>CP098263.1:3600000-4046396 GCA_029635245.1 Nannizziopsis arthrosporioides | reverse complement strand
TCCTCCTCTTGTAAACATACTTGTTAATGTACTTGATGGCTGCAATATTCATGCAGACCTTCACATTTATATGATACTTGTATTTTCAACTGAGATTTAGTAATATGGCATGATTTACTAGTTATTAATAACAGTATCCTGGCTTCTGATTTTCTTTGTAAAGCTGGTATCGGGCATGTGATGATGGTGATATTTAGAATAATATTTATATCATTATGGAATGACTTGAGAAAGTGCTTGATGCAGTAGCAGCAGCCTGTCTTTAGATCTATAGCCAGACATGAAGCTATGTCATTAACATTCAGGCACAGGCTGTGAATCATGCAAGTCCACATGATATTTCTCAATTCATCTCATTCAGAGCCTGATAGAGGGAGCTCAGCTGTGATAACCTCATTAATAATATCTGAATTAAGAAATTGCAGAGTGTTAGCAGATCATAAAACCATGTGCATATGTGATAATCCATGCTTCTGATACTTAATTATATGTATGCCACCTCTTAACAGCCTGAACAGTGAGCCATACTTGGCCTCCTGCTACAGCTCTGTAGACTTGAGATGAAACACATGACTGATAATATCAGACTGATTAATAGCCTGCTAATTAGACTATAGCTCAGCTGATATCTTCTTCTACTGTGGATTAGTAGTCATTATAATAAAGAAGCTAGATCTATCATACATAGTAAAGATGATCATGAAATTCTGGTAGAGCTGGTGCATGTAGCAGTTACTATTTGTAAAGCTAGATGAGAGAATGAACTGCTGGCCAAGCTCATGATTCACCAGCTGGCCCAGCTTCATGAAGATGTTACTGGCTAACATGTACTGCAAGTTCTGCCATATATTAGAAAGAAAGAAAGAACATGCAGGAAGACATCTTACTAGCATATATATCTAATCAGATTTTCTTCTGATGTGTTTTAATTCATATAAACACTCCTGCTTAATACTAACTCACATGTCAACTATAAATTACTAAAATAGGCAGGTGGACTAGAGAAGCTAGCTAAAAACACCTTATTAGTTAAACAGATGATACTAGATGAATGTTAATATGAAAAGACATATGCATTAACAGTTGCCATGCAGATTAAGCAGGTGAAGATTTCAATGCCATTCTAGATTATCTATGGGCAAAGCAAGCATATAGTATAGGGAAAGGTAATTCATATTGCTAGAATTAATTTAAATAATTCCACTTGAATTGTCAGATGTGGGCTATCAGACCAGCCAGATATCATGAAATGTAAATAAACTAATATCAGAAATGTCAGAAATGATCCTCACAGTCTTAGAGATTATTAGAAGATTCTCTCTATAATAATTAGTCTAGCATGGCACCACTAACTGAGCATCCACACTCATAAAGAACATAATATCCAGGCTGGCAGCTATGGCTATTATTTGCTAATTAATAATAAAGAAAACTACTACAGCTCAGCTAAATGATAGTTAAATGCTTTAAATGCAAGACTACCCACTGGATGAACAAATGTATTCAGAGTAGTAAGAAGAATTCAAAGTTTAACAGCTGCTGTAAAGATAGTAACATATTACTTTAGTCTTTCTATAATCTGCCAGATCTTCTTAAGCATTTATTAACATTCTAGAATTCTTTAATAAATGTCTTTCACAAGCACATACATGCTTATAACTGTGTCTTAGCATTTACATTCATGTTTTTAAAGCTTGACAAGTGTGTGACAGGTGGGGTTCAGATGTTTTAAATACAGGATAAGCAAGCTAATTTATGCTCAGCTGTGGATTCATAATTCTGAATATGCTATAAACATGTGATCTTGCAGAAATTCTCATCTTGATTATGAGCTTTTACAGCAGCTTACTGACATGCTTTATGAATGCCGGAACTCCTATATTAATATGTATCTAACAGCTAATAGCTAACAGACCAGAATTATCATTAATTTCAACTAGATAATGTTAGCTGTGAGCTCTAGCATAGAGAAGATCACATACTGCTATTAATTTCATCATCTATTTCACCTGCAGGCATTTGTTCTTCCTCACCAGGCTGATCAGGAGGTTAATCCATGCACTTCTCACCTGGGCATCATTAGCTGCAGGCTATAGTAAGTAGAGAATCATATACTACCATTAATTTTATCATCAGATATCAGATCATTAGCTGTGAGCCTCTGTTCTTCTTTCTCAGGCAGTACGGGCAGTTGTTCAACACATTGTCTCTTGTTGTTACAGCTTAACCAGCATGGGCTACAGGAGGCATGTTTAATTTCCCAGCTCATGAACTCAGCAAGCAGCTAATTAGTTTTGCAGCAAATACATTAATCTTTCTGTTAATTAAGCTGGGAACCTGTCAAAGCTGCAAACACACATTATTTCTTATACACATCATGATTAAGCAACCTGTACAGCTTGCAACATGTTAGTTAATGTGTTCTACTAAGAAACAGACTTACAGGCTGATTTTAACAGCATTTCAAACAGTGCTTGAAGATACTAGCTTGAATATTGAGCAAGAATTGAGAAACAGGCTGTAGAAGATGATGTTTCATGGTATAGACAGCTGCATAAGAGGTTGACGGGCTGTTGCAGAAGCTAGAAGCCAGAGATTAAATGAAGCTAGATCTTGATTTATTGTGGTACTTAATGCAGTCTAGCATATTTTTACAGCTGTTAGCTAATTATAATGCTGAATATGCACAGAAATTCACATGATTATTATAACTATTAAGTATCTAGATAGGTACTGTAATCTTTAGAGTAATAGTGTATACTATACTTGGGAAAGTATAGTAGTTAAATCTGCTTGTATTGAAAAACTAAGATGGGAAATAGATTATCTTATATTAAAGAATTTAGCTTTAGCAGCTAAGCAGATAAATGATTAATCAAGTAGCTCTAATATAATATATATAGCTACTTGCAATAATTATATACATTAATTATATCATTAATTATATATATATCACACAGCTAAAATACTTCAGAGCTTTATCTAGTACTATGATTAGTCAGAGATCTTATCTCATTAATTCTCTTAGTCATTCAGACTTACAGCTACCACAGCAAAGCATAACTAAGCAGAGCATGGCATGCCCTTAGATTCTGAATTTGAAACTAACTACAAATTAAACAGCAAATTAAATAGCAAGTTAAACAGCTGAAATTAATACTGGACTCTGAGATGCTATATGCTTGCAGTGCTATTAATTTCTAGTATGTATGTATGTACATACATACATACATATCTACTACCCACAACATACTAGAAGTGTGTGGTGTGGGTAGGTAGTTAGTTCTGATTATAAAGCTCCAGCTATTAGCAATGCAATTAATTATCTGAATGCTTATAGTATCTTTCATATACAGTCATCATTAGCTAATATCTTTAAATAAAACTTGATCTAAAAGAAGAAAATCTGATCAAGTTATTAAATAATTCAGATTATGATGATATACAGCATCATAATATGCTAGCAATATCTTGTATAAGTAAAAGAAGAGTGAATTTATGATGAATAGCAAGTGAATCTTAAATCCAGCAGTCATATAACTATAGTCAAAAGAAGCACTATATAAAGATTATTTTTATTACTAATCTTCTTTCTCTTTCTTTTTCTTTTCAAATATCTTGACCAGCAGCCTATATGCTGTTAATTAACTGCTTATAAAGTCTTTAACAAGTACTATATCTTTAAGAATATATCATGGCTCCAGCATTAACAGAACAGTTAAAGCTCTTGAACATAAACAGTATTATTAAGAGATATTTCACATGTTTCATGCTGGATGAGCATATCAGTACTAACTAATATAACAGCAAGTAGAATTTATGCTGAGAGAGAGAAGAAAGAAAGTTCTGTTCAGAGATTAAATATATAACAGCTACTTGAGCATTAATGCTCTACAAGATACACAGGTCCTGCCACAAGCATAGTAGCATATACTTTAATCTGCTAGTCTGGCATGCTTTTAATTATAAGCATAATAACATATGCTTTGATCTTCTAGTTCAGCATGCTTTTTTAATACTTGTTAATGACAGATCCTGCTACAAGTATAGTAGCATATACTTTAATCTGCCAGTCTGACATGCTTTTAATTACAAGCATAATAGCATATACTTTAATCTTCTGATCTGATATGCTTTTCATGAATACATGAAATGGGTCACAAGTCAATACTGGAACTCTGGCTCTCAAAAGAAAATTTAATGAAAAGTCTGAATGATGTAGCTAAGAATTAGAATATGAGGAATCTAATATAATCAGCTATTCTTTAGAAGATATCTTGATAATGCCAGATTTCTTAGATGCTTTACTAGCAAGTGATATTACTTCTATCTCTGTAAATAAGAGATCATGACTATTGTTTAGAATTTGAAATAGAGAGAGCTTGATAATCAGATCACCAAGTCTTTGACTCACTCTCATCTGATATGATTTACTATTTATCTTACTTTTTAATACTCTGCTATTATCTGTTTAATATCATCGGATCTATCAGAATCAGAGATCTTCTTAAGCTGCCAGCTTAATACAAGAAGCTTCTACAGCCTGATATCATTAATTTATTTTATTATAATAGCAATGATCTTAAACACATCTATACTTGAGTTAATACAGGAACTCTAGCTCTTAAATGAAGATTTAATAAGAATGTACTGGATTATGATACTACACTCATATCATTCTTCATATTCTGTGGCCGATATCTGGCATGCCAGTGAACTGATAGTTAAAATTACAAAGAGCTGGATGTTCCAAATTCCAGATAATGACTTTACTGCCTTTTAATCAGAAATGATGAATGTGTATATTATGCTTCAGAATGTTGAAACAGCATTCTTTCTCATGAATGATAGCTATAAGAAGAATTTGCTAGTGAACTGGTGATCTGATGAGCACTGACTCTAATAACACATGTGGCCAACTATTTTAAGAGTTAGATAATGAGATAAGTTTAAAGTGATATCATTTGATATGCAGACTGTTCAGTATATGAAGTGTTTAATACATGAATAATTTAACAGCTGAAATTCTGTGGTGCTTTGTGACTTTCATATAATCTAAATAAATTTCAGTATTAGCATAGAGATACTAGAAGCTAATATTACCTGTTAGCTTAATTAATAAACTTATCATATAATACATATAAATCATCTTAAAATCTTATATAAATATCTGTAGTTTTCAGTAAATGACAGTATGTTGACAGCTGATGTGCTCATAATATTTTAATAGATTAAAATTCTTCATGCTGCCATGCATATGTATAAACGAGTCTTCAAGCTCCAGTTCTTTCTTCTTCTTCCCACACTTGCTAAATCACTCTTCTTCTTCTGAGATCATAAGATATTCTTTCTCTTTTGAAATCAAGACATTTCTAAAGCAAAATGCCTCCAAAAGGCTCTTTAAAGAAAATAACTTTAATAACTAAGCCATATGCAACCTGTGTGGAAATCTCTATAGTTAAGATCATAGTCACAAAGAATACTTCTGCTAAAGACAACCTCATTCTCTGCATGCAGTGCATCACATATATGAGTAAAAGATAGTTTAGCAAGCTTGCAAATTTAATCTGCAATTACTAGCAGAATAGTAACAAGTCATGCAGCATCTGCATGACTTAAAAATTACCTGCATCATAATTAACAGATCATTATCATGAAGTAATCGAGAACTTAATTAAAGAGCATAAGAAATGCAATCTTCAACTCCATCATGTGTGAGGATTATCTCTTAAATATGAAGAGAATCTACATGTTTGGGGGTTTAAAAGCTTTCAGATTCACAGAGTCATTTCTCACTACCACAGACTGCTATAACTATATGATGAGAAACAGCCTAGATTTACTCAGATGTAGATACATATATAACTCTTAATTTAATCATTATGAGAATCTTCTTTCTCATGTAATTAGTTAAATTCATAAGAAGCTGGAGCAGGTACTGTTTACATTCATTTCATGAGAAATATCTCACTAATATTACTCTTTTTCTGCTCAGATTAATCTCTAACTATGTTCTATTATATCACTCTGCATTTCAAACTCTACAGTTAATTAGTAATCTGCATGCTAAATTAGTTCTTCTTTCTGGCTGAGATTACTGCTATGAGAATGTTCTAACGATCTTAGAGATGGTAGTAATAGTGATTGATTCTCCTGCTGAGAGTCACATTGATTCATAGAGTATTTAGTTAATCTTATGAGATGAAAGCCTGTAGCTTATTAACATCTGCAGCTTTCTCTACATCTCTCTTTATTATGTTCTTCTTTTTCCCCACAGTGAGCATGATTGATTATATACTACATACTGATGTTGCTGAGAATGATAATAATAATAAGAGTGAAGATGGCTGTCAAGGTGATGCTTTTGATGTAGCTGATGCAGCTGATGATGAGAAGAAGACAGTTAGTGGCCAGAGAGTCAGTTATTGCATGTGGTATGCCTACTATCTTCATCAGCAGGTGAGCTTCTTGAATATTCTCTTCTGTGCTAGCTGACTGTTTCAGCAGTTTCTGGTACATGGCAGTAAATTCTAAAACTAGTATTAACAAGTGCATCAAGCACTTTCTTAAGCAGTTTTCTAAAGAGACTACAGTTGGAAGAGATAGCTATATCTTATTAGCAAGACCTGATAATATGGCTCAGATCTTCACAAAGCATATTAGCAGCTATGATATTTTATTTAATAACTATCATGTTATCTTCTATAGCATCTATCTGATGAAGAAATTCAAAGCTTATATTAATGTGAAGATTTGTAACTTAGTCAAAGCTATTAAATACATTCATAAATACATGTATAAGAGGAATAACTGTGTGACTGTGCAGCTGCAAGCTGATAAGAATGATGTATGTAATGAAATTAAGACATAACTGCAAGATTACTTTCTCTTCTCTCTTTCTTTTCTTTCTCTCAAGATAATATGATGGATATTTGAATACTGTATGCATTATAAATATTTCTTAATTAAGATACTGCTCATGCATTTGGAGAATGAGCAGATCATCTGCAGGCTGGAGGAGGATGATATACAGGATCTACAGAACTGTATGAAGCATTCATGATTTAAACTGATGAGTTGATTTCTCTATAACCAGAAGCATGAGAGTAGTCATGATGTGCTCTATATTAACTTCTCTAATAATCGTGTTTAGCAGCTAATTAGTAAGATCTGGATTTCTTGTGTACAGCAGCAGAAGATTAGCTGTATGCTATATTTTTTACTTATTATAAGTGAATGCTACTACTTGCAGTTGCTTCTTTGCATTATTTCTGGCACCACATGCTTTACTAATCTTCAGACTGTAGATGAGATTGAATACAGCATAAATTACAAGACCTGCTTACAGATGGGTCTTCTGAAGAATGATGATAAGTGAAATACTGCCTTCCAGAATGCTATCCTCTTTTCAACTGCTATAGCACTATAATTATTATTTGCTACTGCTTTAATACATGGCTCTGTGGCTTTAATTCTGTGAATTACTCTGTGATAATCTCTTATATTAATTATAGTATTGCTTATGTCTCTTCTGTTCTGAAATCTCATTATGACTATGGTCTCTTTCTTATTAACCAGCATCTACATGAATTCCAGAAGTCTACAGTTAATTTCAAGCTGCCAGCATTTAGCAGTCTCTGAGTTATAGCTACTGGGGCAATAATGCTTGAGACTGAGCAGAATTATAATATTATGATAGCTATAATTAAGGCTAATGAATATAAGAACCACCTGTGGCTAGCAGTTCACATATAATATTATTCTTAATTTTTTTGATAATACATCTGCTAAATGTTAATTCTATGTTCAGGGCTCCAGCAGAACAGGCAAGACCTTTCTATACCATATGTTATTTCATTGATTATGATTTAAAGAAAAGATGGTTTTATGTGTTGCATTCTCTGGAATTGCTGCTATTCTTCTCCCTCACAGTCACATGGCTTACTTGTGGTTTGGAATTCTCTTGTAACTCAAATGAGAGCTTAGTCTTCAGAATCAGTTCATGCAGTCAGATAAGCAAGCTGCTGGCCAGTACTAATCTGATTATATGAGATGAGGCTCTAATGCAGCACTGCTACTGCTTTAATGTTGTTAATTAACTGCTACATGATATTTGGAAATTGAATGCTTTTTTTAGTGATGTGCTCTTCTTACTAGAGAGGGATTTTGCTTAAATTCTGCTAGTTATAAAGAGTGGGAGCTGTGGAGATGTTATTTCTGCCTGTGTATGCTTCTCATTCATCTGATAGTCGGTAAAGATTCTGTTCCTGAGGCAGAATATATGACTGCTAGCTGGCTGTGATAATGAGAACTTCATAGCATGAATTGTAAAGCTCTTCATATATTATTATTAAATAACATGATTAGTCTTTCTTTATATATCTGCATCTTTAATACTCTTCAGAATCTCTGTAATCATGTTTTTTCATCTGCAGAAATGGAGATTGCCTCTAATGGCATCTGTCTAATCATCACATGTCTTGGAAATTACTTTATTAAAGCCTGTATACTAACAGAGAACTGGAGAGGTAACTTACATTTCATTTCTCACATTTACTTACTATTAACTAAGGAGAATTTTAGCTTTATATTAAGACACATGTAGCTGCTAATTCATCTCTGCTTCATGATAATAGTTAATAAGTCACAGGACCAGTCTCTAGATATTATGAGAGTAAATCTTCATTAGCTAGCCTTTTTGCATGATTAGTTATATATGGCTTAATCACAGATAACAGATATTGCTAATCTAAATCTTGCTAGATAAGTTAAGAGAATGATTAACTGAGAATATAGTGTATTCTGAGATACTTAAGATAGTAGAGCAAGAGTAATAACAGTCAGTTAATGTGTAGTTCAAGTATTTGGCCTCATGGCCTGTAATTAAGCTAATCTAATGGCAGTAACTGCCTAAACAGATATCAAACATTCATCTAAGCTTCTTCATCTTCTTTCTTCTCATTTTTCTTTCCTTCCTCACTATTATCAAGATCTAAAACAGGCAGGACTTTAATATCAAGTTTCTCTACTTTAAAGCTGCAGTAGTCCATGTTCTCTACTAGTATCTGAGTTAGAGCATCTAGAATAATCACATATGAAGCTGTTGTGTGTGCTCGAGCAGTAGCTGATTTTACTGCTAACTGTAAAAGCTTAGCATGGTGCTGATCTGTTTCTGCTGCTACTAATGCAGTTAGTGTTGCTTGAATAAGCTGCAAGTACACTCTGCTCATTATTTAATTCTGTCTTGCAGTTCACCTGTAATGAAGCGGGATGAATTCTCTCTAGCTAGGCAATCTTCTTCTCTGTCTCTTTCATCTTCTCTGCCTTCTCTATCTCTCTCTTCTTTCTCTCTGGTTTTGCAGCTAGCTGTTTCTTTCTAGCTGGAGCTTTAGTCTCTATGTAATCATACTTGCATTCATGAGCATCTACAGTATCACTGGGCCATTAGCATGATTTACTTTACAGGCTGAATGCTTACTTATCTGGATGAAATAAGTAATGATAATTATAACTGTTATAGTAATAGTTTAAGCAGGCTCTGATAAGCTAATCTGTAATCTTGATACATTTGAGAAATGATTCATAGTTCTTGAAGCAGTAGATGCATGCAGTCTCAGATTTTATCTCATGCATGTAAGCTAATATTGCTTCTTGATTAATGAGCTAGCATATATTTGTACAGGTGTTCTCTCACAGCTTCATATTCCAGATACATGATAGTAGTGCTAGCATAATCATCTCTAATGATAGATGTTCTGGCAGAGTCTTAGTCTTAACAGTCAGCAGGATCTTCTTTATTTAATTAAGTAGAGATAGTAGAAGATAGTATTAATATATTTAATAAAGTAGTACACTGTCTGTATAGATGTTATTTGAGATTGTAACTTTCTTGCAGCTTCTTCTTATATAGTTCTCTCTCTTCTAACTAACATATTAGAGCTAACATGATATTGCAGATTTTTTTATATTTTCACTAATCTCTTACAGATTATCTTCTCTTATAATTTATATAGTAGTTTAATCAGATTCAGTTAGTTATATATATTTAATATTTGCTTAGTTAGAGCAAGATGTGTTATTAGGTGTTTGATATATTTAATATACTACTACTACTACTACTACTACTACTACTATACTAACTTACTACTATACTACTCTCTTATATAACTGTCTGATACTGATTTTCATAATATATATAGACTAGCATCATCTACCTTACATGAATTAGATTCTCATATAAGATTATATGATGATAATGATTGAATGTATGTTAAATTTGCTCTTCACTACTGCCTGGTAGCATTAACTAATATTGGGGGGTTGAATGCTCTACAGACTTTCTATCAGCCTGCCTGTCAAGCCTGCTTGCTGAGCTGCTTATTAAATTCCTTATTATACTCTTCCCCTCTTCTCTCTCTCTTCTTCCCCTCTTTTCTCTATCTAATATGATAAAAAAAAGGAAATTTGCTCTGAGCATGATTTGAATCTGCAATCTTCAAGTCTTTATATTTCATTCTAAGAAGCACTTTCAGCTAGTTTAAAAATATAAGTTCTTAAACTTTGTGAATCTGCTTTAGAGTAATGAAAAAAGCAGATAAGATATCAGACTTATCAGCATGAAACCCACCTAGTTTAAATAATTAACATCATGGGAAAAAGAGAGAACTCTTGGATGAACATAAGTGCTAGTAGGCTTAATAACATTTGCTAGAAAATAATCAAGACTAGCAAATGAGAAATAAGCATGAATAGATTAGAGAATACTAAATGAATGATATGGAATTTGCAATCCATCCAGTTATAAAGTAGTAAGTGAATTATCTGAATCTGATGATGGCTAAAAAGAACTAATAATAGGTGAAGCAGAACTGATAGATAAAGAGAAAACAAAGAATGAAGTATCAAATGATAGCTGCAGCTCTAGAAAACTTAAAGATAAGAGAGAATGAATATAGTGAATGTGAGCAAGCTTCATACTATTGGCAGAATTAGTAAAGAGATGGTGATGCTTATGATAAAAAGAAGAAGAAGCATTAGAATCTAAATCAGAGCTATTATAAAGAAGATAATGCATATAAGAATGTATATAGTTTCTCTGATAGCTAATAGTAGTTAACAGAATATCAATGAACAGATTAGTAGAATCAGAATCAGAACTAATAAATAAAGAACTGGAACTTGTATATAGATTAATATCACACTCATTACTCTTATTAGAAGAGATATGATAACAGATGCAGACTCTGATCTTAGCTATTAAGATATTCACACACATAATCTCTGCTAAAATATCATTAAATGCAATCTGGTGGCAGCTAGGAAGAGACTAGTAAGACATAATGCAAATCTAAAAGATATAATTAGAAATCATAATATTAAGCATCAAGTAAAGACAGCTACTATATTAAAAGTACTCATGATTAGTTAAAAATCTTAAAAATCTAACAGATGATAAATTAACATATTAAAAGCATAATTAAATAATCTATAAAGATATTAAAAGCTCCAGAGTAACAGATAACATCTGCTATTTATGCTAAAAGCATGTGAAAAATAATCAACACATGCATGAAAGAAAGTAGAGCTAACATGCAGTGAGATTATATTTGAAATATAAAGTAACAGAAATAAACTCAATCACTTCTGCTATTAACCCCAGTGTAGTGACAGGCTGCTTTCTTGCTAACCAGCCACTAGACAAACCACAAACATGCAATAGAGAGTAGAAATGTAAATGACAAGTAAAGATGTAATCAAGTGAGGTATAAACAGCAAGTAAAGAGATAATTAAGTGAAGTATAAACAGCAAGTGAAGATATAATTAAGTGAAGATACAGATTATAAGTAAAGATCTAATTAGCTTGAATATGAGAACTGGTAATAATAGCTATGAAATGAATTGCTATTAGCAGTAAATAAATAATTAAGAAAGAGCAGTATATAGATTTTAAGATAACTTAAAGCATTCAGTACTTTAATTTACTTCTTTCTTTAAGAAGCTATAAGAGAAAGCATAATCAGCCTGTGTGTCTAGTAAGAAGACTAAGACATACTTATTACTAGCAGTACTGCTGACCTGCTCACATGTGCAGATCATGAGTAAACAATTTTATTCTCTCTCTAAGCAAGCTAATAATTCTGAGTAAGCTATTATTAGTCTGTTCAGAATGTTTCTTCTTGATGAAAATCATTAATTAAGATTATTAATTAAAGAGTGCTGTATAGTATGCATCATACAGGTCATAACTAATCTAGTTAATAATTTTCTGGAAATTAATGATAATCTCTTCAGATGCTATAGAGAAAGCAGAGCCATCATCAAGCTTATGTTTCATATATTAAGCAGAGTAAAGCTAACTAGACTGAAGCTCTGAATATTAAGTAAAGTAAAGCTAGAATAAAGCTACCAAGCTAATGCTCTGAGCAACTGGATTAAGAAAAGAAAGAAAAGAAGAAGAAAGAAAGAGAAGATAAAGAAGGAAGAGAATAGCTATCTAAATATACTAAAGATATAATAATAAAGCAAAGAATAAAGCAAGTAAATATAAAGAAGATGATAATGTGAGTTATCTAACTAAAAGATATCAGATTATGTGACAGAAAAAGATTATATAAGATATTAATAAACAGCTTAATAAGCTAAGACCATCTAAGTCTAATATGAGCTATCTAAGCAAGTTGGTGAGAGGGTAAGTTAATGAGATGGTAGAATTAAGCTAGCAAAATTATAAGCAGACTAAATTATAAGAGAAGAATAAGTAAGCTTCTTTATGTAGTTAGATAACTTGTCTATATATATAGAAAAAAAAACTTTTTTTTCTTCTTGATTTTTATTACAGATTTGAACAAATTGGTTAAATTAATTAAAATTTGTTGAATTTACAATAATAAAAAGAAGAATTTTTTTTTTTTTTTTAAGAGAAAAACTATATAACTTATAAAAATAAGCAGTCATCAGTTATAATGCAGGAAAAATTTCTTTAAAGTAATCTATTAACTATTCTCATGATAGCATGCCTTCTGGTTACTTTGTATTTTCTGAGATAATAATTCATATTCCACCATCTAGGAAACTCCAGACAGATACTCTGTATGTATCTGAAGATGCTCTGAGAAAGTATCTGAAAATGCTCTGAAGAAGTATCTGAAGATGCTTTGAAGAAGTATTTAAAGATGCTCTGAAGAAGTATCTAAAGATGCTCTGAAGAAGTATCTGAAGATGCTTTGAAGAAGTATCTGAAGATGCTCTGAAGAAGTATCTGAAGATGCTTTAAAGAAGTATCTGAAGATGTTCTGAAGAAGTATCTGAAGATGCCTGTGAGCTTATATGATGTTTTAGATATTCATTACTTTTTATGATATGGAGATCTTTAAGTATAGAGTTTCATTTGCTTGATCATAAGCTTGCAACAGTAATAGCTGCTTGAAGTCTAGAGCTCTAGAGATTAGTTTCTAACAGATATGAGTTGCTAATTGCATAACACATTCTTTTAGAGTGCTGTAGCTGAACAGATAGATAATATTCTATTTATTAGCTAGATGCATGCTGTGATCTGTAAATGTCTAAATTCTCATGTTATTAATTCATAATTCAGTAAAAGTTTAATAAATTAGTTCAGCATGACTTTGCATATGCATTCTGCTCTTGAGAATCATGTTATAATAAGAGCATCATATCTTATTACTATAGTAGATGTATTATAGATAACTATATTAGATGTGCTTTATCACTTTATTATAATTAGAGAATTTCTTCAGACAGATGAAATAATACTTAAGTTAATAGTTATTCATGACAGCTGCAAGTGTATGATTCTGATTACTGAGAAATAAAGAGACATGTATCTTAACTTGCACCTTTAAACTTGTTACTATGAAGAATTACTTAACATGTGGCAGGTGGTAGATATTCTTTTTCTTAAATTAGCAATATACTACTACTGCATTAATAATCTCAGTTCATCATATTAGCTTATTGTGCAGGTTATCTTGTAAGAGAGATAGAAGTGCAGTAATGAGCTGATACTACTTCAGAAAATGTAAACTATCAGTATAAAGTAATTCATTCATTACTTAGAATATCTTAATCTTAGAGAGTTACTGCTTAATCTTATAAAGAGACTTCTTAAAGTTAAATGCCTTCTGAATCTCACAGAGAAGACTCTCTCTCACTTATTACTACTCACATACTAATTTCTGATTAAGCTGCTAATATAGCTAATATCTAGCTGTTTCCGTATGTCTGCTAATAAATCATTTAAGCTTCTTGCTAAGTGCATTTCATCTTTAAAGATGAGTCTGAATCTTTAGAAGCTGATTAATTAAGAATAACTATGCTGAGATTAGTTCTAGCAGATAACATGAGTTAACAGAGTGAAGTATTTAATAGATAGTACATATCATCTGCTTCTAAGACTTGAGATCTTGCATAATCATGCAGATATTCTTGTTCACATACTGGTGAAGATAGTACTTGAGAAAGATACTGAAGTTAGAGTACTAGTATATCAGACTTCATACTATCTTACTAACTTGTTCTATTATTAAAGTTAGTGAGCAACCAGCATGTGATATGACACAGTAGCACAGGCATACTTACTACTATTATTCAAGACTTTTCCTGCATTATAGCAGAGACTGTAGACTTAAAGAATTTAGCTAAAGATACTCAGCTCTTTAATATACTTAAGTCATGATTAGATAATAAAGTAGACCAGATCTTTCATATCTGAGATCTTGATCTCATTTATTATCTGCATGAATTTTTAAAAGATGAGAATGTTCTTTAGTGCCAGATTCAGATGTAATGAAAGTTTAAACATGTTATCAGAAATGTCAAGCATAAGAAGTTACTTCATAGACATGAGAATCTGCTTGCCATTCAGAAAAGTAAAAGCCTGATCTGTAAAGAGAAGATCAAGCAGAATGACATGAGGACTAAGAATTAGAGATAAGTTATAGATAATTTCTGGAATAATGAACTTGATTCTATTAAGATGATGGTAGTTAGTTAAGTCAGATGAATAACAGTAATTCTCACACATGCAGGATTAAGTAATGTACTTGTTCTTCTCATCAAGAAATGTCTTGATGAATGCTGGAGTAAATTCAATCACTATCTGATTTAATCTGCTTTTAAGATCTCAGAGAAGAGTAATCTTCATGTTCTAATAGTAAAGCTGCAGTAATACTGCCAGCTAGTTAGCTAAGAATTCTATAAGTTATAGAAATAAAGCAAGAGAGATTTATTACCAGTCATAACTAAACTTCTTTTTAGTAATGATGATGACTATCTTAAGAATCTTAATCAGATCATCAAGATAGATAACTAACTTTAGTTAACTCTTTCTTAAGAGATGGTGTTTTGTTATAAGGTATGAAATTATCTAGACATTGAAGAGGAGATATATCAGATTCACTCTAGATGCTATAGAAAAGACCTGTGATAATAGAAGTAATATGAACACAGAAAGAACTAATCTTGCTGATCATGATTCTTAATATCTTCTAGCTAATTTTCTTCTGAAGTTTCTGCTTATAGATTAGCTAGAAGATCTTTCAGTATGTCTCTAGAGAGCTCCAGTATCTCATGTCAAGTCATTATCTGCTGTTCTTACTATGATGTTGGTTGAGAATCTAGTTAAAGAAGAAGTATAGTTTCTACAGATTAATCTAATAGTACATGTCTCTGGAATTCATATTAATATACTGGCAGAAGCTGTGCAGATATCGGATATGCTAACTAATACTTTATAGAGAGAGAGAAAGATCTACTTAAGTTATTCATTCTTAACATGATTAAGCAGTATGACAGATCTGAATGCATACTTATTACACTTCAGCAGTTTACTATTATTAAGCTTCATCAGATTAAGATAGTAGCTAGAAGATCTCAGATCTGTCTCTAGAAGTTTAGCTAGATCTGATACTATCTACTGCTCTTCATTCTCATTATTATCTTTATTATTAATTAGATAGATGAGTTTAGTGCACTGTGCTGATATTAAAACTGCTATCATCATTATTCAGAGTCATCTAACTTTAATCTGCATTACTGCTGGATGAAGTGAGATTAACGGAATGATATCTATAAGACATGATGATTAGCAGATTAGAAGAAGAGATAGCAGTTATGGGACAAGAAAGCTGGCCTGGAGAAACCAGTTAGTAAGTAAGAAGAAGATGAATTAAGAGAAGAGAGAAAATGAAGAGTAAACAGCTAGAAGATAGCTTTTAGAAAGTCTTCTACTAATAATATATAGATCTCTGACAGGAAGTTTATTTTTGAGTTGCAGTCTAGTAATTAGCTCATGAAGAATGAACACAAGCACTCATTCCTGGAGAAGATCTGAACTTCACAAGAGACAGCACTAGCATGGAAGGAGATTAGCACACACAGAAAGTGTGTAGTGTGTGGTGATAGTAGTAAATGGGAACTGTAAAGCAGCTGCAAAAGATTTCTAAAGTAGTTACATTTTTACTATGTTAACTTTTAATATAGTAAAGAATATAACTCTGCTAGTATCTGAAATAAGTAAAATTTCTTCTAAATTTATAATCTTCTCATGAGAAACAAGCTAGATGAATAAGAAAAGCTTTCTGATATTCTTTATGAAATTATAGCTATTATAACTCATCTATAATCTTAGATTACAGCTTTCATGAAGAAAAAATCAGACTTTTCTGGCCTCATGAATAAAGAAAAAGACAAGAATAAGAAAAAGAACTTTTATAAAAAATTCTTCAGATCTAAGAAAAAGAACTCTGATGCTTAAATAATCTTAAACTATAAGAATAAGAAGCTAAACTTCTCATGAATATGAAATGCTATACTTGTGAAGAATATGATCACATTATGCCTAAATGCATAAAATTAAAGAAAACAGAGAATTTAAAATAGAATAAGAAAGAGAAATTTATAGATAGTGCTAAAATAATATAAGTTTCAAGTACTATAATTATAAATCTCTCTTCTATTTAACTGCATTATCAAGCAGGTGATATCTCTGTAAAGTACTTTTAAAATATATAGATAAATAGCTATATGAGTATTATAGTTATTAGTCTTGATCTAATCTACTAGCTAAATCTTAAATTAAAAAATAAGATAATTAAACTTAAAATCACAGATAGAATTTAGAGCTCTCTGAATTTTATAGATATTACAAATATAACTTTTAAATATACTAATTACAGATTAAGCAGATGAATCTTCTATAAATTAATTTATATAACTAATATTAAGAATAACATGCTCTTAAGAATGTTATGATTAATCAGACTAAATTCTATTATTAACTAGTTTACTTATAAGCTTGTGTTTTCTGAAGAGTTATCATCTGATAATCTTACAGATAATAAAGCTATGATACTTAAAGAGCTTATAATTAGTGAAAAACCTGTATATATTATGATTATTTATCTAGTAGAACCAGAGACAGATTCTTAACTAAACTTACTTAGTCTAAAGATATTACTAGAGTATCATAATATTTTAAATGTCTTTAGTAAGAAAATAGCATGATAGTTAGCATCTTACTAAAAGAAAGATCTTACTATAGAACTAGTTTCTAATATAAAATCAAGCTATATGCTAGTCTATTAATTATCTAAAAATAAGAAAGAGATACTTCATAAAGTATCTTATAGAAATAATTTTAGTAGAATTTATCTGCTTATCTAAGTTTTCTATAGATACTCTTATCATGTTTACTTTAAAAAAGAATAAAGATCTGTAACTTTATGTAAACTACTGGAATCTTAATAGTAAGATAATTAAAAACTAATATTCTTTCTTATTTATTAAGAATCTAATTAGATGCCTTACAGGTGTGGTGATATTTATATAACTTAATATAAAGAATACTTATCATTATCTGTGAATTAAGAAAGAGAATAAATGAAAAACTACTTTCTATATATTATTTAATTATTTTAAATACTATATAATACTCTTTAACTTAATAAATGCTTCCATGGCATTCTAGTCTTATATCGTGAAGACACTACAGAAGTTTTCAAACATATTTATAATAATATATCTTAATAATATAGTAATTTATTTATAAAGAAAAGAAAATCATGTTCATCATGTTAGATAAGTACTTACTGCACTAGTTAATGCTGAACTTTACTATAAGTTATTAAAATGTTTTTTTAGTATCTATAAGATAGATTTTCTAGAATATATTATCTCTATAAATGAGATTTTAATAAGCTAAGCATAAGTATAGATTATTCTAATCTAGCTAGAATTAAATATAGTTTAAGATATTCAGATCTTTTTAAAATTCTATAACTTCTATTACTACTTCATTCATGCATTCTCATAAGTAGTTTTCTATCTTACAGAAATACTTAAGAGCTAAAAATCAAGCAGACAGTAATAAAGACAGATCAGAAGAGAACTAAATAAATAAAAAAATAATAAGTTTCTTACTCTAGCTGCTTATAAATTATTTAATAATCTTAAAGATGTCTTTACAGATGTGATTATACTGCATTATTTTAATTCAGATTATCGGATCAGATTATAAACAGATACATCTAGCTTCATAATCTCTAAAATCATTACATAACTTAATTTAGACACATAATAGTAAGTTTCTATTATCTTTTACTTATAAAAGATGAAATCTGCAGAATTAAACTATAATATTCATAATTAAGAACTACTTATCATAGTTAAATTCTTCTACTACTAAAGATATTAACTAGAGGAATCTTACAAGCCTGTTATTATTAAAATAAATCATGATAGCTTGTAATACTTCATAATAGTAAAAGAACTCTTATAGTAACAAGTTTAATAAGCTCAGAAACTCTCAGTCTTTTATTTTATTATTAAGTATATTATAAGTATTAAAAATCCTGCAGATGCATTCTTATAAAGAGCTGACTATAGAAAAGAAATAGCTTATAAGAATCTAAAAGATTAAGAGATTATAAGCTAGTTATAATTTATGCTTTTTCTTAAGTGCATTAATATATTGCAAACATCTAAAGAGCCTAAGCAAATAATAACAGATTTCTTAAGAGAGAGAGAAGAGAAAAGCATATCTTATAATTAACTCTTACAGTCTGCAAGACTGAAGAAATATTTATATAGAATTCTTATAAAGATTCTAATAAGTAGTACTGCTTTATATAAGTAGTCTTAATTAGAGCAGACTAGTATTAATACACTTACTAAGAAAGAATCATCTTTTAAATCTAGAAATACTTTTAGAAATACTTTCTGCAGTCTTTTATTAGTTATCTCTGACTTATTATAAATTAATAAATATGTAATACTAATCTGAATCTATAATTTAAATTAATTTATAAAGCACTAATCTAAGAAAAACTAGATGCTATATTATAATAATCATCTTTACATATCTAATAATAAGTCTTTATGTATGAAGCTTATTAAAAAATATCATGACTTGCTTCTTATAGGTTATTTTATCTCTAAATAAATATATAAACTTCTCTCATGAAAGTACTTCTGATCTAAGATAAGAAAAATGATTGATGAATACTATCATGCATGTGATGTTTATCAAGAATTCTGAATCATTTATAAAAAATTCTATAATAAACTACAATCTCTTTCCATCTCATAAAATTTCTAAAAAGAAATCAGCATGAATGCTATTACTAATCTTCTTATAAGTAAAAGTTTTAAAGATGTGAAATATAATTATATACTGATAATAGTAAATAGATTTACTAAAATATCATACTTTATACTTATATTTAAGAAGCTAACAGCAGAGTAACTAGCTCATGTTTTTATTTATGAAGTAGTCTAACTATATAAACTATTTAAGAAAATTATATTAGATTATAAATTACTTTTCACTAGTAATTTCTGAGAGAATTTACTTTAACTTCTCTAAATTAAATAGTCACTTAGTATAGCTTTTTACTTATAATCAGATGATTAGATAGAAAGACTTAATAGCACTCTGAAATAGTACTTGTAAAGCTTTATTTATTATAAACAGAATAACTAAATAAGTTAGTTATCTCTTATGAAGTTTATATATAATAACTCTACTCAGATCTTAATTAATTAGTTATTATTTTATCTAATATATAAGTTAAATTCAAGAATAACTCTTGCAGATTCTTGCAAGTATATAACTTAAGTTATAAATATATATAAAAAAGCAAACATCATTCATAATCTTCATAATTAAGCTAAGAAATTTCTCATAAAGATATAAATCTATTAAAAGATCTATTATAACAAGAAGCATACTTCTAAATCATATATAATTAAGAACCAGATGTGATTATCTCTTTATAATATTAAGATAGATTATTTAAATAAGAAGTTAAATCTTTTACAGACAGGCTCTTATTAAATTATAGAAAAAATAGATAAACAGATATATAGATTAGAACTACCTGCAGGTTTATATAGAATATATAATATCTTTCATGTCTTCTTACTTTCAGATTATCAGAAAATGAATAAGATTCATGCAAGTGCTCACCATCTTATTTACAAGACTAATAAAATAAAAAAAAGTATATAATTAAAGCTATTATAGACTCTCATAAGAAGAGCTAGCAGCTATAATATCAGATATAGTAGAAGAACTACTTAGAGAATAAGAAATTTACTTAAAAGCTTACAAGCATTTTAAAATACTTGTAGAAATTATTATATTAATATTATAAGATATATCTAAATGCACCAGACCTGAAAATCTTCATAAAAATAAAAATATAAATAGATAAGTTAGAGATGCACTTGCAAATTAATTTATGTATTAAGAAGTTCTTAAGTCATGATAATAGATACAGAAAATTACCTGTGAATAAAACTGTAGATAAGACAAGAAGTTAAAAACTTAAAAAATCATTATTATAATCTACTAAATAAAGAAACAGGCAGAGACAGTTCAAAGATAATTATTATACTTTTATTTAAAATTCTTAAAGACATACTAATTAAACTAAGCTTTATTAGCATAGAAATTATTAATACAGTACTTGTAATACTCTTATTCACAGGATGAAACATAACTAGTTTAAGTAATAATAAGACTCTTATAAAACTAGATTCTAATATGCATAGTCTAGATGCTAGTATTACTAATAAGAAGAGCAGAATAAATGAGATTATAAGTCATCTAATTCATCTTACAGGTGAATGATTTAGTTATAAGAAATGAAACTTCATAAAAAGAAAAAAGATTACTTATAGAATAAGTAAAATTAGTAGAAAAATCTATCTTATTAATTTAATATTATCTATCAAGAGTATCACTCTGTGATAGTGCAGTATTCCACTACTTATAAGAGACAGAACTAGAAACAGAAATTAGAGACTCTAACTTAATGAATACTTAATAACTATAAGTAGTCAGAATATCACATATAGAAAGCTAAGATATCATCAGATAAGTAATTAGAAATTAGATTCTAGAACTTACTGAGATAATAGAGCTAATAAAAGTACTTTATAAATTAGATAAGATATTAAGAGTTAAATTAAATTATCACATGATTGCTAAAATAAGAGTTATAATATCATCTGCTTGTAGAAGCATGATAATCTCTTTAAAACTAGCATGAAACTCAGAAATAAATCTGAGTAAAAGATTAGTAATGTTATTAAGTAAAGCATCAAGATGAGAGTAATAGAGATTATAGTATCTCTAAGTATTTCATGAAAACTAATAAAGATAAAAGTTATTATAATTATTAAGATTATAGTCAGAACTATACTCAAGCAGATACTGTAAACTATTAGTATTAGAAAATTTATAAGAAATATAAAAATATATATAATAGTTTTAACATTCACAGATATAGCAGAGATGAACTGGCATAGTGAAGAGAGTTAAACTAAGTAAATCTATAGACTGATGATTAGAAATAAAAGAAGATTCTATTATAAGATACTTATAAACTAAAGAACTTAAATTTTATTACTTATAAGATGCTTATAAGTAATTAGCTAGACTGTAAAGAAGTATAGAAAGACTATAGAAATAATAGACATGCTGCAAGATACTTATAATATAGAGTTAACTTATTAAGATAAAGAAAGTAGTAAGAAGATAATAAAGTTATAAACAGAACTGCTTTATAAATAAAGCTTAAAGAGAAAGAAAAGAGAAAGAGAAATCTAGTAAGAGAGAAAACTTATATAGCTCTTCTACAGAGCTACCAGCACTTATCTATAAATTAATATTATAAGATCTTGTAAAGATAAAGAAAGAGTAATTAAATTATCTATTTAAATAAAGATAATCTTACAAGACTTAGAAAATCTGCTCATAAAGTAAAAACTTTCTTATTAAGTAAAGTCATGTCTCAGAAATAACTATATGATTATTTTTAGAAATTAAAGTAATCTCAGAAGCTGAGATATGTGAATTTATTACTATATATCATATAGTACTCACAGATTTAACTACAAATTATAAAGAGTAGAGAAATTCTCTTATGAAAATCTTAAACTAATAAAATTTACTTGCAAGTAATGTGAATGATTAGTTATGATTATTTTCTCTTATTAATTACTTTTTTTATAGAATTTTAATGTGGTGATGGGTTTTTCATAATCATACATGGCTAAAAAACTGAATATCTTTTATACATGATTTTACTCTTATAAGAAGATTTTACATGATTATAAAAGATGCTTAGATATGTATACTACTAGACTGCTAATAGTCTACTTTCTTGCTATCTGTAAAGAGATTAGATAATAATAAATCTAGTATGCTCTAAGAATAGAGTCTTATGAAGAGAGAAAATATAAGAATTCAAGCTCATAAGACTTATCAAGCCTCTTCTCTTATATAATTTATAGAGAATGTAACTTGCAAGAGTCATATATCTTTACTCTTAGCTTATAAGTCTTTATAAACATTCTCCAGATCTCACAGATTCATATAAGATTATGATAAAGTAATAGTATATATAGAACTGAGATTCTAAGTAGATAGAAGATCAGTAGTAATATAAGTGATAAATTCATACATATATTTCTTAGTATTACTAGTAGTGCTAGTTCATACTTATCACATTTTTATATCATGATTTCTCATAAATACCTGTGTTAAAGATTGAAAAATGAACTGCATGAATAACTAAAGATAAAGCATGAAATTTAAAAAGTAATTTAAAAATATCTTAGATTTTATTTTTTTTTCACATTACTTAAAGAGAAGTAGCAGTATAAGAATATGTGTATATACATATAAATCTTGCTAATTAAATTCTATAGTTTCATTATACTACTGCTGCACAGTGTGTCATGCCAGGCTAGCTAGTTATATGTAGTTAGTCTCATACATCTTCTCTCTATATAAGAGCATACAATCCCACACTCTCATCTTGCTATCTAGTAATGAGCTCTGTTTAACTTCTTTATATAGCTCAGATATATACTATATTATACATCTCTTCTATTATTTCTCACTAGTATTAACTATTCTGTCTTTATTATACATCTTTAGTCTAGTTTTCTGATCTAGATCTCATAGTTCTCATCACTTTAAAAGAGAATAGTACTGTAAAGCAGAATTTTCACACACTATTCTTTATAAGAATAAATAATATTCTTTCTATAAAAAGTCACTCTTAACTTTTCTGATTATTAAATAAGTTATTAAAATCTTAAATTAAGATGACTACTAGTGCTAATAATCTCTCTAAAGAGTAAACTAGTAAAATCTCATTCTCTGCTGCATAAATTTTCTCTGAAACTTAATATAGCAGATTATTAAAATAAAAGACATCTCTCTTATATGTGAAAGAGATTACTAAGAAGTCTTTTATGTCTTCTTTAATAGCTGAAAGCATATCATATGATTCAGAAGCAGTCATATCTAAATAAGTAAAATCTAATAAAGAGATTATCTTGCAGAGAGAACTTAAGAATGCTTAATAGCTATTATGCATTAAAGAGCTCTGTAAATAAGTAATTAAAGCTAAACAAGCTCTGAGAAAAAAAGCATCTGTCTCTAAGCTTACTCATATAGTTTCTACTACTAAATCTTATTTTAAACAGCAAAACTCTTTAGAAGAAGCATCTATAATGTCTATACTCTTTAAGTTATTATATAGAGTGTTTTCTACAGAGCATATAAATTATATCTTGAGTATGAGGCAAGAGACTTCTGAAGCTATAGCTCTCTGAACTGCTTTCTTCATGAAATTATCATAAGTACAGTTACTATCTGATAATATGAATAATAGCAAGATCTTAAGCTGTAAGAATATTATCAAGTTTAAAGTAAAAAACATGCATGAACTGGAAGACTTTCTTACTTAAAGTTATAATTTCTATAGATATAACTATAGCTACTTTTATGATTATAAAGAGCATCAAGTGCTTGAAGCTATGCAATATTTAAATATCTAACTACTATAGAAGTAGAAATTTCACATTTCTATACTTCTAATACTCTCATCATGAATAGTCTTAGAGAACTAAATGAGAGATTAGATTATGAATCTGAAACAAGCTTACAAGATCTCTCAGATGTAATATGAGAAGACTTACTAATATGAAAGTTAAAGCATTCATAATTTTATGCACATACTAGAGACATATGAGTGTTGTTTACATGAATCTTATACTAAAAGATAAAGAATAATACATCTATACATAAAGATTCTTTCTGATGTATATGCTAAGTTTAATAAATTTATGAAAAAAGCTGATTTTCTGTTATATAACATGTTAATATCTTGTTTCTTAAATGCAGAGAATAACATGCTAGCTTAATAGATGCTATTAAAGAGATTAAAACTAAAAAATAATATTAAATATAAGTTAAAAGATAGTAGCAGTGATAATTTAAATCATAAAAAGCATAAATACTTATAATAAAAAGAGTTAGATAATAACAGCTCATAGTGTAATTATTATAAATAACAGAGACATGTTATAACTAACTATCAAGCTCTCAAAAAGATTAAAGAGATAAATGAGAAAGAGACATAAGATAAGAAAAAGTTAAAAAACTAGTTAAGAGAATTCTAACTGCTGCTATAGCTCTTGATATTAGTGAAGAATAATAAAGTCTGATGTAATTTCTTATTATAGTGCAGATTTCTACTCTAAAGAGACTATAAATAGTACTAATCTTGATGAACTCTGAAGCTAAAGCTAACTTTATTAATAATCTCTGAGCTAAAGAATTTAGTCTAGAGATTAACATGTTAGATTAAAGAATAATCAAGACTATTAGTAATCATCATATGTGTACTTTTAGCTATATTAACTACAATGTTAGTATTATTAATAGCTAGCAGAAAACATAAATCACTCTGCATAAATTTCAGATTATTAAGCTTAAAGACTATAATATAATATTAGAGTTTTTCTGGCTTCAGAACATTAATTTCTTGATGAATTGGGCAGAAGATGACTGGACATACTATTAAAATAACTTAAACATTAAGCATGAATTCTCTCTAACTCTCATCACTCATTATTTAGACATTAAGATAAATGTTATAAGTGCTGAGAAC
The DNA here is from genome assembly GCA_029635245.1 of Nannizziopsis arthrosporioides. Taxonomy (NCBI): domain Eukaryota; kingdom Fungi; phylum Ascomycota; class Eurotiomycetes; order Onygenales; family Nannizziopsiaceae; genus Nannizziopsis; species Nannizziopsis arthrosporioides. The sequence continues at coordinate 4,020,905 of CP098263.1, read as the reverse complement.
ATTACTAACAAACTTCTCAGTAAGACTAGTATGTACTTAATTTATCTTACATTAAATTTAAAGTTACATATTCAGTTACTAGTGCTTAATCAGGTAAAGTTTAGTAATATTTCTATAGATTTATCTAATTTTATTAAATCATGGGTGCATCTCTTCTCAGAGAAAGTAGCAGACAACTCACATTACAGATTATATATAAAACATGTAATTAAAGTAGAACTAGAAAAGAAATTCTTATTTCTACTGATTTATAATCTTTTAGAAATGGAGCTGGAAGTCTTGCATAAATATCTTATAGCTATACTAGATAAAGAGTAGATTTTCTTCTTAAAATTACCCACAGGAGCTTCTATACTATTCATGCTAAAGAAAGATGATAATCTCAGACTTTATATAAATTATAGATAGTTAAATTATATTATTATTAAGAATAGATATTCATTGCTGCTTATTACTGAGAGTGCTTAATTATCTTAATAATATAAAAGTCTTCTTAAAGTATGATCTTTATGATGTTTATTATTATATAGATATTAAGTAGAAAGACTGCTAGCTGATGATATTCTAAATCTGATATAATCATTATAAATTTAATATCATGTCATTTAGTCTCATGAATGCTTCAGCTATATTTCAAGTCTATATTAATAAGATACTTGCTAATATTCTAAATGATTTTATTATAGTATATCTTAATAATATCCTCATCTTCTTAAACTTATTAGAGAAGCATAAGATGCACATTCAGGCTGTAATAAAGTATCTAGACTACATTAATCTATATATAAAAAACAGCAAATGTGAATTCACAACAGATTAAGTATTATTCTTAGATTTTATAATTAAACTAGACAGTATATTAATAAAGCAAAATCAAATACAGATCATTTATGAGGAATTATAATATAAAGATGTGATAAGCATGAACTAGTACTACTAGTAATACTGAGAAATGTATGTATGAATTTATTACTTATATTATTACTAATCTTCTATCTACTTAGAATCTCAGTTCTATATATACTATTACTCTATTATAGTCTCATATAGATCTGCAAGATCCAGAGAATATTCATGAAGACTTATGAGCTAAGAGTAAAAACATGTAACTCTTGCAAGTTACATTCTCTATAAATTATATAAAAGAAGAGACTTAATAAGTCTTGTGAGCTTAAATTCTTATATTTTTCTCTCTCTATAAGACTCTATTCTTAGAGCATACTAGATTTATTATTATCTAATCTCTTTATGAATAGCAAGAGAGTGAGCTATTAGTAGTCTAGTAGTATACATATCTAAGCATCTTCTATAATCATGTAAAATCTTCTTACAAGAATAAAATCATGTATAAAAAATATCCAGTTTTTTAGTCATGTATGGTTATGAAAAACTCATCATCATATTAAAATTCTATAAGAAAAAGTAATTAATAAGAGAAAATAATCATGACTAATCATTTACATTACTTGCAAGTGAATTTTATTAGTTTAAAATTTCTATAAGAGAATTTCTCTACTCTTTATGATTTATGATTAGATTTACAAGTACTATATAGTATATAGTAATAAATTCACATATCTTAGCTTCTAAGATTACTTTAATTTCTAGAAATGATTACATAGTCATTTCTAAGACAGACTTTACTTAATAAGAAAGTTTCTGCTTTATAAGTAGATTTTTCAAGTCTTGTAAGATTATCTTTATCTAAATAGATAATTTAATTACTCTTTCTTTATCTTTATAAGATCTTATAATATTAACTTATAGACAAGTGCTGATAGCTTTATGAGAGAGTTATATAAGTTTTCTCTTTTATTAGATTTCTCTTTCTCTTTTCTTTCTCTTTAAGCTTTATTTATAAAGCAGTTCTGTTCATAACTTTATTATCTTCTTATTACTTTCTTTATTTTAATAAGTTAACTTTATATTACAAGCATCTTGTAGCATGTCTATTATCTCTATAATCTTTCTATACTTCTTTATAGTCTAGCTAGCTGCTTGTAAGCATCTTATAAATAGTGAAATTTAAGTTTTTTAATTCATAAGCATCTTGTAATAGAATCTTTTCTTATTTTTAATTACTAGTCTATAGATTTACTTAGTTTAATTCTCTTCATCATGCTAGTTTATCTCTGCTACATTTATAAATATTAAAACTATCATGTATGTTTTTATACTTCTTATAAGTTTTCTAATACTAATAGTTCATAGTATTTACTTAAGTATAGTTCTGATTATAATCTTAATAATTATAGTAACTTTTATCTTTACTAGTTTTTATGAAATACTTAGAGATATTATAATCTCTATTACTCTTATTTTAATACTTTATCTAATAATACTACTAATCTTCTACTTAGATTTATTTCTAAGTTTCATGCTAGTTTTAAAGAGATCATCATGCTTTTATAAGTAGATAATATTATGACTCTTACTTTAGCAGTCATGTAGTAATTTAATTTAACTCTTAGTATCTTATCTAACTTATAAAGTACTTTTATTAGCTCTATTATCTTAATGAGTTCTAGAATCTAATTTCTAATTACTTATCTAATAATATCTTAGCTTTCTATGCATGACATTCTGACTACTTATAGTCATCAAGTATTTATTAAGTTAAGATCTTTAACTTCTATTTCTAATTCTATTTCTCATGAGCAGTGAGATACTGCACTACTATAGAATGATACTTTTAATAGATAATGCTAGATTAATAAGACAGATTTTTCTACTAATTTTACTTACTCTATAAGTAATCTCTTTTCTTTTTATAGAGTTCTATCTCTCATGACTAAATCATCCACCTGTGAGATGAATTGGGTGATTTATAATTCTGTTTGCTCTGCTCTTCTTGTTAGTAATATTAGCATTCAGATTATGCATATTAGAATTTAGTTTTACAAGAATCTTATTATTATTTAAACTAATTATATTTTATTCTATAAGCAAGAATATCATGAGTATCATACTAGTAATTTTCATACTAATAAAGCTTAGTTTAATTAGTGTGTTTCTAAAAGTTTTAAATAAAAGTATAATAATTATCTTTAAATCATCTCTGCCTGTTTCTTTATTTAGTAGATTATAATAATGGTTTTTTAAGTTTCTGACTTCTTATCTTATCTGTAGTTTTATTCACAGGTAATTTTCTATATCTATTATCATGACTTAAGAACTTCTTAATACATAAATTAATTTGCAAGTGCATCTCTAACTTATCTATTTATATTTTTATCTTTATGAAGACTTTCAGATCCAGTACATCTAGATATATCTTATAATATTAATATAATAATTTCTACAAGTATTTTAGAATGCTTACAGACTCTTAAGTGAATTTCTTATTCTTTAAGTAACTCTTTTACTATATCTAATATTATAGCTGCTAGTTCTTCTTATGAGAGTCTATAATAGCTTTAACTATATACTCTTTTTTATTTTATTAGTCTTATAAACAAGATAATGAGCACTTGCATGAATCTTATTTATTTTCTAATAATCTGAAAGTAAGAAGATATGAAAGATATTATGTATTCTATATAAACCTGCAGGTAGTTCTAATCTATATGCCTGTTTATTTATTTTTTATAATTTAATAAGAATACTGTCTGCAAAAGATCTAACTTCTTATTTAGATAATCTATCTTAATATTATAAAGAGATAATTATATCTGATCTCTAATCATGTATAATTTAGAAGTGTGCTTCTTGTTATAATAAATCTTCTAATAGATTTATATTCTTATAAGAGATTTCTTAGCTTAATTATAAAGATTATAAATGATGTTTACTCTTTCACATGTATTCATAACTTAAGTTATATACTCATAAGAATTCATAAGAGTCATTCTTAAATTCAACTCATATATTAAATGAAATAATAACTGGTTAATTAAGATCTAAGTAAAGTTATTATATGTGAACTTCATAAAAGATAACTAACTTATCTAGTCATTCTATTTATAACAGATAAAGCTTTGCAAGTACTATTTCAGAATATTATTAAGTCTTTCTATCTAATCATCTGATTACAGATGAAAAGCTGTGCTAAGTAACTATTTAATTCAGAGAAGTTAAAGTAAATCTTTCTAGAAATTACTAATAAAAAGTAATCTGTAATCTAATATAATTTTCTTAAATAATTTATATAGTTAAACTACTTTATAAATAAAAACATGAGCTAGTTACTCTGCTATTAGCTTCTTGAATATGAGTATAAAGTATGATATTTTAGTAAATCTATTTACTATTACTAGTATATAATCATATTTCACATCTTTAAAACTTTTACTGACAGAAAGATTAGTAATAGCATTCATACTGATTTCTTTTCAGAGATTTTATAAAATAAGAAGAGATTATAGTTCATTATAGAATTTTTTATGAATGATTCAGAATTCTTAACAAATATCACATGCATGGTAGTATTCATTAATCATCTTTCTCATTTTAGACTAGAAGTACTTTCATGAGAGAAGTTCATATATTTATTTAGAGATAAAATAATCTATGAGAAGCAAGTCATGATGTTTTCTAATAAGCTTTATATATAAAGACTTATTATCAGATATATAAAGATAATCGTCATAGTATAGCATCTGATTTTTCTTAGACTAGTATTCTGTAAATTAATCTAGATTATAGATTTAAACTAGTATTACATATTTATTAATTTATAATAAGTCAGAAATAACTAATAAAAAACTGTAAGAAGTATTTTTAAGAGTATTTCTAGATTTAAAAGATAATTCTCTCTTAATAAGTATGCTGGCACTAGCTTGCTCTAATCAAGACTACTTACATAAAGTAGTACTGCTTATTAGAATTTTCATAAAAATTTTATATGAGTATTTCTTTAGTCTTGCAGACTATAAGAGTTAGTTATAAGATATGCTTTTCTCTTCTTCTCTTCTTAAGAAATCTGCTATTATTTGCTCAGGCTCTTTAGATGTTTGTAATATATTAATACACTTAAGAGAAAGCATGAATTATAACTAGCTTATAATCTTTTAATCTTCTAGATTCTTATAAGCTATTTCTTCTCTATAGTCAGCTCTTTACAAGAATGCATCTGCAGGATTTTTAATATTTATAACATGCTTAATAGTAAAATAAAAGACTAAGAGTTTCTGAGCTTATTAAACTTATTATCATGAGAGTTCTTTCACTATTATGAAGTATTACAAGCTATCATGATTTATTTTAATAATGACAGGCTTGCAAGATTTCTTCAGTTAATATCTCTAGTAGCAGAAGAATTTAACTATAACAAGTAATTCTTAATCATAAATATTATAATTTAATTCTGCAGATTTTATCTTCTATAAGTAGAAGATAATAGAAATCTACTATCATGTATCTGAATTAAGTTATGTAATAATTCTAAAGATTATAAAGCTAGATACATTTGTTTATAATCTAATCTAATAATCTAAATTAAAATAATACAGCATGATCGTATCTGTAAAGATATCTTTAAGATTATTAAATAATTTATAAGCAGCTAGAGTAAGAAATCTATTATTCTTTTATTTATTTAGTTCTCTTCTGGCCTGTTTTTATTACTGTCTGCTTGATTTTTAGCTCTTAAGCATTTCTATAAGATAGAAAACTACTCATGAGAATGCATGAATAAAGTAGTGATAGAAGTTACAGAATTCTAAAAAAATCTGAATATCTTAAACTATATTTAATTCTAGCCAGATTAGAATAATCTGTACTCATGCTTAGCTCATTAAAACTTCATCTGCAGAAATAATATATTCTAGAAAGTCTATCTTATAAATACTAAAAAAATATTTTAATAACTTGTAGTAAAGTTCAGCATTAACTAGTGCAGTAAGCACTTATCTAACATGATGAACATAATCTTCTTCTCTTTATAAGTAAATCACTATATTATTAAGATATACTATCATAAATATGCCTGAAAACTCTCATAGTATCTTTATAATATAAGACTGAAATGTCATAAGAGCATTTATCAAGCTAAAGAATATCACATAGTATTTAAAATAATTAAATAATATATAAAAAGCAGTTTTTCATTCATTCTCTTTCTTAATTTACAGATAATAATAAGCATTCTTTATATCAAGTTATATGAATATTACTACACCTGCAAGGCATCTAATTAGATTCTTAATAAGTAGAAAAGAGTATTAGTTTTTAATTATCTTACTATTAAGATTCTAATAGTTCATATAAAGTTACAGATCTTTATTTTTTTAAAGTAAACATGATGAGAGCATCTGTGGGAAACTTAGATAAGCAGATAAATTTTATTAAGACTATTTCTGCAAGATACTTCATAAGTATCTCTTTCTTATTTTCAGATAATTAATAGACTAGTATATAGCTTGATTCTGTATTAGAAACTAGTTCTATAGCAAGATCTTTCTTCTAATAAGATGCTAACTATCATGCTATTTTCTTACTAAAGATATTTAAAATATTGTGATACTCTGATAATATTTTTAGATTAAGTAAGTTTAGTTAAGAATCTGTCTCTAATTCTGCTAAGCAAATAATTATAACATATATAGATTTCTTACTAGTTACAAGCTCTTCAAGTATCATAGCTTTATTATCTGCAAGATTATTAGATAGTAACTCTTCAGAAAATATAAGCTTGCAAGTAAATTAGTTAATAATAGAATTTAGTCTAGCTAGTTATAGCATTCTTAAGAGCATGTTATTCTTGATATTAGTTATATAAACTAATTCACAGAAGATTCATCTGCTTGATCTGTAATTAGTATATTTAAAAGTCATATTTATAATATCTGCAGAATTCAGAGAGCTCTAAATTCTATCTATAATTTTAAGTTTAACTATCTTATTTTTTAATTTAAGATTCAGCTGGCAGGCTAGATTAAGACTAATAACTATAATACTCATATAGCTATTCACCTATGCACTTTAGAAATGCTTTACAGAGATATCATCTACTTGATAATACAGTTAAATAAAAGAGAGATTTATAATTATAATACTTGAGACTTATATTATTTTAGCACTATTTATAAATTCTTCTCTCTCATTCTATTTTAAGTTCTCTGTTTTTTTTGATTTTATGCATTTAGGTGTGATATGATTATATTCTTCACAAGTATAGCATTTTATATTTATAAGAAAGTTTAGCTTCTTATTCTTATAGTCTGAGATTATTTAAGCATCAGAGTTTTTTTCTTAGATCTGAAGAATTTTTTATGAAAGTTCTTTCTCTTATTCTTATCTTTTTCTTTATTCATGAAGTCAGAAAAGTCTGATTTTTTCTTTATGAAAGCTGTGATCTGAGATTATAGATGAGTTATAATAGCTGTGATTTCATGAAGAGTATTAGAAAGCTTTTCTTGTTCATCCAGCTTGTTTCTCATGAGAAGATTATAGATTCAGAGAAAATTTTACTTATTTCAGGCACTAGTGAAGTTATATTCTTTACTAACTTTACAGATCTTTTTCAGATATTATGAGAGATATTTATTATCTATCTCTAACTCTTACTTATAAAATCTTAGAATATCTCTCTAGTTATTTCTGATTATATTCACAGGATCTTCAAGATCATTTTATAAGAAGATGATAAATGATTTTTAGTTATTCTTATCTAAATAATTTATGATATAGTTAGATCATTTCTTAATCAGAGTATAATGAAGTTCAGTTTTTATATAGATGATTTTATCTTTCTTATTAATATCTAGAAGCTCTAGATTATTATTTACTGTGATAATGAACTCTTTATACTTTATAAAACTTATAGTTTTATAGATAGATTTCAAGATCTAAGATTTAAATCATTTTCTATCTTTCTTTATGAGTGATTATAAATTTATATCATTAAGAGATTCTAATCTTTCATGTTTAAAAGTTGCTTTAATTTATGTCTTTATCTTAGTAAATCTCTTAATAAGATTAATTTACTTTATCATGACTTGTATTTCTACTAAACTTAATAGTTATAATAATTCTATAATAATTAAGATTTTATCTATGATATTTATAGATTAGTCTAATTAATCTGATTAGTCTGTGAATTCTTCTTTCACAGAAGTAAGATTTTCAGATGTATGGTTTGATTCTGGTGTGTTCTTATGATTAGAAATTTTAATAATCTATTAAGTTTTAGAAATTATGATTAATTCATAAGAGAAGAAGACTTTATTTTCTAATTCTATAAACTAATTTTAAATTCATCTGGAAGGCATAGTTCAGACATATCACTTAGATTAAGTAGTAAAATATAAGAAATTATAATATAAAGATGTAATAAGTATGAACTAGCACTACCAGTAATACTAAGAAATATATGTATGGATTTATTACTTATATTATTACTAATCTTCTATCTACTTAGAATCTCAGTTCTATATATACTATTACTCTATCATGATCTTATATGAATTTATGAGATTCAGGAAATGTCCACAGAGGCTTACAAGCTGAGAGTAAAAACATGTGACTCTTGTGAGTTGCATTCTCTATGAATTATATAAGAGAAGAGGCTTAGCAAGCCTTGTAAGCTTGAATTCTTACAGTATTATTTAATTAAGACTATGTTTTTAAATAACATTTATTTTCTATTACTTTATTAATAGAAAGAGATATTTACTTATTTTATCAAGATGCTTCTTCTGTAGCTAATAGAATCTCAAGATATTTAGTTAGCATAATGCTACTTTAAGAGATTAAATTCAGATATCTAGTTAATTTATCAGATCTTAATCTACTAGATCTTAATCTGTTAGATCTGAAGCTATAGTTATGAATATATGAGATTTAGCTTCATATTCTTCTAAGAATTAACACTTTTCTTAGTTTTTCTATGAGAGTAAAAGTTATCAGACATGCTTAATTACAGTAATTATATCTTAAATAGCATCTTTAAATTAATCTGTATATACTAGCTTTATATACTTATATATTAAGTATTACATCTTGTAAAGTAATAATATAGCAAATATTAGATCATAAAAGAAATTAGATAAGTATATAGTTAAATCTAATTTATGAAATTATATTACTAACTAAAGATTAGACAGCTGTTTAATAAAGATCTGCAGTACTTAGTTTAGTAATCTAAAAGAGTTTATTATTTAGAATATTCTATTATAACTAGCTAATATTACTGGCAGCTATAAGTCAGATTCTAATAATAAATATAAAATTACTCTAAAAATATTTACTTATAAGAATAAAACTATTTTTATATTAGTCTATCTAAGCATTACTTTTAAAAATAAGCTCTAGTTTATTAATAATCTTTTTTATAAGAATTTTTATTCTTCTTAGTAGTTTAAAAATACATCTGTTAATTATGATATTCATCTGATCATTCATTAGAAAATGCATATTATTAAGAAGCTTAAGTTTAAAGATAATTTTAATTCTTCTGCTTCTAATATATGCAGAAGAATTATAGCATTTAGAGCTAGTATAGCACTAGATAGAAAGATATTCAGAGCTAGTATAACATCTAGTAAAAAAAAGCAGATTAATATTAAAGCATCATACTCTCAAGATGTTTCTATTTCATTAATTAAGCATGATATTAAGCATGAGATAATCTTTTTATTATCATGATAATATGAGATAATCTTTTTAGCATCATCATGATAGTAAAGTCTCAAGAATAGAGAATTATAGAGAGAGACTAGTATAGCATTAATAATACTTAGTAATGCCTGAAATGAAGTATATAATTCTATTAGAATAAACTATACTATTATATAATAGTCTACTATATTATTAGAAGTAATAAGTTTATTAATTACTCTAGCTAAGAAGAAGTTTCAGTTAGTTAATTTATTTAAAATAATAACTAACTTAGTTACACTAGCTGATAATATTCAGCTAGTTAACTTATTAAAAATAATAATTAAATTAATTATATCATCTTCACTAGCTAAGAAGATTTAGTTAATTAATCTATCTAAAATAATTACTTAATTAATTATGCTAGTTAAGAAGATCCAGCCAGTTAATCTATCTAAAATAATAACTTAATTAAAACTCAAGAAGAAGCATGTTATAGAGAAAGATATTAATAAAGAGTATTATAAAGCTTTTTATAAGCTTCATAGTCAGATCGAGATATGCTTAAGATTAAATATAAATAGCATAAAATAACTAGTAATAGAGAATTTAGACTATAAGTAATACTATTTCTGTTTTATCTTTATTACTTATTAGAATTAAATATAATTAGATATTATTTACTTGATTCTTACTGAGAATTAAAATTTTAAGATTAGATACTGTTAAGATCTGATAGAATGAGATACTTATGCAGTTTCTGAATTTTAACTAGCATAAATTTAAGAGAAATAAAAAAAGGGATAGATTTTACTAAAATTTAATCTTATATTATTTAAGAATTTATGCTAAGAAAGTAAACTTCTTATTACTATATTAGTATAGAAATTTTAAAAATTTAACACATTCTCTAAGAACTGATATTTTAATATATATGAATTTAGATAATTTTTCTAAATGATATAAGTAAGATCATGTAACTATATAATAGACTACTAGATTAAGATCATATTTATATATAGTTTTCACATATTTATTTAGTTAGTAAGTTAATTACTAATATGTGTAGATTTAGCTTAGTATATACTATATTTTTATTTTTACAGATTTACTAATATAACTATAAGTATATTTACTCTAAACTAGATATAAGTAATGATTAAACTTAATAAGCTAGTAATCTATTGAATTTAATCTCTAAACTAGAACTTTAAATCTAAGTATTACTAAGAGTATTCTATCATATAAAAAGTAATAATTATTTAGTTATTAAGTAGTTATTTTATTAGAAGTAGCAGAGATAGTAGTAAAGATAGTAGCAGAGATAGAGTTAGAAGTAATAGCAGTAGTTACATTCATTTTTATATCTTATATTATTAAATTCACAGAAATATTAAAATCTTTATTTACAAGTAAGATTTCTGAAGATTTTAAACTAAAAGATATATTTCTTTCATAATATTATAAATTTAAAGATATACTCTTATTATAATATTTTAAACTTAAAGATATATTTTTTCTATTTAAAGTCTTCTACTAATCTGACTTAAAAGAAAATGATAACTCATATATCAGTCCAGACTGCCTGGTAGGAATTTTAAAAATTAACTTTATGAGATTAATACAGAATGACTTAGCAGATCTAGATAATAATGCAGATGTTTCAGATTTATATTTCTAGTATTTAGATTAACTAGAGTTCTAGCATGATATATATCTTGTATATCTTAATAGAAAGAAGTTTTTATTTAATTAAATTAATCTTTTGATTTAAAGTAATAATTTCATTCTTTATGAAAGTATGAAATACCTGCATTCATATTAGTTCTTATCTTTCATACTTAACTAGAATACTTATCTTATTATGATAAAAGATGCTATTAAGAGCATTAAGTTACTTCTTTTCTTAAGAAAGTAATATTATCTAAAAATTAATATCATGAGTATTAGTATTCATGAGTTTTAATAAAGCTAGTATAATTTTTATTTTCTTAATAATCTTTAAAAGCTTAATGACATGAGCAGTAATAATCTTCTTATTATGAGAAATCATGATATAAAGATGTGATAAGCATGAACTAGCACTATAAGTAATATTAAGAAATGTATGTATGAATTTATTACTTATATTACTACTAATCTTCTATCTACTTAGAATCTCAGTTCTATATATACTATTACTCTATCATAATCTCATATAAATCTGTGAGATTCAGAAGATGTCTGTAGAGACTTGCAAGCTAAGATTAAAGACATGTAACTCTTACAAGTTACATTCTCTATAAATTATGTAAGAAAAGAGACTTGATAAGTCTTATAAGCTTAAATTTTTATATTTTCTTCTCTCTGTGAGACTCTATTCTTAGAGCATACTAGATTTATTATTATCTAATCTCTTTACAGATAGTAAGAGAGTGAGCTATTAGTAGTCTAGTAGTATATATATCTAAGCATCTTCTATAATCATGTAAAATCTTCTTATGAGAGTAAAATCATGTATAAAAGATATCCAGTTTTTTAGCCATGTATGATTATGAAAAACCCATCACCACATTAAAATTCTGTGAGAAAAAGTAATTAATAAGAGAAAATAATCATAACTAATCATTTATATTACTTATAAGTGAATTTTATTAGTTTAAGATTTCTATAAGAGAATTTCTCTACTCTTTATGATTTGCAGTTAAATTTACAAGTACTATATGATATATAGTAATAAATTCACATATTTCAGTTTCTAAAATTGCTTTAATTTCTGGAAATAACTGTATAGTTATTTCTAAGACAGGCTTCACTTAATAAGAAAGTTTCTACTTTATAAGCAGATTTTTCAAGTCTTATAAGATTATCTTTATCTAAATAGATAATTTAATCACTCTTTCTTTATTCTTATAAGATCTTGTGATGTTAACTTGTAGATAAGTGCTGATAGCTTCTATAAGAGAGCTATATAAGTTTTCTTCTCTACTAGCTTTCTCTTTCTCTTTTCTTTCTCTTTAAGCTTTATTTATAAAGTATTTTATTTATAAGCTCTGCTATCTCTTTATTACTTCTTTATCTTAATAAGTTAACTTCATACTGCAAGCATCTTGCAGCATGTTTATTATCTCTATAGTCTTTCTATACTCTTTTACAGACTAGCTAGCTGCTTGTAAGCATCTTATAAGTAGTAAAATTTAAGTTCTTTAGTTTATAAGTATCTTATAATAGAATCTTTTCTTATTTCTAATTACTAGTTTATAGATTTATTTAGTTTAATTATCTTCATCATGCTAGTTCATCTCTGCTATATCTGCAAATGTTAAAACTATCATATATGTTTTTATACTTCTTATAAGTTTTCTGGTACTAATAGTTTATAGCATCTGCTTGAGCATAGTTCTAACTGTAATCTTAATAATTATAATAACTTCTATCTCTATTAGCTTCTGTAAAATACTTAGAGATACTATAATTTCTATTACTTTTATCTTAATGCTTTATCTGATAGCATTGCTAATCTTCTGCTTAAGTTTATTTCTAAGTTTTATACTAGTTTTAAAGAGATTATTATACTTTTACAAGCAGATGATATTATAACTCTTATTTTAATAGTCATATAGTAATTTAATTCTACTTTTAATATTTTATCTAGCTCATAAAGTACTTTTATTAGCTTTATTATCTTAATAAGTTTTAGAATCTAATTTCTGATTACTTTTCTGATAATATCTCAGTTTTCTATATGTGATATTCTGACTACTTATAGTTATCATATATTTATTAAGTTAGAATCTTCTACTCTTATTTCTGATTCTATTTCTCATGAATAGTAAGATACTGCATCATCACAGGATAGTACTCTTAATAAGTAATGCTGAATTAATAAGATAGATTTTTCTACTAATTTTACTTACTCTGCAAGTAACTTCTTTTCTTTTTATAAAGTTTCATTTCTCATAATTAAATCATTCATCTGTGAGATGAATTAGATGACTTGTAATTCTATTCATTCTGCTCTTCTTATTAATAATATTAGCATCTAGACTATGCATATCAGAATTTAGTTTTATGAGAGTCTTATTATTACTTAAACTGATTATATTTCATTCTATAAGCAAGAGTATCATGAGTATCATACTAATAATTTTCATGCTGGTAAAGCTTAGTTTAACCAGTATGTCTCTGAGAAATTTAAATAAAAGTATAATAATTATCTTTAAACTGTCTCTGTCTGTTTCTTTACTTAGTAGATTATGATGATGAATTTTTCAAGTTTCTAACTTTTTATCTTGCCTGTGATTTATCCGCAGGTAATTTTCTATATTTATTATCATGACTTAAGAACTTTTTAATGAATAAATTAAATTACAAGTACATTTCTAACTTATCTATTTATATTTTTATTTTTATGAAGGCTTTCAGGCCTAGTGCATTTAGATGTGTCTTATAATATTAATATAATAATTTCTGCAAGTATTTTAGAATGCTCATGAGCTTTTAAGTAAATTTCTTATTCTCTGAGTAATCTTTCTATTATATCTAATATTATAGCTGCCAGCTCTTCTTATAAGAGTTTATAATAGCTTTAACTATATATTTTTTTTTCATTTTATTAGTCTTATAAATAAGATGATGAGTGTTTGCATGAATCCCATTCATTTTCTAGTAATCTGAAAGTAAGAAGACATGAAAGATATTATGTATTCTATATAAATCTACAGATAGTTCTAATCTATATGCCTGTTTATTTATTTTTTCTGTAATTTAACAAGAGCTCATCTGTAAAAGATCTAACTTCTTATTTAAATAGTCTATCTTAATATTATAAAGAGATAATCACATCTGATTTCTAATCATATATAATTTAGAAATATGCTTCTTATTATAATAAATCTTCTGATAGATTTATGTCTTTATAAAAGATTTCTTAGCTTGATTATAAAGATCATGAATAATGTTTGCTCTTTCACATGCATTTATGACTTGAGTTATATACTTGTAAGAATCTGCAAGAGTCATTCTTAAATTTAACTCATACATTAAATAAAATAATAACTAATTAGTTAAGATCTAAGTGAAGTTATTATATATAAACTCTATTAGAGATAATTAACTTATTTAGTCATTCTATTTATAATAGATAAAGCTTTGCAAGTATCTGTTTCAGAAGTACTGTTAAATCTTTCTATCTAATCATCTAATTACAGGTAAAAAGCTATGCTAAGTAACTATTTAATTCAGAGAAGTTAAAGTAAATTCTCTTAGAAATCACTAGTAAAAAGTAATTCATAATCTAATATAATTCTCTTAAATAGTTCATGTAGTCGATTACTTTATGAATAAAGACATGAGCTAGTTACTCTGCTGTTAGCTTCTTAAATATGAGTATGAAGTATAATATTTTAATAAATCTATTTACTATTATTAGTATATAATCATATTTCACATCTTTAAAACTTTTACTTGCAGGAAGATTAGTAATAGCATTCATGCTGATTTCTTTTCAGAAATTTTACAGAATAAGAAGAGATTATAGTTCATTATAGAATTTTTTATAAATAATTCAGAATTCTTAATAAATACCACACACATGATAATATTCATTAATTATCTTTTATATCTTAAACTAGAAGTACTTTCGTAAGAGAAGTTCATATGTTCATTTAGAGATAAAATAATCTATAAAAAGCAAGTTATAATATTTTCTAATAAGTTTTATACATAAAGACTCATTATCAGATATGTAAAGATAATTATTATAGTATAGCATCTGATTTTTCTCAGACTAGTGCTCTATAAATTAATTTGAATTATAGATTCGGACTAGTATTGCATATTTATTAATTTATAATAAATTAGAAATAATTAATAATAAACTATAGAAAGTATTTCTAGAAGTATCTCTAGATTTAAAAAATAATTCTCTCTTAGCAAGTGTGCTGATACTAGCCTGCTCTAATTAAGATTACTTACATAAAGCAGTACTGCTTATCAGAATTTTCACAAGAATTCTATATAAATATTTCTTCAGTCTTGCAGACTGTAAGAGTTAGTTATAAGATATATTTTTCTCTTCTTCTCTTCTCAAGAAATCTGTTATTATTTGCTCAAGCTCTTTAGATATTTGTAATATATTAATGCACTTAAGAGAAAGCATGAATTATAACTAGCTTATAGTCTCTTAATCTTCTAGATTTTTACAAGCTATTTTTTCTTTATAGTTAGCTCTTTATAAGAGTGCATCTGCAGAATTTTTAACACCTGTAACATGCTTAATAGTAAAATAAAAGACTAAGAGTTTCTAAGCTCATTAAACTTATTATTATAAGAGTTCTTTCACTATTATAAAGTATCACAAGCTATCATAATTAATTTTAATAATAACAGACTTGTGAGATCTCTCCAGCTAATATTTCTAGTAATAAAAGAATTTAACTATAATAAGTAGTTCTTAATTATGAATATCATAATTTAATTCTGCAAGTTTTATCTTCTGTAAGTAGAAGATAATAGAAACTCACTATCATGTATCTGAATTAAGTTATATAATAATTTCAAAGATTATGAAGCCAGATGCATCTGTTTATAATCTAATCTAATAATCTGAATTAAAATAATATAGCATGATCATGTCTGTAAAGATATCTTTAAGACTATTAAATAATTTATGAGTAGCTAGAATAAGAAATTTATTATTCTTTTATTTATTCAGTTCTCTTCTAGCTTATCTTCATTACTATCTGCTTGATTTTCAGCTCTTAAGCATTTCTATAAGATAGAAAACTACTTATAAGAATGCATGAATGAAGCAGTAGTAGAAGTTATAGAATTCTAAAAAAATCTGAATATCTTAGACTATATTTAATTCTAGCTAGATTAGAATAATCTGTACTTATGCTTAGCTTATTAAAATCTCATTCACAGAGATAATATATTCTAGAAAGTCTATTTTATGAATATTAAAAAAACATTTTAATAACCTGCACTAAAGTCCAGCATTAACTAGTATAGTAAGTACTTATCTAATATAATAAATATGATCTTCTTCTCTTTATAAGTAAATTACTATATTATCAAGATATACTATTATAAATATGCCTGAAAACTTTTATAGCATCTTCATAATATAAGACTAGAATATCATGAGAGCATTTATCAAGCTAAAGAGTATCATATAATATTTAAAATAACTAAATAATATATAGAAAGTAGTTTTTTATTTATTCTCTTTCTTAATTTACAGATAATGATAAGCATTCTTTATATTAAGTTATGTAAATATCACCACATCTATAAGATACTTAATTAGATTCTTAATAAGTGAGAGAGAATATTAGTTTTTAATTATCTTACTATTAAGATTCTGATAGTTCATATAAAGTCATAGATCTCTATTCTTTTTAGAGTAAACATGATGAGAGTGTTCACAGGAAACTTAAATAGATAAATAAATTCTATTAAAACTATTTTCATAAGATACTTTACAAGTATCTCTTTCTTATTTTTAGATAATTAATAAACTAGTATATAGCTTGATTCTATATTAGAAATTAGTTCTATAGTAAAATCTTTTTTCTAGTAAGATGCTAACTATCATGTTATTTTCTTACTAAAGATATTTAAAATGTCATAATACTCTGATAATATCTTCAGATTAAGTAAATCTAGTTAAGAATCTGTCTCTAATTCTGCTAAGTAAATGATCATAATATATACAGATTCTCTACTAGTTACAAGCTCTTTAAGTATTACAGCTTTATTATCTGCAAGATTATCAGACAGCAACTCTTCAGAAAATATAAGCTTGTAAGTAAACTAGTTAATAATAGAATTTAGTCTAGCTAGTCATGATATTCTTAAGAGCATGTTATTCTTAATATTAGTTATATAAACTAATTCATGAAAGATTCATCTGCTTAATCTATAATTAGTATATTTAAAAGTCATATTTATAATATTTATAAAATTTAGAGAGCTCTAAAGTCTACTTATAGTTTTAAGTTTAACTATCTTATTTTTTAATTTAAGATTCAGCTAGTGAGCTAGATTAAGACTAATAACTATAACACCTGCATAGCTGTTTACTTCATGTACTTTAGAAGTACTTTACAGAGATATCATCTGCTTAATAATATAGTTAAATAGAAGAAAGATTTGTAATTATAATACTTGAGACTTATATTATTTTAGCACTATCTATAAATTTCTCTCTCTCATTTTATTTTAAGTTCTCTGCTTTCTTTAATTTTATGCATTTAGGCGTAGACATGATCATATTCTCCATAAGTATAATATTTTACATTCATAAGAAAGTTTAGCTTCTTATTCTTATAGTCTGAGATTGTTTAAGTATTAGTAGAGTTCTGTATAGACAGGCCAGGCTGGCTTACATTCTAGGTAAGCTAGCTTATCTTGATTCAGAAGAGTTGTGGGCCGGGCCCGATCCGATCTGATCTAAGAGCAATTTCATGTGAGCAGCCTGGAGGCCTGGTCTCAGTACTGCAAAAATAATAATTCAGAATTCTGATCACATGATTAGATTCTAACACACATTGAGAAGGAAGAAGAGAGAGAATGGGGAAAGAGCTGATATACTACATCTGTAAATCTTCCAGATATCATTCTTCATCTTTCTTAAATTCTTACTACAAGCTTCAGAATTATTTTTTAACTCTTTAAAAATTAAACACATGTTAAATTTTCTTTTCTCTTTGAATACTACATCTTTTACATTAAATATTTCAGAGAATAATAGTTTAATAGTAAAATTTAATAACTATTAAAGAACTCTCTGGTTTTCTTACTTATAAAGTTCAGCACTCGATATCTAGTATATACTCATTTCAAAACCAACATGTGTTAATTTTCAGATAGTATAGTCATATCATTTAAATTAAAAAACAGCTCTCTACTATAGAATTCAGCTCTTTCTGCTCTAGAACTTATTAAGAATGATATAAATAAACACATCTAAGTTACATGAATAAGCATTACAGCCATTAACATGCAAAAACTCAAGTCTTATTAGTAGAGAAAAGTTAAGAATCATAAACTTAATTTAATATTAGTTCAAGATCTTACTATCTCATTTACTAACAGAATGTGTAGATTTAATGTTACTGATTAGTTAAAAGTATATCTATCTCATGCAGAAATGAAAGCATTAATACTTAAAAATCTCAAGCATAATAATCTAGATAATCTACTAGTAATTACTAATAATAAAAAAACTAAAGCTCTTGAACACTGCCAGAACAAATTTTATAATAATAGAATTAGAAAGATAACTTTTAGATTAAAGATCATTCTACTAAGAATAACATTAACTTTAAATACAGATTAGCACTGGTATGTGGCTCTGATACTAATAAATAATAGAATTCTTAAAAATTATAATATGATTAAATATAAAGAGCTTACTAAGAAAGAGATGAATATTATAAGTAATTAATACAGAAATTTAACATATGTTAGATTCTTACATAATAATAGAACTAACTTTAAATTACTAACTTTTATAATATCAGTCTGCTTGATCTCTTAACTCACAGTATAATACAGACTAATAGTATTATTATATAGTTAAAAGATAAGTTAGACATGTGCTTGCAGCATGCAGCAGCACTTCTATTCAGAAAGTAATCTAATAACTTCTTCTAACTCAAGTTAAATAAGTTTAACAAATAACTCTAGATCATAATTAGTATATTATTAAGTTAACTTATTCATGTGTTAGCTATTCTTCACTCTAAGTTCCTGCAGGATATCTTCATCAAGTTCATGAATATTTCATATAGCTAAAAAGAATTTAATTAGTTAAGCAGTAAATAGTATGTTAACTGCAAGATGAATCATATAAGTTAAATATCTTAAAAATATTAATAATTAAATCTGAAATCTAACACATGTTAGAAATTTATTAAACTATTTAATAAAATTTTAATCTTTATTAATGAGTGCTTTGAAAACTTAGCCTTACTTATTTCAAGTAATAATATGATAATTCTGCTTAACTAAAAGTGACTGATGCATAGCAGAGACCTGCACATTCTATTCTTTTCTTTATAGACAGATATTACTAATAATATTTATAGTTCAAAATTACTTCAGTTACTTTAAGAGTATGTTCTTCTTTACTCCCTGCTATCTCAGTTAATGAGAAAAGTAAATCTTGCTTCAGATATATAAATAAAAACATATTAACCCAGATTTCTGAAGCTGCTGAGCAAGAAGATGTATGTGAAAGCATTCACATATCTCATTACTGTAAGAGTAAAGAAGAATATCAAGATCTGAAACTTAATTAGTAAAATTTATAAGAATATTACATGCTTACTTAAAAAATTCTCATATACATTATGTTTTAATATTACTTAACATTCAAGTATTCTCAAGAAGTATTCAAGTTACTGAGATAGTTTAACTAATTAAAAACTCTTAAGAAAAAGATCTTTATAAAGCTAGCCTTGCCACCAAAACAGGCTAAGAGAAATACTTATATATATAATTTCAAGAATCAGATCAAGAAGCTCTTTAAAGTGATTTAGAATTACATTCACAAGAATGTCAAGATATTTCATGAAAAGAAATTAACAAAACTAGTAAGATTAAAATTTAACACATGTTAAATTCTAATATAAGAGCTAACTGTATTCAGCATAACATCAGTCTTTTTAAGAATCTCCAGATTATTAATTTAAAGAATAACTTTAATAAAAAAAATATGATTTCAGAGCTTTAAATAATAGTAATAGAGTATCTTAAAAGATTTAATCATCTTCTATAAAAGAGTCTTCTTAAAGTATGTCTGAAGTTAGATGATCATTATTTTACTAGCATTATGCTAGACTAATAAAAAAACCTAGTATAAGTAGCTGTAAGACCCACTATCTGATCACAAGAAGAAGTATATGAAGTACTAATAGAAAAAAGAAGTCTGCTATTTTAGAAAGTGATAAATCAGATGCAATCATTAAAAAAGCACTCTATCAAGATAGTAAGATTCTAAAAGAAATAATCTCTCTTTAAACTTCTATTATGAAAGCAGATCTACATAGCATAGAAAACATCCTGCATACTATATTTATCTACATAACTCTTAAATAGCAAATAATTAAGATAATACTTAAAGAATTTTTAAAGCTAATAAAAAAATTTAATCAAGCTCTAGATTAAGTTCTGGAGATAATAATACTTTTTCATCATTATTAAAGATTTAACACATGTTTAATTTTAGTGAGATCTGCTAATCATCTTCAGAAAATAGAAAGAATAGCTTCTTATGCTAGAGATTATTCAAGCTCTTATCAAGAAACTCTCAGAGAATGATATCAAGATTAATTAACTAAATAGTAACAAGTTATTCAAGCATCTCATATTCTAAATCTTTATCCTGAAATCTCTATTCAAGAAAGCTAATAATATGCTTTAAATGATTTAGTTAAAGAATTACAAGTAAAGCTATGAGCTCATTCTCAAGATTACCTTGCATGCTTATTATTTTATAGCTGCTTAATCAGATCTCTCAGTCTCTAATATGAAGATTAATTCTCATTAAAAAAATTTATCACAGTGCTACTATATTATAATCTCATTATGATTTACTGATAAAATTTTAACACATGTTAGTTCTTATAAAGAATTCCAGAAGCAAAAGACTACTGAAGCCTTAAGCATTAAAAAGTCTTTCAAGTAATAAAATATCTCTGAAAATTTCAACAGAGTCTCTTAAGAGAAAGAATAACATGTCTTAATACTGATAACTCTAACATCTAAGAAGCTAGTTTCTTTCACACTTCTGACAGATGCAGAATAAAGAATGATAAATAATATTTCCAGCTCTAATACTGAGATCTCAGAGACTGATGAAACAGATTCTTTTACTAAAAACTAATTAAATAAAGAGAAAGAAAGCAAGAAGAAAGATAAAGAAACTTTAATTAAAGAAGATGAGAAAGAGAATGCAGAAGAAAGCTAACTAAGAAATTCAAATTCTTACTTAAATCTATAGAAACATCTCTCAGAAAGTTCATTAACACTCTTACAGAGAAGTTATTCTTCTTTAATAGACTCTAAAATTAAGCATGTGTTAAATTTCACTAATTATAATTTTTAGCAGCATTAGCAGAAATTATGATATTTACAGATAGCATGATATTAGCAGATGGAATAGTATTAGCAGAAAGTGTGATAATTTTAGAAAGATAGATTAAAGTTTAGCAAAATATATTTTAGATTAAATATACTAAAGATACTTAAAGTTTCCTGCATTCTTCTCTTGCATATTATAATCTTACTCATCTCTTTCTTATTAAGATTACTCTTATCATCTTCTGATTTCAACACATGTTAATTTTCTTAATTAGAAATTTAATTTATTTATAATAACTGAGACTAGTAGGGCTTTATGAGTAAATAACTCTTATAAGTAAAAACTCTAGTATACTACTATTTTTAAACTTAATGTCTAGTTAAGATAAACTTCTTAATGTAATTCTTTAGCTTGCTGATTTGCATCACAAATTAGCACTCAGTTATTCTTTTCCTATCTAGAGAAAAACTTATAATTCTAACATGTGTTAGATTTGACCTGTGAACTAAGATTCTAAGAATTTCAGAATATAAGATTATTAGAAGCAGATAGTTTAAGCTAATATTTAATATAGCTGTTATTAATCTTCTCAAATAATCTAGCATGACTTTATAATAGCACTTTTATTTCATACTAGTAATAATCAGATTATATAAACATAAGCAATAGATATAATTCATAATATCTATCTTTCATCTCATTCTTAAAGCTAGAGTTTAAATTTGCCTTCCTGAGTTTCTTCTCTTGTAAATTATTAGACAATACTGAAAATTCTATTATTTATTAATCTTAACAGATACTTGTGAGTGAACTCTTCTCTTTAAATAAAAATTTAAAATAAAGAACTAAAGAATGTTATAATTCTGCTTAACTCTTCTTAATTTATAGCTCTTAAATATCCCATTCTTAGTTCTTTTTCTCTTATTTATTAAATCAATGCTTCTCTTATAATCTCAAAACTTCCAGATCACACAACCAGCTGCTAAAGATATAATTAACATAGCTGCTAATTTCTTCATCATAATAGAAGATAATATATTCTTTACTAGCAAGCATTCTGATTCTAATAATATCTCATTCATCTTACAGACTCTGTTCACAGCAGTAATATTAGTCTTAGAGAACAAGATACTAAAGATTATAAGAGAGATTAGTTTAAGTAATCTCATGATACTAAAGATCTCTCTATCATCTATTATCAAGATATTACCAAAAGAGCAGACTGACAAGCATGAGACATGATAAGCATGATGACATATAACATCATGAGTAATAGCAAATGTAGTAAAGAGAAGTCTATTTAGTTATATAAAGAGAAATAATGAACTCTGAGCTATGTTTATTAAAGACACTAGCTATTCAGAAGATGCTCCAATTCTTCATTATTTAAAATGCTTTTATATTCTTATTCATTCAGATCTGAAGAGTTCCAGCACCAACAGCATGAAAAGATATAATAAGAGATATTATGATAAGACTGTTATCCAGCCTACTATATTTAAGTTACTTCATAAGATACTAATTTCAACACATGTTAGTTTCCATATCTGCTAACTTTCATTCATCTGAGCAGAGACTATACTTATTAAAGAACATGCTTAAGATTATCATGCATTTTATTATTACACTTCATCTTTCATTTCATATTATTAAACATGTTATCTTTAAACAGATGATGATTATAATCATAAAATCTTAAAATATTATTATATTATCAGATGAGTATTTAGTAAGTAGAGATCTCTTTTAAGCATGTTACTTCTCTACTTACTATAAAACACTTATTAGATGTAAAATACTCTCACTGACTAGTACTGATGATATACTTAAAGCATAATTAGTTAAGATATCTGCTCATGTTAAGATATTCATTACTATAAATATCTAATTAAGTAAATTCAAGCATTTCTTTCTTAAGATTTTAATCTATTTCATTAATGATAACTAGTAATATCATGAGAAACTACTAAGCTTTAAGTTTTTAAATAGCAAGCATATTAGTAAAAATATTATACTTTTTATTATTTAGAGTTTAAAAGATTACTAGCTTGAAGAATGCCTGCTTGCTATTACAACTAATAATATCTCTAATAATATAATCATGACTACAGCTCTTCAGAATGAGCTTATAATTTAACAGCATCTTGAACATATTTATGATCCAGATCTTATTATAATTCTTAATCTTAAAAATCATATTTCTTATCTTGCATATGTTATGAATCTGATGACTTAAGAGATTTTAAAGTTAATCAAGATTCTTCTAATAAATAAGAAGATTAAGACATGAGATACTGATGATGACATAATAATTACTTTATTAATTACTAGAATTTTCTAAACTCTATATAAAATATCTTAACATAATACTCTCTATGTAAATTTCTAATAAGATAATAGATTTATTACATCTGCAAGTATATTAACAGAAGCACTTAGTATTAAGCTTGATTTAATAAGTTACAGCTAAATTAAGCACATGATCTACTTCTTCTTTATTAGAACTATTAGACTTAATGAAACTTAATATTTCTCATGCTAGTTTAAGCTCTTTAGCTAAAGAATGTAGTTTTATAGTTTCTTGCTATTTAAGAGAATGATGACTTATCAGATCTTTAGATATTATCTGATAAATAAAAGCAGATAAAATATCTTATTAATCTGCTATCTTCATTCTTTAAAGTTCTAGCTAGTTTATCTTATAGCAAGTTATCTAATACTTAATATGTTCTTAACATCTACAATATTCTTTTTAATAATCTGAATGATGAAATTAAATTATTATAATAAAAACATCTTTACTGGAAGATTATACTCTGAAAAAATCTTGAAAAGATAAGAAATAAACTTCAGATTTATTACTTCCATATGCATTTAGATAATAAGTATTTATATACTGTTGCTATCATACTTAATTCTAAAATCAAGCTCAGCTTCTTTAATAATAAGTTATGATATGAATATAATGATAATAATAACTTAATTAAAGACTAGTTAGTAATTTATCAGAACATCTTCATCAAGCTTTTCTAATACTATATCTTACTATACTCAGATATTAATTAATCTGAAATTAATACATTATCTTCTTTCTTAATAATAAACTGCATTAAGAAGTTATAAAGAAAGTATCAGCACATTAATAATCTACTTAGCTTACTACTAATAGAGATTAATAACTATCTTAATAAAGATTAGTTCTTACATTTCTCTTAATACACTACACTCATGAATTTAACACATGTTTAATTTAGACACTATTAAAAGTATTAATATTCTTGATTATTGAAGATTAAATATGTGCAAGTATCTCATTCTGGCCCACATAGCTTAGAACATTCTTGCTATCTCAGCTGCTAGTGTGGGTATTAAGTAAATCTTTAATACTTCTCAAGATATATGTTATTATCACTACTCATGACTACTTTCTGAAATAATTCATGTGATTATAATTAAGATACTTTATGACTAGCTTAAGTTTCAGAAGAAATTCATTAATCTTCATGATAATAATTCTAATCATACTGCTAATAATATGAAGACAGTAATTTAAAATAATATTATTAATTTAAGATATATTAGTAATTAGAATAAGAGTGAATATTTTAACTCTGATCTGAAGATAATAGATTATAGAAGCTTATTATTATTATTAGTAAGAATAACAAGAGCCTCTCGACATGTATACATAAAGTAATCTTAGTTAAAATTAGTTAGATTAGCTAGAATGAAATCTCTTCTCACATATTTTCTTCTTAATTATAAAATTTTAAAATTTCATCAAAATCTTACTTCTCACTTATTCTTTGTGAATTTCCAGATAAACATATCTTCATTTCAGTAAGTTATCTATGAGTAGCTCAGAGCTCATGACTTTTACCTCTCTGGATATTAGACTGGCCTAGAAGATCTATAAGCTAGCTCTATAAGCTCTAGATCGGATCAGACCAGATCAGCCTACTTTTCAGCTCATTCATATAAAATATTAAGTATTAGAGTTCTTTTTCTTAGATCTGAAGAATTTTTTATGAAAGTTCTTTTTCTTATTCTTATCTTTTTCTTTATTCACAGGGCCAGAGAAGTCTGATTTTTTCTTCACAGAAGCTGTAATTTAAGATTATAAACAAGTTATAATAGTTATAATTTCATAAAGAGTATTAGAAAGCTTTTCTTATTCATTTAGCTTATTTCTTATAGAGAGATCATAGATTCAGAGAAAATTTTACTTATTCCAGATACTAGTAAAGTTATATTCTTCATTAACTTTATAGATTTTTTTCAGATATTATAAGAGATATTTATTATCTATTTCTAACTCTTACTTGTGAAATCTCAGAATATCTCTCTAGTTATTTCTAGTCATATTCATAAAGTCTTCAAGATTATTTTATAAGAAGATGATGAATGATTTCCAGTTATTCTTATCTGAATGATTCATGATGTAGTTAAATCATTTCTTAATCAGAATATAATGAAGTTCAGTCTTCACATAGATAACTTTGTCTTTCTCAAGTTTTATAGACAGATTTCAAGATCTGAAATTTGAATCATTTTCTATCTTTCTTTGCAGATGATTATGAATTTGTGTCATTAAGAGATTCTAATCTTTCATGCTTGAAAGTTGCTTTAATTTATGTTTTTATCTTAGTAAATCTCTTAATAAGATTAATTTGCTCTATCATAGCTTATATTTCTACTAGACTTAGTAGTTATAATAATTCTATAATAATTAAGATTTCATCTGTGACATTTATAGATTAATCTTATTAATCTAATTAATCTGCAGATTCTTCTTTTATAGAAGTAAGATTTTTAGATGTATGATTTGATTCTAATGTGTTCTTATAATCAGAAATCTCAGTAATCTGTTAAAATTCAGAAATTATGATTAGTTTATAAGAGAAGAAGACTTTATTTTCTAACTCTGTAGACTAATTTTAAATTCATCTGAAAGATATAGTTCAGATGTATTACTTAGATTAAGTAGCAAAATATGAGAAATTATGATATAAAGATATGATAAGTATAAACTAGTATTACAAGTAATATTAAGAAATGTATATATGAATTTATTACTTATATTACTACTGATCTTCTATCTACTTAGAATCTTAGTTCTATATATACTATTACTCTATCATGATCTTATATAAATCTGTAAGATCTGGAGGATGTCTGTAGAGGCTTGCAAGCTGAGAATAAAGACATGTGACTCTCACAAGTTACATTCTCTATGAATTATATAAGAGAAGAGACTTAGCAAGCCTCATGAGCTCGGATTCTTACACTTATAATTCTCATGCATGATAAAGTTAGTAATGAGATTATATTTCTTATACTTTTTAATTAAGTTCTTAATTACTTCATGATAATAGCTGTTAATTATAATATAGATGATCTTTTAAGTCATGTAGATATTATATAACTTATTACTATTCTGCTAGTAGTTATAAATTAAATTTATAAAGCTTGCTAAACTATTTTTTATTTATATATATAATATATTACATATAGAGAGTGAGATTATCTTCAGTAGAAGTGCTCTTTATAATTATAATCTTAACTATAGAGATTTTTATACAGATTATACATAGCTTAGTTATTAGAGTTATTTTCTTTAAAGAGTCTTTTAGAGATATTTTACTTTAGAAATATCTTGATTTTAAAAAAGAAAGAATATCTTATAATCTCAGAGAAAAAAGAGTAATATAATAAGTGTGAGAAGAAGAAGAAAAAATAAAAGAACTAGAACTTAAAGACTATTTATATACATAATAATATGAGAAATTCTAATCTCTTAAAATGTTATAATTTTCTAATTTAAACTGATAATATAATTCTTAAATGAGAAATTCTAATCTTTTAAAATATTATAAGCACATTAGCTACTAATATATTATTATTTATTAAAATCTATAAATATTTATATACAGAGTGAAGATTTTAAGATAATTTATATATATTATATAATAAATATATTAATTAAGCTAATAGATAACATTAGCTTCTAGTATCTCTATGCTAATAGTAGAATCTAGATTATATAAAAATTATCAAGCATTACAGAATTCCAGCTATTAAATTATCTATATATTAAATACTTCATATACTAAACAGTCTGCATATTAAATAATCTTGCTTTAAATTTATCTTATTATCTGACTCTTAAAGTAGTTAGTTATAGTTATATGTTATTAGAGCTAGTGCTTATTAGATTACTAGTTTACTAATAAATTCTTCTTATAGCTATTATTTATGAAAAAGAATGCTATTTTAATATTCTAAAGTATAATATACATGTTTATTACTTCTGATTAAAAGATAGTAAAGTTATTATCTAAAATTTAAAACATTCAGCTCTTTATGATTTTAACTACCAGTTTACTAGCATGCTATTATAATAAAAACTTTAGTATAAAGTAAATAAGTATTTAAGTAAGTAGTTAGTTAATTTTTTAATTAATCTTCTAGTAAAGTTAAAGATATATAAGCTATTACTATCATAATATAACATGCCGGATATTAATCATGAAATATAAAAAATAATATTTCTTCATAAATATATTATGATAAAAAAATAAATAAATATTAGATAAGTATTATATTAGCTCTCTCATGCTCTCATCTCTTAGTTTTATTATTCAGCTTTCTTATTAAAATTTTATTTAAGAACTGGAGTTTCTATATTAACTCAAGTATAGATATGTTTAAGATTATTATTATTATAACAGAATGAATTTATGATATTAGATTATAAAAGCTTCTTATATTAAGCTAGTAGCTTAAGAAAATTTCTAACTCTAATAGATCCGATGATATTAAACAGATGATAGCAGAATATTAAAAAGTAAGATAAATAGTTTAATAGTAAATTAATCTAATACTATATTAGACAAGAATAAGTTAAAGACTTAATAATCTAATTATTAAGCTCTTTTATGATCTGTTATTTATAGAGATAGAAATAATATTACTTGCTAGTAAAGTATCTAAGAAATCTAGTTTTATTCAAGATATCTTCTGAAGAATAGCTGATTATTAATAAGAAATCTATTATATTAGATCTTTAATATTCTAATTATTAGCTATATTATTCAGACTTTTTATTAAATTTTCTTTTAATAGCTAGAGTTTTAGTATTAACTTATAATCTGTTTTACATATTCATGTTATAACTATTAAGAAAGCATACTGGACTAGAGAATTAAGTATATATTACTATACTTGTAATAGAATCTGCTGTTAATAAGTATTAAGAAAACATGCTAGATTAGCAGATTAATATATATGCTACTATGCTTATAGCAGAATCTGCTGTTAATAAGTATTAAGAAAGTATGTTAGATTAGAGAATTAAAGTATATATTATTATGCTTGTAAGATTATAGTAAGCATATAGCATGTGATATGTTATTCTAACTATTAAACTTCTAGAAATATATCTGATTTCTAAATAGAACTTTCTTCTCTCTCTCTCTTAGTATAAATTCTACTTGCTATTATATTAGTTAGTACTAATATACTCATCTAGCATGAAACATGTGAAATATCTCTTAATAATACTATTTATATTTAAGAGCTTTAACTACTCTATTAATGCTAGAATTATCATATATTCTTAAAGATATAGTACTTATTAAAGACTTTTTAAGCAGTTAATTAACAGTATATAGACTGCTAATTAAGATATTTAAAAAAAAAAGAAAAAGAAAGAAAATTAGTAATGAAAATGATCTTTATATAATACTTCTCTTAATTATAATTATATAATTACTAAATTTAAGATTTACTTGCTATTTATTATAAATTTACTCTTCTTTTACTTATATAAGATATTACTAGCATATTATAATACTATATATCATTATAATCTGAGTTATTTAATAACTTAATCAGATTTTCTTCTTTCAGATTAAATTTTATTTAAAGATATTAATAATTAGTAATATAAGAATGAGTTTCAGACTGCTGAATCAGACTTTAAAATAAGAATGAAGCAACTTTACTACTATATATGAAAGATACTATAGGCATTAAGATAATTAATTACATTGCTAACAGCTTTATGAGTAGTATAGAATAGATAAATCAGAATTTCACATGATATATGAAAGAGAATATAACAGTGACAGAAAAAGAATTCTGCTGTACACACAAAACTGGCAGAATTACTATTTATAGAAACATTTGAAAAAAAAATTATTTGTTACCCTCTGGCCAGTTTGCCCCCCGTACAAGCCAAGACCCAGCCCTGCAGGAAGATTCGATATCCAACATCAAATTCATGACATTAAGAATCGTGTGGATGAAGACCACGGAGTACAGAGTCGTCCTTGATCAATGAACCAGCCCTTCCTGCTTTGTACTCTGCACGCGATAGACAGGAGAGGAAACTCGAGTCCCTGAGAGATCTGCTACTCCAGTCACCAGCGACTCAACAAGCTTCAAAATGCTAGCTTCACAGCCTTTTACGAGGAGCAGGATTGTAGTCGCAAGCAGTTCCAATTAACTAGAGAATATACACAGCCAGATCAAGAGAAGACAGGGCAATACAGTACATATGTATGTGGTTGTAGCTCAGACAAAAGCAGAAATATCAATTCATCTCTCATATAGTGACAAGTTTCATGAAGACATTTATCATCCGTCCTAGCTATAGAGGAAAAAAGGGCAATTCATTGCGGTCGGAATAGAAAAAAAATGGGGTAGAAAGAAGATCACCAAAGTGAATAAAGTGTCAGGGTCAAGCATGTATTCTATGGCTTTTGTGGATTTTTTTTCTTTCACCAAGAAGGGCAGAAAAGCAAGAGAACAAACAAATTTCGTCAATCATATCAGTCATCAAGATAGAAAAAGGTCATAAGGAGAGTCAACCTTGTCATTTTGACAAAGCCATGGAGTAAAGGAGAGCAAGTGGGCAATGTTGAATATCAGTCGGAAATGGCTTCTGTACTGTATTCCATAATCCGCCTTAGACTGATCGCCGAGGCAATGGACTGGGCAAAAAACGAAAGAAATCACACACAAAGGCAGTGCAAAAGAAGGCAAAAAAGCAACGAAGTTCAATGAGTGAATGGACTTTCGGCTTAATCAGATCAGGGCGATGAAGAGCCGCTCGTCCATTTGACCAGCCGCAATTAATTTCGGTGGTCGGTGCTGTCGAATACGTATTTCGGGTGTCCGAGACTATGGTTTGACGTGCTACCCTTGATACACGCGCTTAACCAGATTCCACACTTGAAGCGAATTGAAGCAGCGTCTAGGCGGACGAACGGAATGTTTAACTTTTTGGAGTTGGGAATGAGGAACCGACGATGCTGAAACCGCACATCCAATCGCCATTAGCGTAATCCACTAGCTAATATTTATTTTTAGCTCGGTAAAAGGAGGTCGTCATCGAGTTTTGTGGGTGGTGATAGAATCAAAAGGAGACCTGCGGCGGCCAGACCAACGGAGCAGCGGAAGTGAACATAATCCGAGGCCTCCTTGGAGTTGAGGTCAGTGGGCCGTTGCTTCTTCCGAGTACACAGAAAGCCTCCTTGGTATGAACGCGGTGCTCCGGATGAACCAGAAACAAAATATCGTATGTATTAAACAAGAATTAAACCCTACCGCGGCTATGGAAAAAATCCGCATGTAATAAATAGGTGATTCTCAAAAGTCCAGCAAAAAAAGTGACTGGTAGAAAGTCTTAGAAGCCAGTATTGACCTACGCAAAGACTAGGGATTTGCGAGTTGTAAGCTCGAACGCTCCAAACTGGAGAAACTGTATTTTAAGTAGGATTTTAGGAGTAAAAGCTGCAAGTCTCGAAATTGTGGAGATCAGGCTTCGGGGTAGTTCGGTCTTCGGGGAAGTACTCTCCCAGGCCGGGTTGCGCCACCGAGTTATTGGCATACTCGAGCGAAAATGGCGCGCCGTTTTGGAGACTAGACGCTCTCGCTCGAAGGGGACGGCCTAGAATAAATGGCTCTGAGCGAGAGGGTGCATGGCGTGGCTTGAAAGGCCTGTTTCCGCGAGGCTCCGAGCTAAAAGGTGACCCAAGCCTCTTTATTTCCTCTTTAGGGGGCGAAACTGACGAAGTAGTGGGCTGGCAAGACGTGCTGCTGCACTCATTTGAATTGGCGTAAGGAGGGGTGAAGAGCTGGTCCACTCGCTCTCGGCAACTAAGTCCGCACGTAGTCGCACCACGATTCCGTAAACGAACTCGGCGGTAATTCGGATTTCTCTTGCTATCATGAGCTTGCTCAGGGCAGACGCTGGGGAAAGATTGCCTATCCGGGCTCACTTCGTCTTCGAGTGGGTTCATAGCGCGTCTCTTATGAGTAGTGGTGATCATTTCAGGGGGAGGGAAGATCGTAGTCTTGCGCCTGTACCATGAACGGTTTCTGGCAAGTTGCCAGAGGTCATTGGCCGTAAGTGACGACGATGGGCATCCGGGCCCCAAGTATGATACATGAAAGGCGAACCGAGGCGAGGTATGGCGGCACCGTCTTGGTGTATTGGGCTTAGCAGCGGACGAAGCGATGGCTGGGGTTGCGGAGCGGGTGCGGAAGGATGTTCCATCACGTTGTTGAACCAGTCGACCGCCTCGCCGTTCAAATTTGCATTCTCACCGGCTTCAGGGATAGAACTCGGCAAAGAAGTTGCAACCAAGGATACACCAAGGTCGCGAGTAAAGTGATTTGGCGCGCAGTGACCTTGAGATTCTCGAGACCAAGGGCTCGAAGAAGAACGGACGAAAAGTTCAGGAAAGGGTGAGGGACTTCTTGACAGCAGAAGCCTTTGGTAGTGTGGCGCGATATTAAATCGTCTCCGGCACAGTTGTTTTAATCTTTTCCGTGTTGAAGAATCCGAACGTGGCCAAATAGATTTGGAAATCGAACGTTCTGCGACTGGGGTACAGCTCCGACTGCGTATTTCTGAAATGTCTTCAGTTACTGCTGCTGCCTTCTGCTGCTGGGTATGACCCGGCTTTTTCACAGATTTCTGCTTCATCCTTGGCCATGCCCTACGAGCTTCTCTTGCAACCCTATAGGATACGCCAAGAGGCGGCACGCTTCCGGGAACGGTTTTGAAAGGAGTGATGGTCGGATCCTGAAGGTACATCTGATAGGTATTCCATAGATGATTATCCATCTCAGACGTCCATCGATGACCAGTCGGCGGTTGTAAAGAAGGGTTACGTAACGGACCAGGTTTCGAAGGCGACTCAATCTCTTGTTTTGGTGGAGAGTATGAGGCAGTCAGAAATGGATCTTGTATTTCACATTCAGGACTGGTGCAACTACCGCCAAAGGATGGATGGGAGTTAAACGATCCGGTAGACGAAACTGATGAATCTGAAACATTTGAACACACCGAAGACGGCCGTGGGATGGGATCTGACTCTGAGAAAATGGTATCTTCCCTCCAACTGCGGCTCTCGCTCACAACGTCATCTCGTACTTGAGCTTCAGGTGTTTTCGGGTCGCTTCGTTGTCGAGAGGGTACTCCGAGGAAGCCGGGAGATACGTCAGTGGAAACCAGGCTGCATAAGGTCGATGATGGACAAGATTCATCAGAAAACTCTATGGATGGCAACGGGACATCCGGAGAACAGAAGGGCATCGTGTTGTGTTCAAGGGTGGAAATGACATCCAGGCGAGGCCTTCGAAGCCGACGGAATGAGTGATGAGGAGGTGGAGGAACCTCTAGCTCTTGAGGCGGCATGATTGGAGTTTGAGGCTCGTCGAATGGGTGATACGCGAAATCCTTAGGTAAGGTGCGAGATAAAGCTGGCAGTTTAGAGTCCATGGTAAATGTGACTGGGACACCAGGAGATGGGGCCCGAGAGAAAAGGTGAAGGGGAGTAGACTGGTTGGAAGGCTCTCTTCAGTGACCTGGTTGCATTGCCAAATTATGTCGATCTCGTTCTCAAGTGTCAGGTCTTTAGCTGATGAAGAACTGTTTTGTCAAAAGAAGAAGGGGTCAGCTTTGTGTTGACGACTGCGGTGCTCTTGGTCTCTGAGGTGATAGATTGCCAAAACGCCGTCTGATGTATTGCGAATATGAATGTCGTTAGGGTCGTAGAAACGTCATAAGATAGAGTCGTCAATAGTCATTGAGGGTCGTTATTTCTCAAGAAAAGGGGGTGAACGAGCGATTCGGGCGAAACTTTAGACACCAACTGAATTCAAAGCGTCGAGTAGCTGATTCAAAGAACACCTTCGATTCACTGAACGGCTATCACTGAACTGTCATTAATGGCCACTGTTAGTTTAGCTGACATCAGTCCTCAATGCTAATGGTTGAAACACACCTGACTTGAAAGTGTGAAACCGACTAGCTTTTGACAATGCCCAAATCCGTGGAAGAAGAGACAGAAAGAGTAGAATGTTTGTCAGGTACAATAAATCGGCTCAGGCAGAAGGGTACTGGAATTGCGATAGGAAATATTTAATGATAGGAAAGGGAGTGAGGACTCGAGAAGCTGAGCGCGTAACCTGCCGCCTATATCGAGCGAAGGCCAGGAAGGCTTGAACACTAGAATCGACAAATCAGCACCCAGGAATGAAGCGAAAAGTCGCAGATTGAGAAGCATGGCCGGGAGAAGACCGGTGGAACGGAGCGCCCCGAATGCTAAACGCAGAGGAGGAAAAGAAGGGGGCTGGGAGATGTGCGAGAGTGCGATGCGATTGCGAAGGTTTAGCGCAATCCTCATGGAGGGAATGCGCCCTGTCGCGACCAAAGACACAGGCTTTGTGACGTAGAAGAAGCATAAATGAAGCCAACGGAGCATCCGCACAATCGCAAAGGAATTGCGGCCAGGATCTGAGTCGTAGAGAGCGGGTGGGCAATGGGAGCCAAGGGCCGGGAAGTGCGGTGCTCACCTTCTTGTGCTGGAACTTGCGGTGGGGAGCAAGGAGAGCGGCTGTTCGTCGAGCGCTTTCACGGATGACAGGGAAAAAGAGAAGACAAAAGCGAATGCGTTCAAGAGCACGAAAGAGACGATGGGCTCAGGATGGAGAGGGAAAACGAAGACGAGCGAGGAAGAATGAGCGTTCGGCAGGGAAGATGTGGGAAAATGGTCGAAACGGCCGGGGCGGCCAAGAACCTTGACTCGGGAGGTGTTGCCAGACGGCGCAAGGACAAGTGATTGGATCGCGAGTGACTAGCGCCAGCACCAGAATTACAGTGGGGCCTCGAGTACCACTTGGTGCCACACAAGTTCCCTCATCCGCACAGCGCACGTTCGTCGAGACCCAGACGGAGGAGCAGAGAGAAGCAATGCGCCGCGACTACGGAGAAGCGATGCCGGGCTTTGTGTGTTGGGACGACGGGCACTGAATTCTCCCAGCTGCCCTCGGAGGTTTGAACTGTGGTCTATATATAACAGGTTACCGGCTGGATCCTCCGAGAAACCAACTTTGGCCCCGTTCACTGTTCCAGACTTCCATATACTCCATCATCGAATTTCTGACCCCATGCGCAGGCCAGCTGATCGCTCTGGCAGCAGTTCCTGGGCGTTGCAGCCCGGAGTAATTGTCACCAATGTCTCAGGCTTGCGTCTGCTCTACCAATTCCGCCCTTCACAGCCGAATTGCCTGCAGAGAAGCTGGCTGATATGACGATGGCGAAACCTCTTCGAGTACACCCTCAGGCCCTTGCAGGAAGTACGAGGTGAATAGGAGACAAATGCGGTGTAAGCACACAAGTTGGTCTATCATTGGCTTTTGCCCAGCGCATCACTTTGGGACCATGTCGGACCAGCTCGAGGCCCGCTGGCGACCACCTGGCCCCATTCGCAACAGTCCCACCAGGTCAACTGCACAGCTCACACCTGCCCCTGCCGCAGCCATTGCGTTTCATTCGCTCGAAACGTTGGACGAATGCGCAAATTCTGCAGCATCAGACTGGGCCACCGGCCGGGTTTATCCCACAGCGCAACGCGACAATTGGCGGTTCCTCCGGCGTCGCGCTGACACGCGTCCTCAACGCGTGCGTGGAAGCGCGACGCGCCCTTCTCGCGTCTAACCAGACTAAGCGGCGGCAAAATAGGCGAGAACAGAGACCAGCTGTTATACCCTAGCCCGGCGAAAAAGCACCCGACAAGAACTCCAACACGCACGGTTGTTGCCAGCAAATGCATTAATACGAGTCACAGATTCTCTTCGGGAGGCATGAGGAGCATTCCCTGACTCCGAAGTCCTTGCAATGCTCCCTCGTCACTAGCTCGCATCTCTTCCTGTGTCACTGCGCGAAAACCTGAAATTTGCAGCCCAACCCGCGGGTCACGTGCCTCGCTAGGGCGGCCCGCAACTCTATTGGTGCCTCGGCCTCGCAAAGAAAGAGACGATCGACAGTCGAGTGACTGCGAAAGCCGGGAGGGGCAACATTGCCAGTCCTGATCATTGAAGAACCCTCAACCCGCCGTGCTTTCAGCTTTGCTGCTACTCTTCATCATCTGTGGCCATCTGCACGTATATAGGTGGCCCTCATTTCCTTGAATAAGTCAGCTGACAAGCAGATTATCAGCGTCATATCTCAGGATACCTTGCGCCTGCGGCCGCCCCGCCCACTTGATAGACGACTGAATTACAGAATATCGTCAATTTAATATAGCAAAAGTATTGATCCGCTCGAACTTGTGTAATTTACACCTTCTGCAATGGGCGATTTTGGATCTGAGGTGCCGTCGAGGGTCGCACTGCCACCGCTGACAGAATCAACTGTAACATCCACGGACGAGGAGATTCATGTCATTGTTACAGGGTTCGGGGTAAGTCTGCCCATCCCATATGCACTGAAATGCTTTGCGGGTGCATTAGTAATGGTCATTCTTACCTTAACTAGCCATTTAAATCAAATCCGCTCAATCCCTCCTTCTTCATCACAGCATCTCTGCCATCAATAATCGAGGTCGCGGCTTCACCAACATCAACCCCCCGTACTATTCGAGTCCACTCCCATCCTTATCCAATACAAGTTTCGTATTCGGCAGTCCAATCTGCCGTTCCAGCTATACTCGATGCTTTCAAGAACTCTCACAACGGGCAGTTTCCTCATTTGATATTGCATATTGGCATGGCGTTCTCAAGGCACTATTATAGTGTAGAGACCAGGGCACATCGTGACGGGTACCGGGTAACAGACGTACAAGGCCAGACGGGTTACCCTGCAGAAGCTACCTGGCGGCTTGGAGGATTACCAGAGGTCTTACAACCGGGCATATCCAGCACACATTTCGGTGAGCCTAAAGGGGTCAATCCATCCCCTCCAGATTCAAGGTTTTTAGAAACATGGCGGTCACACTCACCCCAAACCTCCGATGTACGGCTTTCTGAAGACGCCGGAAGATATCTCTGTGAATTTATCTACTACGCCAGTCTAGCCCTCGCGTATAAAGAAGATCGCTGTCGGAATGCAGTGTTCCTCCATGTTCCTGGCTGGACGGATGAGGCCAGTATTGAGCAAGGTAAAGATGTGACGATTGGATTGATTAAAACTTTGGTTACGCATTGGGTTGATCAAGCGAATTCTCCTCACTGAGCGTATCAATTAGCATGGCGTAGCTCGGTATGGCAGGGCGCCGGGCGTTTCCTACTTCTTGGGAGTTTTGGATCCTGGATTTCAGTCCATCTATCTTTTATTATTCCTTATCTATAGCAAATTTTGGGCTTTCAACAGGAAATGCATCTTCTTGCCACAAATGCCAGACGGCCACTTTAGAAACCTTTCAGCTGTCAGACATATTTTGGACTGAACTTCTTCTGTGAATGATTCATCCGTGGTTTTTTTGATAGACATATGGTCTCAAACCACCAGAGCCATGTTTACGCTCTATGAAACACAATAAATCCAGCCCATGGTAAGATATCATGGACAGCGAATATCTGGAATTG
Organism: Nannizziopsis arthrosporioides; assembly: GCA_029635245.1. NCBI lineage: Eukaryota > Fungi > Ascomycota > Eurotiomycetes > Onygenales > Nannizziopsiaceae > Nannizziopsis > Nannizziopsis arthrosporioides. Next base: position 3,983,413 of record CP098263.1, on the reverse strand, counting down.
AAAGTATATCTTGGGACCCATATCAATATCCGCAGCTGGTAGCTAGGCTATCATACAGGCAGAATATGTAAGCCACCATGCAAAAGCTCCAGCTCAACTGTACTAACTGCATGACATGTCCTGCAGTGTGGCATGCACAGTACTCGATCAAAAACCTGCGGTCCGATGTGTGTACGGAGTAACTATACTCTGGCAAATCCGAGACAAGGCTAAAAGGGGCCCCATACAGTCTCCCAAAAAAAAAAAAAAAAAAAAAGCTAATAGAAATTTCATTTCAGCTGTCTACTCCGTAGCCTCTGCTATTTTCTGGGAGCTGCAGGGTGCAGCTTAGGAGAATCTCTGCGGACAAGCCATTTTCGTCTTGCGATCGAAGCTCCCAGGTTGATTTCTAGCGCCCCGTTTCGAAGTCAAGCAATCATCGGCCCTCCGAGCCGAAGCAGCGAAGCCTAGATTTCGGCATATGAGAGCCCAGAAACTATCTCCCACACAGCCCCGACGGATCACGAAGTTTCTCCAGTCTTAACCCGCAATCGATCACAAGAAGTCCGCCTAGCATAATCACACCGATATGCAAGCCAAGAGTGAAACGGCACTGGCTACCAAGACAGAGCAATAAAGACGGTGAAACCACGAAAGGCATGAAGCGATGCAGTGAATCAGTGATGGTGCCGACTTTTTACTAGGGAATCCACCGACAGGGTCCATTTTGTTTCGCCTGCGGAAATATTGCTATATTCCGAACCCGGCCACAGGCGCATACTCCTAATTCCAATATTTTGCCAATGCTGGTACTCCGTACGGAGTACATAGGAGAGGTCACTCTACATCCGACCGCGATGCCTTCAAGGTTCCTCGTGTCAATATCGATAGCCCTGTCATTGCATGAAAAGAAGCCTTTCTAGAAACCTTCCCGAAAGCCGCCAGAAAACCATACCAGGAGAATGACATCGATTCGCAAACAATTCCGCTGCAGACCAAACCACAAGAGGGTTAGGCTCAAGTCAATTCAACCCAGTCTCTTGCGTGATCAACCATCGTGCAATCAAAAAGTTTTCCATCCCGAGGCTTTCTCTCCACATCTTGACTGCTTATTTTATGGGGCCTCCACTTGGGCCGGTTTAGATTTTCGCTGCTAAACTGCAGTCAGTCTAGCTTCCTTATAGGGTTGCACTGAAGACTCTGAGTCTGCGGGTGGCTGTACGGCGGGCCATAGCAGCGGCGGCTACCAGGTGTATCTCGCTGGTAAAATGCCGCAGCGACAGCGCAGTCACCGGGCAGTGGATGGCCAATTCCTCAGCATGAAGACGCTTGATGAATTCTGCATCAATAGCCGTACCATAGGCCCTTTACTTGAGGGAAAAGGTTGGAATGTTTCATCAACAGCAAAGAGTGGGCCGCATTGGTCGCCGTGGGCTTCCGTAGCCAGACAGGATCGTTACTCCAATTTTGTTCTTTTGCCATGTCATGCCAGCCCTGCCAGGTCCCAAGGGACGTTGGACGATGGCCAACCGGTTCTTGTGGCATTTTCTGTCCGAAATGGCCAGCCTCGACGCCTGCTCGTGAGCCTACGGCACATAACGAAGTAGTTATGGGATGGCAGCGCCGGATCTTTGCACCCCGGCCAAGCACCATCCTCCATACCCCAGCCATTGGTATAATTCCTTCCAGATCCTGCATGGTGACCGAAGGTTTCTCGTCTGGAGACAAGCTCTTAGCCAAAAGCTTACGAGATTGACGGGCCTGGGGAGCTAGTTACCAGCAAATCGCCATCGAAAGATAACCCTTAAAAGCCCCGTCGTCCCCTCGTTTTTTGATCTTCTCCACAAGGTCAAGTGCCTCCGGAGGAGGATTTTTATTCAAGCGACGATATCCTGCGGTGCAGACCCAGTGCGGGATTTGGCCAAATTTTCTACGGACAATCCCGTATTTCTCGGTCTGTTTAAATACTTTCCACTCACCCCAGGTCACTACCGTCCCCGTCTTGTCGTCGGCTGTTCAAACAGGGGTTGTGAGGTCCTGTTCCTTTCCCAGCTGTCTGCGTCTGCATTGTCGACTTTTAATTTCAATCCATCTACTCCTCGTTTCTGGACTGTGCAGCACCTTTTTTGAATCGCGACACCGAGACCCATCTCTCGACTCCCCAGGATGGAGCAAGATAAAGACATGGAGGTCGGCGTCGCCGACAGGCTGCCCAGTGCCCCTCCAGCGTACGATAAGGAAGGCGGAAACCGTGAATATATCCGTTCGTTAGTTGAAAAGGACCTCCTCGATATTCGATACAGCAAGACGACCCGTGGTCTCAAGTCCAGACATGTGCAGATGATGGCTCTCGGCGGCACCATTGGAACCGGCCTGTTCGTCGGCAGTGGCCAGGCCCTTGCGGTTGGCGGCCCAGCATTTCTACTAGCTGCCTATCTCTTCATAGGTAGTCTCGTGTTTATGGTTGTCACCGCTGTTGCGGAAATTGGAACATACTTGCCCGTACACGGTGGATCAATGAGTTATTACGCCTTTCGGTACGTGTCGAGAAGCTTGAGCTTTGCGCTCGGTTATCTGTATTGGTATTCGCTGGGTATCTTGGTGCCCAACGAGATAGTCGCCGGGGCATTGATCATTGAATACTGGCATACCGGCGTCCACATTGCAGTCTGGATCACCATTTTGCTCGTTGTGATCATTCTTCTCAACTGCCTCCCAGTCAAATGGTATGGAGAGTCGGAATTCTGGTTCGCAAGTCTTAAGGTCATCATGTTGCTAGGCTTGCTGATCTTGTCCTTCGTTCTCTTTTGGGGAGGTGGTCCGAACCGGCACCGGCTAGGTTTTACGTACTGGAAAAATCCAGGGGCTGGCAATGAATACATATTGAAAGGAGGTAGAGGTCGCTTTATTGCACTTCTACAGTGTGTCGTTTACAGTGCGTTCGCGTTCATTTTCGCTCCCGAGTTAATTATTCAGACTGCCGGTGAAATGCAGTCTCCACGACACAACATCCCACGCGCTTCGCGACGATACTTCTACCGCCTGTTCTTTTTCTACATCCTAGGTGCCTTGGCAATCGGTATCATTTGCCCTTCCAATAATGCTGCTCTAACCAATGGAGGAGCGGGAGCGGGATCTTCTCCATTTGTCCTTGGTATCAAGAACGCCGGAATTCCTGTCCTTGATAGTATCATCAATGCTGTCATTCTCACATCGGCGTGGAGTTCAGGGAACTCTTTCCTGTACATGTCATCACGGGCACTATACTCTCTTGCTGTCTCAGGAAACGCTCCCAGTATCTTCAAATCCTGCAACAGGTACGGCCTCCCATACGTGGCGATGATGGCCAGCGCCTGCTTCTCCGCCCTATCCTATCTCGCTGTTTCCAATGGCAGCTCGCAGGTATTCAACTGGTTCGTTAGTTTCACCAACACTTCCGGTTTTATTTCATGGACCTGCTGCTGTATCATATATTTCCGATTCCGCAAAGCAACCAACGCTCAGGGCATTACCCGACCGTACCAGTCACATCTTCAGCCATGGGGTGCCTATATCGGCATCGTCGGGTTCATCTTCCTCATTCTTATCAACGGCTTTGAAGTGTTCTTTCCATCGAAGTGGTCGGTTTCCAAATTTTTTACGTCGTATACCGGCATTCCGGCATTCTTGCTTTTGTACTTTGGCCATAGGATAATTTACCGAAATGACCCCTGGGCTTGGAATCCGGAAGATGTCGACTTGGTTACAGGATTGGAGGAAATTTTGGAGGCGGAGTCGCCTCCAAAACCACGTACGGGTCCTCTTAGGTTCATTAGTTTCCTTTGGGAGTGAGACCGACCTGGTTGTATTTTGTTTTTTGTCTAGATCCCATCTATGTTCGACTCATGGGTATACATGACTTCTAGTCTATGACATTTAAAATTTTTAGATATTCAGTACTTCGTAAGAACGGTATAAGTAGGACAAGAAAGTAACCATGTACTGTGCCGTTGCTTCAATGTAGAAACATATACGGTCAGTCTTATGACTTTTTCGACAAAGGGTAACAGATGGTTAGGCCCGCGGCGAACTCTGGTAGTATGAAAGTAACAAGTCATCAGCCTCCCTTTGCCTGACGGAAGGCATGCGGTGTTTCCGATGATGATTTATTTTCTCGCCTTCCCTTAATTTAAATGCGCTTAATATGTGATCTGGGAGGGCTGAGCCTAGGGGAAGGGGGCACTGCCTTTCTTATTTTTTCTTTTTTTTTTTTTTTGCCGATATCAGAAGGGACACGAATTGATTCGAAGAGGAGTATATGATCAGAGCCGTCATGCATTGCTACTCTATAAAAATTTTCTTCTAAGAAGTAGAGAAAAGCAAGAGATTGAATCAATGTACTTTTACCTAATCACTAACTTCCCTGTCTATTTCTACTCTTTCATCTGCTTGCTGGCAGACACACACCAATTATTCCAATCGGAGAAGAATGATGGCTGGATGTGACATTTCTTGCTCAGCAGCTGATTCTTCCTGGACTTTGCGTATATATCGACTATGCCCTCCATACTGTCCCTCTTATGTGCCACTAGGATCTTTACCAGTAGCAGACTCGCCTGGCTGCAGGTTATTGCATGGAAAGCTGGGCCACTATGCGTAGCCTCCTCATGAATCGAGCGAAGCAATTCCCAGGTCTGCTCCTCATCCCCAACGGCAGGAAGGCTACTCCCTTTGCAGAGCTTACAATACTCACGCAACACGTTGCTAGCCTTGTTCGCAATCTGCTGAACCCTAGATTTCCGACTGACCTGGAGCAACGGAATAAGAACGTTGGTTGCAAGAATGTGAGAGTGGGATTTCTTCACATAGATCTCGAGAAAATCTAGGACGCGGTTTTTGAAATTGATCATCGTTTCTCTGGCATCCTTTTTTTCCTTCTCCTTGTTTATTGTTTGTTTGCGAGTCTTGAAGACCTGCGCAAGGTGCTCATCTAGAGCCTCCATTTGCTCGTCATCCATATCGGAGTCGTTATCGGACTCGGATGCATCTAGATCGCTTTCTGCTCGGTGGGTACCAAGAGCTGCAGCAAGCTTAGCGTCGAATTCAGCGAGTTCATCGTCGTCTTCAGATTCATCCTCATCATCTTCTACATTTGAAGAAAGCTCCTCTTCTTCGGATTCATCGGAATCAGCTGATGAATCCGTATCTTCGTCGCCGACTTCGTCGGGATCAATCATTTCAACATCGCTGTCATCTTCGCCATCTTCAAACAGTTCCTGCTGACCAGCAAGGCTTTCATTGGCCTGTAAAATCTACTCTGGAGGTTAGAAAAACCGCACACGAACTTACGGGCACCGAGTCACCTACCGAAAGTAAAGAATCGAGTCCTGAAGCTGTGATTTGATTGGCAAATGCACTGAAAACCTGCTCACTGGCTCGACGGAATAATTGCGACTGTTTTGAAGCGAAGCTGAGCACTATTTCAACTAAAATATCGGACGCGTTCGTCTCATCGGAACCTTTCTCAGTAGCGGCCTTCTTTCGACTGAAGAACTTGTCGTAGCATATTTTAAGTTCGTCGAGCATGGAAATAGCATCGGTATCGCCATTATATATTTGGAAAACGGTCATTACATACAAAAGCTTGAGAGCCTGTATACTAGGAAGTTGTGCCTTCCCACAACTTTTCTCCTATCAGATTGTTAATGAAGCTTTTTTAGCGAGAGGGAAATTCGAGTACCTTATGTTCAAGTTTCTTCAGAACCTTGAATGCTGTATTAACGGATTCACTGATCTTGTCTCCCATTTCGATAACGAATTTTCCATATTCGCCCTTTTTTTCCATCTCACGGATATCTTGTATTACCTGACAGGCAATCTCTGGTCCACTCTGCTGCCCAGAAATGATCAAATTTAAGCACGTAGAGAGCTTATTTTTGAAAAAGTCTTGTGTTGTCTTGGAAACAGGAGGATTGGGAGATGGTAGCACAGGTTCACTGCCTTTCAGAGGGGCGAAATATGCAAAGCGAGCCAAAGCGAGCATAACTCGACAGATGGCCTGATTGAGGCTTGGAGAGTAATCTGTGTTCGTGGCCAGCGACTTCACAATTGAAGTTAAGAAAGTAGCAAGTTGTTGTCGCCTCGACGCGGCGGCTTTGATATCATCTACTTCGGGCTTAACGATCAAACTTTCCAAAAATGGAGCTGCGCCCTCGAGGCCCTCTGTTGACCCATCACCAATCAACTTCTCGATGGTTTTTGTCTTAGTGACTTGATCAAAATTGATAGCACCCGCCGGGCCCATTAATCCGCGGAGCGCTGGGGCAATAAAGCCTGAGTCCGTCGTTCCGCGAGTCTGAATAGCCTTTGCTGTTCTTTGAGCGATTCGATGCAAATATCGGTCCTCCACAGACAATTGATTGACCAAACACCGAACAAAGTTTTTCAGGAATATCAAACTGGCAGCTTCTTTCGGCCCCTCATTCAAGACTTTCATGGTCACTAGAAAACCCCAGTACTTCCGCTCCTCGGACGATGCGGCAGAAAAGAGTCCATCTGAGAGTAGTCAGCCTCGAAGAGATACGGTAACATAATAAGTGCACTCACTATCAACAACTTCGGTCCAAAAATCGATAAAAGAGAGATGTTTGGAGGCCTTTTCACCCATATTTACCTGGGAGACGGTGTATAATTTGGCAAGGATCGGGTCCCACGCAAAGTGTAACTTTGGATTCCACACCCCGGACTTTGCTGTGTTACCATTTTCACCGCCATGTTCAGATTGTGGATCTGAGGATTCTCTCATGATTTTTGCAAGTGTAGCTCTCTCTTTGGAATGTAGGGGGTTGTCGCTATGCCACAATCCGGAGACAAAGTTCACAGACGATGGAGACTCGATAGCCGCAAGCCAGATCGCGACCCCTTCAGGCGTTTTCGCAAGTCCACTCCCTGAAAGTTCTTTAATGATCGTATTGACATATTGAACATCCGCTTTGCGAGAATTGATGTCTCGCACCGCAGAGTAGACCACGTATCCACACTCCTCCTTCAGCCATGGTTTCCTCTTCGCCAGGTCAAATACTAAAGAGAGAACTTTGGTCCAATTTTCTAGCTGTACATTAGGCTGGTATAGAATTGCCGATTTCAAAATCGCTTCTGCTCCGAAGAGTCTACCAAAGTGGTGATCCCGTTCCTCCTGTAATACTAGTCAGGAAGAGCCAACTTTGTATTTGAAAATTAGGATTTCTTACCTGACCAGAGGAACAGCTCACAGGGTTGGTTTGGGATTCCAGGACCTCAATTGCCTTTGGAATATTCAGCAATTCGGAATGTCGCGCATTAGACCCGGAAAAGACTTGCGATAGAAGTTCGGTAAGAGCAATTGAGAATCCTATTCTCGCCGCTTTTCTATTGCTACATAATCCTCTAAAGAGCCGTTTTAAAACCTTTTCGATCTGATCTTCGGGGGTGCTCTGGTCTGGCGTAAATCGAGACAGTAGCTCCTGAGCAGCTTTGAGTCGGATCTCATTTTTCTCACTGGCAAGGTCTTCGTAGATTTCTACGAGTTTAACATCAACATTCACTGGCTCTCGCCGACGCTTTTTCGGATTGACCGGGTCCGCCATGGCCTTAAGCTATTGATATGAAATGAGAAATGAAACACTGGTTTTTGAAGAAGGCCCAAAGAGTTTTTTGTTGAATATCACGTGACCGATACAAGCTAGTCTCCATTTTTGGATTAGCGCGTCAGTTACCCCTGTCGAAACCTTCCAACCAATAGGAAAGCCGGCTTGGAAGCCTGGCACCAGACGTGAGCTTCCATCCCCTGGAACTTCCATTTGTACTCTGGATGAATTACTGCAACCCAAAATCGTGCCCATGAATATAGACTGAGTAGAACTTAAGTGCATCATGTTTACTCCGTATAACAGCCTCTATTTCAATACGTACTGCAGCATGCTCACCATTCTCAGTCCCCTTGCCTACGAACGAACTAAAGTACGCAGAGGACTAAGTCGTTAAAGAGCCGCAATCGAAATTATAGGTGCATTGCATCAAATGCTTGAGCCAACGGCCTGAAATGTATGTTGTGAGCATTGAAACTCAGGGTAGCGTCCTTGCTCAAGGCTGACGGTTGAATGGTTCGGAAAAGAAGGAGTCAGGCTCTCCTACCTGGACTTAGAATTATCAAGCCGGCTGAGACGAAATGGAAATCCATTCGCTCGTTACTGTAGGTATGTCCGATATCATGTCTCAATTGTGATGTGATTGCTTCCCGTCAGGCTCACGTGGTATTATGGGTAGTCCGGAACTTCATCAGCGGCAAATGAATGCCGGTGGGGCCACCGGTAACTTCCGTGCCTGACAGCGCATAATCTCTGGCGTTCACCAACAAAACACTTCGAGTGCAGGTTTGATGAAACAGTGTTGATGATGGCTAGCAACTGGTGGGCTGGTGATCATGATCCTCCGCCTCTCGAGTTTTTTTGATAATGTTTCTATCCATTGCGTATCATGGATGTTGCAATTTCGGTAGCTGATGAAATCCATCAGTTTTAGCGCGCACCGTTTTCACTTGAACGTATCACAATTTGGCCTCCTTCTTCTGCGGTGGGTGTTTGCTCTGCAAGGGATGGGCGCCATGATCCGATGCGCATTTCAGTTTGCTCTGCGGCAAGGTTTCGATCCCAGTCTTTTCAAACATTATTGGGCAACAGAAGAAAATGTTAAATAACCGTTTGAAGCATGAGGATATGCCTTGTCACCGCTGTCCTGCATGTAATTTCTCCTCGCCCGGAACGACAATGCGGGCATAGACAGGCAGCGGTCTATCTGGTGACTATGACGTGCTCCACTCAAGATATGAGGTGCCTTGGAGGGTAACATCTATTCCTTTGGAAGTCATGGATGCGACCGTCGTTTTGCCGAAGAGCCCGGGGATTGATAGGCGATTCAATGTGCTGCATATTATTGCAAAAACAGGTGAGAGGCAATTGGACCTCCACCCACTGTCGTCATAAACGTCGAAAAGGATGGTTAAGCACTTGTAGAGACCAAGTTGCTGGCGCAGCTTCTCAAGGTGGGCTGCATGGGGTGCTGCCAGCTGGGCAAAGAGTCAAAGATTCGTGGCATTCAGCCCTAGAGGGCTCCATCTTGACGCCATAGGGAGTTTGGCTCCAAGGATATACTTTTCTAAACATCAACAGTAGTAGTCGGTTCATCAAAATAATGAAATAATAGACAAAGTCTCGGTTCCATCAATCCGCGGCAAGGCAACGTTACTGTCTTTGAACAAGATCCATTCCGCAAAGCCCGGATGCCATCAGCATTCGCAGAAACAAACGAAGAGCAAACGCTCTCTCGACGGCCGCACGGACTCGGAGGATTTGGGAGGCTGAGACTCTGCGAGGGAACGTCACGGGATCTCGTACAAATCTCGCGTTGTTTACATCTTGGCGTAACGCGGAAACCGAGTCGTCGCACCAGCTGATGGACGAACGCCAGAGGCAGCGAGAAAAGGCCGCAATTGAGACAAGCCGCTGCTGTTGAAACTGCGCCAAGGGAGCTGGAAGGCCTCTTATGGCCCATGATTGGCTTCAGTCAAGGTTCGAGCCATCGTCGCTTGTCGGGTTCCCTGGTCTTTCGCCCCCAAAGCCCTCTTGCTCAGCAGATGTCATGCAGCTCGTGGTTTTTGAGAGGATGCCGTCAGGCGCCCCCACTGCCTTCGTTGTATTTTTGAACTGGAATATCACTAAAACCGGGTCCCAGCAAAGGATCGGCCCTAAGCACGGAGGAGTAATAACGGCGATATCATCATATCACTGAACAGGAGGCAGTGCAGACTGGGCGATGATAATGGCGACCGGGAGAGCTGTCTTGCGTTGGAAAGAACACTTTTGCCTGCCTATGGAAGGTCTCCGAATCGAACCAGAGGACTCCGTATGCTTCCTTTACAGCTCTCCTTCGGATCGAAGGGAGGGGCAGGAGGTCCTGGAAGGAACGCGCCCAATGACCCGATCCATGTCCAGTGGATCAGAATGAATCAAATCACTTGACACTAAAGACTTCGGCCGAAGTCTCGATTTGTCCATCGCCCGTTGTACTCCGTACGATGCTCGCGATGTGATACGAGATGTGATCTCACACAGCAGCACGGAACATGAAGACGAAGATCTGAGCGATTATTTCGACAGATTCAGCCACTGTTTTCATCGCGATATTTTTATTATTCTACGGAGAACCCCGTCAGCCCTTGACTAACATCGGATGTTACATAGAGGACCTTAGGTTGGCGTCTAAGTCAAGAACTCTGGTCTGCTCAGCCGGCTGTCCGCCTGCTCGACAATTGGCACTCGGTATGAGTCGGTACAACGGAGCATGGGGGAACGGATACATGGCTCCAGGCTCCTTGACAATTGCAATACTCGAAGAACGGTTCGGGCCGGCTCTTCAGCACCTGCTGTTCGAGAAATGAAGTCAATGCAAAGTGGCCAGCCCACCACATTGTTTCTTGTCACTGCCTCGCATCCCATGATTCGCCTTTGAGACTGTGGAATTGAGTTTATACCGGGCAAAGGATTCTCCTACAGATTACTACAGCGTCTACAGTCTGCCATGTTTCCAGAGGGGTCAATGGAGAGAAGGATGCTGGTGGAGTGCTGCAAGCTATGACGACTTAACGATTTTTGAAGTTGGAGAGGTGGAGATACTCTTGAGTCTTCCCCCATGGGCCGTGGGTCTATTAGTCTAGAATTGAAAAATTGTTCCTGACATGATAATATTGAATCAATGGATAGCGATATTGTTGTTTGCCCGCCGCCGAAGCCACTGAGCGTCGGAGGAATGCAGTTGCTGCTGGACCCTTGGGCGGCAACAGAGAAATAGCAAACACGGATTGGCTGGCGGAGGTACCGGTACCGATGGCCCTGGTTACCAAGGCTGACGATCCCTGCTGTGTTGCCCTGCCAGAGTGCCGCTAGGAAGTATTGGTACAAACCTTGTAGTGAATGTGAGCCAGCCGTAATACCGCTGTATGTATCATCTCCTCCGCCAGGTTTGGGTGCGTTGCCCGTTGCAACAGCACATCCTCCAGCTTCATTCTTTCTTCTGTCCTTTTTTTCCACCTCCTTTCTCCTCTCTCTTTTTCTTCCACTTCTGCATGCTCTGTTTCCAACCAGCTCTTCGTTGTCTCTGCTCTTTGCTTTGCTTTTACGCTATCTTCATTCCTCTCCTCCCCCTCTCATCGACGACCTCGACGGCCTCCCTCCCGTCGACCTCTGCTAGGGACCTCGTATTGGGCATTTCATACTGACAGACGATTGACTTTCTACATTGGCAACCATGGCTAGTTTACTCTGACCTCAACGTCCTTGGTGTTGGTGTCTGCTGGTCTTGCGGGTATCGAAGTCTCTCCGACAGACCCTGTACCTCAGCCGCTGCTTTCGGCCAAAGAAAGCAGACGTCTCCAGCCCATTGACCGACCGTTGTCGTGGCGACGAATTTTCTTTGCTCTCTTCCCAAACTATCAAAATCCCACCGTCCTCTTTCAACAGCTCTGGCAATCTCTTCGTGCTGTATCGTGGAAGTTGACGTGCGGGGATCGGACGGTTCGCTCTTCGTCGTGCCAGAGCTATGGAGCACTCATCGCCGTTGGCTGCTATGCACCCTCCTTCAGTGATGTTCGGACATCACTTTCAATCTGAAACTGCGTCGGGATGTCCCTCGTTTCCGGTAATTCGGAAGTTTGGCCCGGACAGCTTCAATTTTAGGGACCTGTCCATGAAAAAGGGTCCCAACGATTACTTCGGCAAAAATCCTCTTCGGGGATCCTCTCCTACCGTTAGCCTGGCGGCCGACCTATCACAGAACTTTCATATTGATAGAAGGTATGTTGCCTTAGCATGAGTATGTAACGATAAGAACTTCCGGTTACTGACGTCCTTGAAGTCCCCAACTAGTGACCCCTCGAAGATCCCTCTTTACAACGAATTTGTTTGGTGCTGATAATGGTCGAGGTATGCTGAACATACGGTGGCTATTTAATAGGAAAAGCTACTGATCTGATTGCCTAGATATTACCACTCCTCCATTACCATCGTCCTCTCCAGCACCGGGTATGGAAATCATGGATCTATCCCCTTTGCCTCACAAAATTCCCTATTGCCATAATGCGGATCTGGACTTGGACTCTCCTACCACGGAGATATCTATGGCCAAATCACAGTTAGCCTATGCAGCACGCACTTTGCAGGCTTCTCCCATGGAATTGGAGCAATCCGAACGTCCACAGTAGGCTAATCCTTTCTACTGTATGCTCACTGAAACTGCTGATTAACTTTTCGACAGGAGACTCAAGCCGCCCATGCTAAGGCCATCTCTAATTCGTGCTAAAGCCTACAGCGCTGATGATAGATCCTCTCTCGCTCCTCAACCTCCACCATTTAAGTTCACTGCTAGCAGCAGTAAACTTACCACCAGTACGTCACTCTCTCTTTCAGAGATGTTTGAGCAATCGCCTCCGCGGGAAACTTCGAGGCCCAATCTCACATCCAACGCAATGGGACCACCACGTCCCCGGCCCCCTTTTGCAGGCGTAGTAGGCCAATGCCGAAACAATGGTTCACCTGCCAATGGCATACGTAAAACTTCAACCCCGTTCTGCAGACCAAGGAAACAAAGTAGGAGATCTCTCAGCATGTTCGAGCATCCGGAAGATGTTGTCAATCAAGACGACGATACCATGATGCTGAGCCCTGGCCTTCAGTCCATCAATGACTTGGACATTATGCCAGCATTTCAGCTGCCACACTTTCTACTGGAGGATGGTGACCAACTACCTCGCATTGAATCCAGCGTGATGGTTGATATAATCAGTGGAAAATTTAATGACCGATACGATAATATAATCATAATCGATTGCCGTTTCGAGTATGAGTACGAAGGCGGGCATATCAGCGGAGCCGTGAATTACAATGACAAAGAACTTTTGGCCGCCAAACTTTTTGACGAGGACCCAAAATCTAATACAGCTTTGGTATTTCACTGTGAATATTCAGCCCATCGGGCTCCCATCATGTAAGTTTTCTTGGATTCATCTAAACGGCGTATGCTGACTTGCACCGCAGGGCTAAATTCATCAGACACAAAGATCGTGCTGTTAACGCCGACATGTACCCGAAACTGACCTACCCTGAGATGTACATCTTACAAGGTGGATACAGTGCATTTTTCTCAGAGCACCGCTCTCTATGCGACCCGCAAAATTATGTTGAAATGTCTGCAAAAGAGCATGAGTTTGCTTGTGAGCGAGGGCTCGGCAAAGTGAAGCAGCGGTCCAAGTTGTCGCGCGCCCAAACCTTTGCTTTCGGTCAAAATTCACATAATCTTGATGAAAGTCCAACTGGCCGGTATCGACCTACGGGTGAACCTACTTGTGACCCGGAATCTCCATTTGGCCCCTGTCTCGGCGCTGTGGACGAAGTCCCACGTCTTCCTGGACGCCGTATGTTTTCTTACTGACGTACCGTTCAATTCACACTCCCCAGAACCCCATGCCCTGATGCTCCACAGCAACTCCTGCCTGGTGCGGGCGCGATATCATCCCTCCCTTGCCCTCTCTTGAGCACACTTTCCCTTTGTCTTTCTTAACCACTATTTGGAGAAACGTATTACTTTCGATTCTACTCGGACTTCGCGGATACTTACATCGAAAACGCGACACACGGTTACGATATAATCCTAATTCCGCTATGATCGACCGACGTGCCTCCGAAAGTTTGATGATTTGATATTCACAAAAGCTTCATTTTAGCAAGTGTGTCGATGCAGCGATATTAGTTGATATCTTAGCTCACGCCAGCTCGCATCTTACTACAGGCTTCTTATGATATGACCTCAGCTATTATCTTCTTCGGGCTTGGACAGCCTTCTTTTTCTAGTTTCTTGGTTCTTTTTCCTTCTTTCTTTTGACGCGTCTCTTCATATTCTCGAGGAACACATCCCCCGAATACCGGCCATTGGTACGTCTGTACGCGGCTCATCGTCGACTTCTTTCCTATTTCCTACGTATCCCATGAAATCTGCGTGACGATCCCTTATCGATGGATTGGACACCCTGATGGTTCTGCGTTCCTATCGCAGGCCCTGTTTTTGTGAAGTGTTTTGAGTCAGCACAGGCGTTGGAACGGCTTCTTATTTTACTCCAGCCCAAGTTTCCCAGAATTGGAACTGATAATTGATCGATGCGGTGCCTTTCCAGCGGCCTCTTGCATCTCTACTGTCTTGGATGATTCACTATGTTTTTATTTCATAGCCCAAATTACTAACTTATGAGCAAACAAAAAAAAACAGATTTAAACTATTGATGCGGGTCCGAAGAGCATTGGAGTAGTATGACGTCATTACCCCTGGCCCTTGAGCCCTAAACCCTAATCTGTATAATTAATTACGTCTCTCGTAATATATTACCATTGGATACCGATTTATTTACATTCTCCGCTCGCGACCTGGCCACCGAAGCACCAGCCTCGGTGCTGGATAATCGACGCAGATAATGGATATTGATGATATCCTCGCTTCAGTAGACCGGGATGACATCAATCTCCCTGAGTCCACGGCATTAGATCATCAACAACTTGTCCGCTACTGGGTTTCGGAGCGCGCCGCGCCTGAGCTCTTACCATGGCCTGGACCTTTGATGGATCGCATGATGGAAAGGGTCAGGAAGCAGGTAGGCCACAAGCTCCATTGCGGCCTTGGAGAAGTCCTTCGATTAACACAAGCTTCCTAGATCATCAAAATTGAAGATCTCTCGATATCAGACCCCTCCAGCACCACCGCGAACAACACCACACTCAACCTAACCATATCAATCCTACACTCTGATCTCTCTCGGACTCAATTCCTTATCCGCTCATTTCTCCGTCAACGTCTATCCAAGCTAACCAAGCATGCGATTTACTACCTCCGTCTTTCGTCCCCACCGGCGTCCTCTTTCTCTGCCTCCCAGCAACAACAGGTGCCTCTCAAGTACCACCAGCATCCGAACAACCCTCTCTCACAGCAAGAACATGCATTTCTATCTACGCACCACTCCCTTCTATCTACACACTATGCCCATTCATTCTTAGGAAACTTTCCTCCAGCATTGCGAAAACTTGACGATAATGCCGGTGGGACGAGTATGGTGACTACTCCAGAGACAAAAGAGGTTGTATTTGTACGTTGTCTGGCAGAGAGTGCGGACGTGATCATACCTGCCGAACCAGATCAGGGTGATCGAATGAGTCTAGGAATGGGTGATAGGCTTGGAGACAGGATAGGCCAGGGAGAGATATGGATGGTAAGATGGGAAGGAATTCGGGAAGCCTGGAAAAAGGGAGAGGTGGAAATTCTCTAGCTCATCCACAATAGATACGTTGGCGTTTGATGTCCTCGGAGTCTGGTTATGCTTTCATTGTACATTCAAATCATAAAGCAAGCGTTTATGAATGGCCACGATACCGTTGTATATATGTTCTTAAAGTTAATCGCACAGGAAGAGAAAAAAGGCCAAGGATATCTATATGAAGGGTTGGCCCCAAAGGTGAAGATATATGTACATACATACGGTAGGGAGAAGAGGGAAAAAAACGAAAGAAAAAATCGCTATGCAGACGTATTAAGTGACTTCCAAAGCGGGAAGTCCATCAGCATCGGCTCTATAGCAAGAGTACGGAAAACGCCGCCCTAGGTTGTGATCTAATTTAGACATGAAAACCGGCACCAACGCGGTCTCCCAATGAGCATAAGCCACGCCCCTCAACGCCAAATCGTAATCTCATCAGAATGACCGGTCCGAACAGAGACAATGGCCCAGGACTGACAAAATCAGGCAACGTAGCCATACGTTGGCGTCTCGACCTCAGCAAGGCGCTCGAGGTACTCCCGCTCCATTAGACTTTCAATCCGCTGTTTGATCATAGTCACATCAGGGACAAATCTGGAAGCTAGCTGCGAAATGACTTCTGTGATCAGTTGCGAATGGGGCAATCGTTTCCTTTCCCTATGAGGAGTCAGTATTTGATAGAAGTATGGCGAGGAACAGGTCAACGAACTTCATGGTCCGAACAATAGCAGCTTCGATAGTGCCTTTACGCTCGTTCTCCATTTTGTGCTCGGTTTCATGTCTTTCGTCTTTGTTTTCAACTCTGTTTCCACCACTACTCACGACCCCAATCTTGAGCTTTGTGAATTTGCTCTGGAATTGTTCATTATAAAAAAAGCGATCCGTTGGTTTCACATCTTTACTCATCGGGTCCTTTTTCAACACACGAGTCTTCGGAGCGACGGCTAGAGACTGGAGATTTCTGATAAGATCATTGGTAGGAATGTTCGTCTCGGCCTGTATTTCTTCAAACGTGAGAGACTCGCCTTCCGGGACGTCGTTAAATAAAAGCAATACAATCATTGCATATGTAGACACGTTCAAGTCGTGGCGTTCAATTTTGCCATTTGACCTTACCCACGTAGCACGAATATCGGCGGTTCCCATCCCACCCTGCCAAGTGAGTTTTCGTCCACTGTGTCTTCCCAAGTAGAACGCCTCAAAACTCTTCTTCACAAAGTCTATATTCTTGGGAAATATGCATTGGGCATTGTTTGGTCCATCCCTGCTCATGATCTCCATGGGCCACATTGTGCTGGTAAGGACGTTGACCTCAAGTTCAACCCGTTTTGGGGGCGCATCACCCTGCGCAGCAAGGTGATCTTTGTAATTGGTGGTCAAATCTGCCGATGTTGCCATATCTCTGAACATCGATTCTAATCGTTGCGTAAATGAGTTCCCGCTTTCCAATTTCATCTTCGATATTATCTGCCTTTCGGCATCCATGCTCACAGACCTCTTCATCAGAAGACGTCGTGATAAATGCTTTTGATAATAGGTTTCGAAGAGGTCTTTATCCCGGATATAGCGCAATAAAGTAATGCCATTGTCCAGTAGAGCATCAATTTCTTCATCAGATTTTCCCTTGATTCCCTTTTTTAAGTTTTCGTCAAAGAAAAGCGAGATATATTCGGGCCCGCGAACATTAATGTTGATGAACTCGGAGAAGCTGATAGTCAACGAGGCCTGCATCCGCTGATCCTTCGCAAAAGCTACTTCCCATACGCGATCGAATCGGTCTTTCAACAACAATACGTCGTTTACCCATTTTATTGCGGCAACAGTTTGAATATTGGCGGGAGGTTTGGCTTGGGTCTGGTTGGTGGCCGCTTGGGGAAGTTGGGAAACATCCTTAGCAGCTGCGTTGAGTTGACTGCCAAGTTCAACTATTCTGGCTTGGACAGCGCGAGTTAGGACAGTCGTTTGAGGGTCAATTCTTGAAACGAGTTCATAGATGGTCGAGAGATCACTTAAACGATCATTATCTAGCATCTCTTTCACCCCACTGCCTTCCATTTGGATGACTTCAGAGATATTCCGTTTGATCAGGTATTCGTCTACGACAGACAATATCTTCGGTTCTGTGGCGGAGGATAAGGTATGATGGCATCTTTCTTGTTCTTCGCGGATCCTAGATGCCACCTTTTTGCAGAATGTTGGTGCATCAGTTGTTGATAGCAGCTTTTGGCCTTCAGCGATATAAAAAGCGACGCTGGTCTCTAGAAAGTCCGGTTCGAAAGACGTAAAATAGAGCTTGCTGCTTTCTTCCTCTTTATCTGCCTCGTGAAGACCCTCTAGCATGTAAATGCAGTGCCGAATTAGGGGCCGTTGAATGATTATTCCTTCTCGTTCGAGATGAATTAGGAATAATACAGATTGTCGAAGAATTGTTTCCACGTTTGCCCCTTTGGCTGTTTCAATATTCGATTTCAGCACAACATCCCGGAACAAGCACATACATGCAGCGTAAATTGACTGTTGTCGCTGCTCCAAGACAATGGTTCTATCCTTCGAAAAGATGTCAATGTAAAGGCCTTGAAGAGAAGGGCCAAAGCGCTCACCATGTACATGAGAACGTCGGTGATCATGCCCATACAGAGTTGATAGTCTTCCCATGTATTTCTAAGTTCTGAAAGAAACCGTTCACTGACGACTTGGCGTTCGTTCGTATCGTCCACCGTACCAAGAGGTTCCGCTGAAGGAAGTAGCAGAGGTGAGATACAGTTTGTAACCCTGCTGAGTGCATCGTTAAGCAGCAGACTTTTCTCAAAGTCGATCACTTTATTATATAGCTCAAGCCCTTGTTTGTTCAGTACCGCCTTGTACGCACTTCGATATAGCTCCTCGAAGGAGAGTTTTGAAGCGTTTTTGGTGTGGATCTCGCCGATGGCGGAGGTAATGGTATTGAAAAGTGATTCAAAATCTGCTCCTGTGTCCCTGGATATAAGACCCTGGATCGCGAAAAGCTTGTCAGCTTCCATGCAAAAAGTCAATTAATACCAAAAAATAGGACTAGAACTTACTCGGCGAGGTATTCTGACTTTGTTTCTCTTCATGGCGAAAGAAAATGAGAAGTGCCGGGGCTATGGCTGAATTTCTAAATGATGGGTTTGGCAAAAATGAGCTCGGGGAAATGTGAAGGGCGTAGGAGCTTGGGAATACTCCGTGAGGCGGGGTGGATTGCGGGAGACGGAGAGGTCAAGGTCAAAACCGAAGCTGAGAGATGAATACATGAGCAAGATTTGAAGTATGAGCCCTGAGATCATGAGACTGCATTTTCAGGCCCCAACCGAACGCAAGAAAAGCGTCAGTTACGCATCTTGATCTTCGATCAATTGTAACCGTCAACCTGTTAGCATCTGCCCGGAGATTTCAGCCTGGAGCTTCCCCAGGATTACATAACAAGCTTCATCTGATAAGCCTCTCCTTGGCATCGCTGCCTTACGTCAGCTTCAAACTTAAATAATGTTCCGATTTGGAAAGACGGATCTCAAGGCTTCAGACTGCCTGACATCTTCCAACTACTCTTCTACACAATGGCAGCTCCCAGGAATCTATTTCAAAGCTGTATGCTCCGCTCCTTTACCCACAGGACAAGCCATATTTTGAAGACGCGGAGCGTCGCTTCCATCCCGCTATTTGCGCTTGCTTTTCAACCACAATTTTCCAAACACCAGTTGCTAGCCAGTTTCCATTCCTCTCGACGCTATAATTCTACCTCTACCAGACCTCCGAAACCCCTCACAGACAGCAAACCGGCCACACCGGAAGAACAGGCTTACAATGAAGCACGTCGAGCAGAAGAGCCATCCTACCTTATAACCTTCACTTGCAAACCCTGTTCCCATCGGTCCGGCCATCGCATATCAAAACATGGATATCATAAGGGAACCGTACTCATTATGTGTCCGAATTGTCGCAATAAGCACATTATAAGTGACCACCTCAACATATTCATGGATAAAAAATCGACTCTAGAAGACATCCTCGCGACGAAAGGCCAGTCGTTGAAAAAGGTCACTTTAGGAGATGGGGATCTAGAACTTTGGCCGGAGTCCACTTCAGAAGCGGGCTCAGAAGCATCGACTACCAACAAGCCGGAGTCATGATGTGGCCCTACAATTAGATTCTCTTTTTCGTACTGCCCAGTGGGCTAAGGAGTTGGATTTTTGGCCTGAGGGACGCAAGGCTTGATTCGCCTAATTACCCTCAGCCAGAGATCGCGGGTTATAGCACATGGAATAGGCGTGTCATCAGACCGTCATCGATTCTTCGTATACTGTATATTAAAATGTACAAAAGTGGCCAAACTTTTACTCTCCATTCTCCAACGTCCCAAATTTAATGATTTTTAGGCTGACTTTACCAACCTCGCCTCCGATCCCTAAAACTGAGTCCTTTTTCTTTTCTCTTCTCCTTTTTCCGTTCATTTTTCCTCTTCTTGTCACGACCAAATTTTTCTGGATCGGCGACGGCTTCGATTTTTCTCTTGATTCTCCTTTCGTCTCTTCGGACCTTGACGCCTTCCCGAGCCCGACTGAGTTCAGCAACAAATTCCGTAGTCCCTAGTTTCTTCTGTAATAGATCTAAAATCTCCTGGCTGCTCGACACAAGGGATTTGTACGCAGCCTGAAACCCCTCGTCAGTAGAATTTGGCGCGGGTATGGAGGGATCTGTCAGATGAAGCAAGGGAACAAAGAGTTTCTGCAAGGATGGCAATATCCGAGTGGTTTCCAAGTGGCTACATAGCGCCGCGATGAGCTTCATACAAGCAGTCTTTGCTATCAATGAGTCGGCTCTTGTAGTCGGAGGTTGTCGCCGAAGTATCCGAGCGGCCTGCTCAAAAATATATTGGGTCGCAGTGATGGGACTGTTCTGCCCTGAGGAGTTTTCCTCACTTTCACTCTCCATGCCACTTATGTCTTCTGCATCGGGTGTATAATCGACTTTGCTAGGAAGATTAAGGTTGTTCTGGCCAAAGCATCTCCCTAGGAAGACGAGATTTCGTATTGTTTGCGTTGCGAAATCCTCAGTGATTGTACTCGCTTTGAGACAGTAAACACAACCCCGAGTGATCTCAAGCATCGCGCTGTCATCCAATTCGAGACCTGCGGATCCCACTAGTGGTATACAGCCAAGTCCGTTGGCAGCATTGGCCCTACCTTCATCGGCAAACCAAATACCAATCAGATTTGCAGCACATGATTTGATCCAAGAGTGAGGGAAATACAAGCACTGGCGAATCTTTGACCAAATCGAAGAGCAGTTCTGCGACAGTGCCAGAGACGGGTAAAGTTTCGAAAGCTTGATAAATAGCTGCAAAGAGTAATAAAGGGTCTCCCATTCTTCGCTGCTTTGATTCTCAAGTGATAAGTCCATGATTCGAGGAAGGACATTCGTGACAAAATTGACCTCATTCTCCTGGTTTGGCGCCTCAGACTCAAAAAATATTCTTGTTGCCTGAAGCCCGATACCGACCAAGGATAGATTGTCGACCCGCTCCAACCACGCTCGAAGCAGTGACACCATTGATTTCAATTGCTCAGACTCTGCACGTGTGAACAGATTATTTAGAAGGATTCCGGCCATTTCGCGACACTCGGGTGATTCGTCGTTTGCCATGACCATCACGACAGGGGCAAAAAAGGTTCCAATAATGTCTTGCGCTAATTCTCCATTCGTTTTCGAGAGAAGAAGGTGTACAGCTTCTAAAACAGACTGCCGACCTTCCTTGTGACGATAGTCTAGGTTTTTTGTCAGGTAGCCCAGTTGCTTTGACCAGCGGTTTTTGGTTTGAGGGTACTCGATCAAAAAGTGCACGTAGACTCCTCGTGCCAGGTCTCTAGCGTTTTTCGTATGATTCGTCACCATCATAACAGCGATATTATCCATAAGCTCGTACACTTCTGGGACAAGAAACTTTCTCGCCATCACCGCGCGAATGAAATTGAAAGTAATGCCTTGTCGATCAGGTTCTTCTATGTCGCCCGAGACGCGTTTTAACAAGTAGGCAAGATGCGAGTCCTTTATTGTTGTATTTCGCCGCTCACGTAAGATAGACGCAATCAGTTTGATTGCTGCCTGTGCGCCTTCAGTATTCGAAGTTGGCGCCTCTTTGACCAATTTGATGGCCTCGATCAAATAAGTTTCGGAATTGGTGTCTAGTTCTTTCGAGGGGAGTTTGATAATTGTGGAAAGTAGCCTAATTGCAGCAATTTTCACTTCCTCATGGCCTTGAACAATTGCGTCGCCGATAATAGGAAGAAATCCCCCTAGATTTTCTGCGGTTAGAATACTGCTATACTTGTTAAGCACGGAGCGAAGAGTATCCAGGCCAAAGCGGGCGAGTTTATATAGGTATGACGAAGTACTCCTGCCGGTACCACTCTTATTGAAAGCGATCATTTTGACGATGAACCGATCTTTTGGCTCTCTTGAGGATTCGACCTGCGAGACATCCCCCTGTTTGTAGGACTCTTTGATGACTTGGTAACAAAATATCAAGAAATCTCGGCTTTCAGCGCCTGGATTACGAAGAATTCCGGTAGCAATTCGCTTGAAAAGCTCATCAACCTTTTTGACAATGGTTGAAGTGAGCCTCTCCTCTAACAGTTGCTGAATAGGCCGAATAAGACTATAAGCGTGGCCGATAGAGGCAACCTTCGCAAGAAGCTCCATTGAGTCAAAGCTTTTGCTAGCCTTTACTTCTTTCATTTTGCTAACGTACCCTTCTGCATCTTTTTCCTGTCCAACAGTGCCAAAAATATCGTCCATAATGACAGACGCAAGCGATGGAAGGTTTTCATCCAGATCGCCGAGCTTAAAATGCTCACTGACCGTGACTAGCATGGAATGAACCGTGAAAGAGAGGACATGCAACTGGTATCCTTTTGACAAAGCCGTTCGTAGCTCTTTCAATATGTACCCGAAATAAGCCGGGCCGAGTATCAGCGCAATGTCAGTCAAGGTTTTTCTGGCCACATCTCGGGAGTCCTGGGATTTGCTCTTAAGTACATTTGCTATATCCAGGAGGATTGGCGGAAGAAACAAGTTTCTCTCTTGTTCAGAAAGTAGTTTGAGGAGTTTGATCGTCGTAATTGCCACAGGGAGGCGCAAGCTGACTTCAGATTCTTCTTTGTGACGAACGAATTCCGACAAAAATGGGATAAACTGAGTCTTCAGCTCGGAGGCGACATGTTCTGGCCCGGGAATGGACTGGGTGAGTGTGTTTTCTGCAGTTGTATAAGAGATCTCTTCAATGGTGTTAGAATGCTGCTTGGATTGACAAGCAAAAGTAAGGGTATCAGTTAATTGCCCAAGCAGTCGAATGACGCTCTTTTCCATCCCAGGCTTACTTTGTAAGTAGCCCCGAAATCGACGAAATGTTGCTTTGAATTGATTCCATTCCAAACCTCCAGTAAGTACCCCCAAAGTAGATACGGTTTCAGCAGCCAGATTATGAGCATTTTCATCCTCAGCTTGATTGAAGACATAATGCTCAATTAGGGGAAAGAAAACAGTGCTAATGTTTGTGGCCGAGATCTTTCCGTTGGACACTTCGGTTGCTAGACGACGGAGTGCACGTTGGCGACGGTGTTGTTGGATGTGTAAAATGTTATTGAAAAAAGAAGCCTCTTCATCGCCATTCGCAAGCAAATCATGAAGGTCGTTAATGGCCGGATGCCGAGGAAATTGTTGAATTAAATATCCAAACACAGCCACAAATTCAACCCGAACTGTTTCTGGTCGCTGCTTCATACCGCTTTTAAGAGAGGGCAGAAGGACTGTATCAACCAATTGCTGAAAGCCGGTCCCTTCAGATTCCATTTCGCGAGTCGCACATTGAATGAAACGCCGAAGGCCGAGGGATGCACTGGATCGAATTGCAAGTTCCTCCTCATCTTTGATATGATAGAGCAGGTTATACACCAACGGGCGCCATTGTCTTGCTGAGAACGTGGAGTATTTTTGTTCATTGATCACATGGAAGGCGGCCAGGCGTCGTTCGAAATCCACCTCATCTAATTTCTTTATGGATATCGAATTTAGATCAGCTGCGAGCATAGAAACCTCTATCAACTCAGAATCCTTGGAAGAGAAAAGAGAAAACACGGCTGAAAGTGCCTCTCGGTTAGCGTCGTCCCTAAAGTAGTCAAACATCGATGATAGAACTTCAAACATGTTTTGATTGATTTCGTCATTTCCCTCTGGGTTGTATAAGGGAAGAAAATGCTTTAAGAATTGAAGAAGGTTTCCTTTCGTCTTTGGAGGCACTCTGTTGGGGGGTTGTTTTAAAAGGTAGACCGTCGTGTTTATCAACTTAGACGTTTCCGTTGTCGACTCAACAAACTGAGCGAGTCTTGAAAAGACATCGACGCCGGCCACGGTCAGCTGGCGAGAAGACTGCTTCCTGAGCATTGAGTCGATCTGGACTAATATATGCTCCACATGGGGGGCCAGGATCCTAGACTGAACCAAGCTCGTCGCTTCGATGTCCACATCTCCATCCTTGTCCGCTCTGGTATTCGTAGCAGAGCTGATTAGCCCGAGTAGAACTTCGTTCAACACGAAGAGTTTTACTTCATCGCGGGCGGACTCTACATTCAATATATCCGCTACTTTTGGAACAACTTCACTGAATGAAAGATTCAAAGCAGATTTCGGATGTACCGCCCAGGTGCGAAATATCTGTAGAAACCCCGATACGCCTTGTGCCGTTTCTACGGCAAAATTCTGCAGCCTCGGGTCAATTATTTCCGTGAAAATCATGGGCATATAGGCGGTCCAGTCGAAATCTTGAGAGACGGAGAATACCCAATTAAGACATCGAATTCCGGTATGACGAAGATTCCGGAGAACTGATATTTTGCTATCAGGGCTAGCGGCAGTTTCAATGATACCCTCGCTATCTCGCAATTGCCTGCATGCTCGAATCAGACAGTATAATAGAATGTTCATTGTGCGATCGACGTATGGACTCATTTTGCCCTTGAGAGTCGAGTACATGGTTTCTACCATCTTTAGCAAACCAGTTTGTTTTCTGATTCCAAGCAGCTCTTGTGTAAGTACGTTTTCGTTCTGAGTAGCATTTTTTAGAACCTGAACAGTACCCATGGTGCCGAAAACTATGTCGACGAATCGTTCAAAATCGTTGTTCGGCAGCTGCGAAATAAGTCTCAAGACGGTTTTTCTTTTGCCTTCTTGCCCACCACCTTGAGAGCTTCGTAGACCCGATCGTGATATCATTTTTCCATACAGCAGACGAAAAAGATACGGCATTAATTCCTCTCGATGTTCTTCCTCTATAATGCTGTTGTCCTTTCCAACGTTAATGAACACCATTAGCTCGTCTTTAAACCGCGCCGAATCTAAAAGGTTTAATAGATTTTGTTCGTACGGCTTAATTGCAGGGAACTTCCAAGCAAAAATAGCTTTCATGGTTGCTTTCTGAATTTCCGAATCTCCATTGCACAGAAGGGTCGCAAGCGCGTCAAGAACTTCGGAAGACTTGTACAAAACCTTGGGGTTCGTAAACTGGCTGAAAAGGCCAAGTATTGCCTTCTTCTCAGACATTTCCCATCGTGTTTTTGGTCCAGGTTCTACCCCAATATCGGTGGAGTTGGGTATGGATTCGTAGAGACTTTCATCATCACTTGAGGCCCATGACAGGAAAAGTGGTACAATCTGCCGTGACCGTTTCTCTGCCAGATGCGGCACCGCAGCTAACACGCGAAGAGCCTGAGACCGTGCATTTAACGGTGTCATTATGACAGGTCTATGGGCCTTCCTAAAATCTTCAATCAAAAGCAACTCAGACGTCCTAGCCTTCTCGAAGCAAGATGCAAGCGTCTTTTCGAATTTCAGCACATCGGAGCACTGGAATTCAGAGGCTGTACCTGGAATCTCCTCAGTCGATTCTATATCACTAATCTCCTTCGTCTGAAGGTTCGCATTGTCATGAAGCCATTTCATCGCAAGTTCAATGACAACACGTTCTCCAACCGCGGTGCGACAAATAGCTTTAAGTGCTTCGCAACTTTCATTCCACACAGAACCCATCCGTTTGGAGAGGAGACCAAAGCAGAAGGTTGCGATAAGGCGACCCAGCCATTTGATTTCTGAAACCTTTGAGTAGTTGATCGCAAGAAGACGTATCTGTCTGAGAACTTCTCTTTCGGTTTGTAACCCAAGTTCAGTATCTTCAATCTCAATGGCAATGTTAATACACTGGTCATCGACCTCTAGTAGATGGAGGAGGGCGCGAAGTATTTTCAGAGATACAGATCGTAGCTCATGAGATGGACTTGCAAGGTTGTCAAGAAGGGAGTCTATAAAAGGTTGAATATCCGACTCTGAGAATTCGGTTGGCGAAGAAGGATAAGCAGTCAATAGTTGAAGAGTTGCCTCCAGAAATAGAAGGAGATGCGCACATTGAACACCCTTCGATATGATGATGCGCCACATATCACCGTCAAGCTGTTCAAGTTGCAATGCAAACTGGACATACGACAAATAGCCTTGACCACATGCGAATAGCTCGATGTCTGTTTGGTCAATTGTCTGAGAGTCTGCGGCAGACCTGACCAGCTGATGGAGGTTCTCGAAAATATCCGAAACAATAGAAGGGGGCGACGCAAATGATATAGCGTTGTGCAATGCCGTATATGCATGTAGCAAAGCTACTTCACCAATAGCCGGCTTTCGAGACGAAAATCGCCCCTTAATGGTGTCTTTCCATGCATTGGGACAATTTAAATAGCCCGGTTTGTGAATCTCTGAAGTAATGCAATTCAACGCCTGAAGGCGCGGCAATGCTATACAGAAACCAGCTTCATAATCTTTCCAGAAGGAAATTACGAATCTAAAAGAGAACAGTATCAGCAGTAGCTTAATGACCAGCATAACTTGTATTCTTACCGCTGAAAATAGGGCAATATTATACTGTGAAATCGTTCTGATCCAGATTCAGCAGTGAATAAGCAAAATGGCAGAAAGTACGATGATAGTGGATCGGAAATCAGCTCCTCCATAATCTGTCGCATGAGAGGTAGCAATTCATCCATCGGCGAAGTCTGAATTGCCATGGCTGTGGCTGCTAATAGCGTTTCGGTAGCATCCGAGCTTTGTGGTCGAATAGCGGTTTCGTTCAATAATTTCAGCAGAACTCTGTGTACTCGCTTCCAATTGTGTATTCGGGATCCTTTACGGGTTACAATGCATAGAGAAATGAGACGAATGTCAAGTCTGAGCCGCACAGTAGAGGGTGCAGCTTTCGATGCTTCAATATGGTCACAGATCATATCCAAGATAGGGAGAAAGGTAACGGGCGTGCTGTAGTGGATTAGGTTGACCATAACACCACACAGTACATTTTCCGCAACAATTCTTGAGGAATCTTCTGTAGTAGCAAAGCCTATAAGACACCGCAGTATATCCGCTCCGTTCGAGTGGAAGCCGCCCTTGACTCCCTTCATTGCATCCGTCAACATAGTCATTAGACCTTCCTGGTACCTCTCGATCTGTTCCCGAGTCTCCGTTTTGCTAACGTCCTCAATAAGGAATGACACCGCCCGATCCAATGGTGACTTGTTCTTGTAATATACAAGTGCAGCTTTTCGAATGAGGAATGACATGGACTCAGCCGCGAATCTTGTGACAAAGTACTTCTGAGGCGACTTTCCAAGGTAAGGGGACATAATCCCAAGTAGCTGCCGTAAATCTGGAACGAGGAGACGAGATAAGAATTTAAAAATCCATGCCAGACAGGTAAAACTCCACTCTATCACCTCAACATTTGTATGTGTTGCGGCTACGGCGGCGACCAGTTGAACAGCAGTTGGAAAATGCTCCTCGAATTTCGAGCCCAAGTCCCTAGCAAACTGTGCCATAAGGCTGAGCAGAGGCTCCATACTGAGTTCATCCTTCTTCCCTATATATTGAACCAGCAATTTCGCGATCTTATCCTGATGATAGAGAACCTGTGGAAGACTCTCGCAGAGGCGACCGGTGAGTCGAGAGAATTCCGTGAAATTCTCCGATAGATTGAGTTCTGCCCAATGCTCGAGAGAGGCCCGAAAGTGTGAGTAGCTTTGGTCTCCATTTTCCTCGCCGAAGCTGTTTCGCCGTATACGGTGGATTGGATCTATCTTGAGGCTTGCGATCCGTTGTGAGAAAGAGACAAACCGATGGGGTCTCGAGGAGGGTTCCGCTCCTTTTTTCGAGATTTCGAAGGCCCATTCCGAGATGCTCGCGTAGAGAGCATCTTGAAAAATGAATGCTCCTAAGAAAATCGAAACAACTTATTGCGATGCAAGCAGAACACTTCTCACGCGCATCGCGAGCTCAAAATTTTAGAAAGAATGCCGGTTCGGTGAAATAATTACCCGAGAACTCCGCCGGCTATTTGAACTATAAATCGATTAGTCAGCCACGTTGCTCCATGAAGTTCCTGCAAACCTTACTCCGTACCATGTATCGGAAAGAGATCGTGAAGCGCAGCTGCGAAAGTCCAGTATAAGCTTCTTCTTTCAGTACCGGGCCCCTTCGTGGAAATTGCTATCAATCCACATTTTGGCGTATGATCTGTGTTTTGTGATGGCTTCTAAAATGTAAGCAGATTCTCATCCTTAAAAAGGCTCATGTTCTTACTTTGTCCTAGAGTTGTCATCGGAGCCGTTAACTCAGCCTTCAAGCAGGTCTTTGGAAAGCTGCAAAAACTCCAACCAAAGCAAAAGTTTGCTTTTGCGTTAATAGTTGGGGACCTATTTGAAGATGTCCCTGATACCGGTAGTGATGAAGAGCTCCAAGCTCTTCTCAACGGGCAAATTGACATACCTCTACCAACTTACTTTACAGTAGGAAGCCGGACGATCCCGCAAACTGTCATTGAAAAATTGGAAAAGGACGATGAGGTCTGTCCCAATTTATACTTTCTAGGCAAACGTGGTATTCTCACTACCTCCGAAGGTGTGAAGATTGTGGCCCTCGGCGGTAAATGGCAGGCAACCCTGACATCTGACGCCAGAGTCAAGGAGAAATACCAGCCCCAATTCACGGAATCTGATTGCAAAGCACTTTTCAAAACCGAAAATACCGATATTCTTGTCACAAACCAGTGGCCAAAGTCCGTACAGCAGGGATCAAAGGTCACGGTGAATGAAATAGGCACAGTTGATGAAGCTGAATCTCTTGCAGACCTGTGTTCAGTATTAAAACCGAGATACTATTTTGTGTCTGGCGCACCAGCTTTCTTCGAGCGTGAACCCTTTTTCTCTGTCCCCACAGAAGAAGACGGGGAGCTTAAACATGTCACAAGATTTATCAACCTAGCCCCCTTTAATTCAACCTCAAAACAGAAATGGCTATACGCTTTCAATCTCGACCCGAAAGCTCCCCCATCCTCAGCCCTTCCGGCTGGTGCTACAATTACGCCATTCATTAAGTCGTCCAGAAAGCGAGAGGGTCTTGAAAGCCAAAACCAGTCATTCAGTCGTTTTGCTCAAAATGATGACCACCGACCAAGGAAGCGAGCACGGAGAGCTGCGCCTGATCAGTCGGAATGCTTTTTCTGTTTATCAAATCCAAATATTGCAACTCATCTTATCACCTCGATTGGTTCCGACTGCTATCTAACGATTGCGAAGGGCCCCTTAACGATGGCCACCACATTCCCCAGCCTTGGGTTTCCTGGTCATATCTTGATTATTCCGTTGACTCATGCTCCAAAGTTTGCGTCGATGGGCGATTCCGACTCCACAAAATCAACGTACGACGAGATGCAAAAGTACAAATCTGCTCTTCTAAGTATGTTAGGTGAAAGGTCCAACGGAAAATTGGGTGCTGTTACATGGGAAGTCAGCCGTGATGGTGGCGTTCATACCCACTGGCAGTTCCTACCTGTTTCTTCTGATATGGTCTCACGAGGTCTTGTGGAGGCAGCGTTCAAGGTGGAGGCAGAGAATCTCAATTATCCAAAGTTTGAGAAAGGACAACCCAAAGATACGTTCAGCCAAGATGATTGTTTCAGGGTATGGATTCATGGAACAGGTAGCGACGGGTCGCCATCGGAGACAATATTGACCTTACCGCTTTCCGGAAAATTTCGATTCAACCTTCAGTTCGGGCGGGTCGTGATGGCCAAACTTCTTGGGCTCGAAAGTCGCATCGACTGGAGAGACGCTTCTCAACCGCAGTCGGAAGAAGTTACGGATGCCGAGACTTTCAAAGAGGCCTTTAAGAAGTACGATTTTTCGCTAGATGAAGAATGACACTCCAAGGTATTAAGGCTCCGCGCATCTGAATTTTTCATGATTTCGATTATACTCCTTTTTTCTCCTGTTTCGAACATGGGCTTAGGTAGCAGCCAGAAGAAGCGTTGCTTTCCATTCTATAGGTTATTTAAGCAGAAACCATGTATCAATATGTACGCCAATCCTAATCTCAAATTGATGCTCAGATTCATTCACATTTCTGTGTTCAACAGTGAATGCTCTCTTTATCAAGTGGATGTTCATTGTATGTTACCATTCGTTTACAATACTCTTCGAGCTTCGTTGCTGAAAGAGAGCGTTAGACGTACCTTCCCTCTGATTTTACAGTAACCTCCGCCCATAAATTTCTTTGTGATTCGAATGGCTGATAACACGGCCGACTGCATCCCACTCCATTCGCTTATATATATGATATTCATAGCTTGCTTTCCTAAGTGAGTTCACCTGTAATATGCATCAAATATATGAAAAAGAGGATCCCACCCATAATGATCATCCTGCTTTCCCCTTTTTTTGCCAATTTTAACGCTGTACTTCTTTTTGATAATGAATCTGCATCTCCCTTTCAGTTGACAATGGTAGGCTGATCATGTTTGTCCTTGCTTAGATCTACGGCGCGAACTTCTTTGAGACCCAGCTTCCGGAGTACGCTCAAATACCTGGGTCGTTCGTACTCTCGAGAAACGTTCATTTGGTTTTGGACCACGATATTCGCCCAAACGAAGTACACTTACCTCTACGGCAGTTCTCACGGCGAATCAATTCACTCCTTGAAGCCTTCCGAATCTACTAGATTTTGCCTTACGTGCTTAAACCGCCAGAATTCAATACCTACTGCCCAATTTCCTTTCATTCATTGCCAATATGATGACATGGGGCTCTTCCAGGCGGCGCGAGGGCAAACGGAAGCGTTTTCTTAGCTACCGGATTGGCGGATCGAAATCAAAGGATGCCAGCGATGACAAGTCCAGTGCGGAACCGAGTATTGAGAAAAGTCTGCCACTCTTCCGTGGCCTGCGCATCGTCGAGAAAGGCTTAAGAATGGTCAGTGACGCCAAACGCTCAGCTTCACAAGGTCCACCCGCAGAGGAGGAACGAAAAAACGGTGAATTAGACTGGTCGAAAGTGCCAGCAGACGCGCCTCGGTGTGCAGGAATCCTTGTTGTGGTCACATCACCGGAAGGAAAGGTCAAGGTGGCAACCTGATAACGAAGGGAAGGCTGCTTATGAACGTATAGCATTACTGAGAGTCTTGTTAGCTCCGTGTCTATTTTCTATCCATGTCTGTTGCAGTAATAGTGATGAATAAAGACGCATTCTTACATCATTCTTTTCATGGGTTGGCTTCCCGAAACAGAGACGGAATTTGTAGTCAACTAAGCAAACAATGAGGTTGAACTCCAGGCGTAAGATTCCGAACGCTACCCTTGGCAAAACCTCACCAATGCAACAATCGTAGCCGATTTTCCGTCAATAATAAGGAGTTAAATCATAGACTGCAGGTTGAAGAGACTTAATGGCCATTGTTGTGGGGGTGGGGGAGAAAACCAAAGTTTTGTAGTCCCCAGAGTAAAGGAGACTACACGGATGATATTAATGCAATAACTATTTTCCAGGATTCTAAAGAACAGATCCAACCTCCACTGACGCCGATTGATGCTCGAGTTCTAGCCCAGGTATCTTTTCTTTTTCTTCTTTCCCCAAGAGAAACGGAGAGTTTCTTTTGCAGAATTATGCAAATAGTTCTTTTGAATGGTAGAGGCGAGCGGCTAGGACGAGAAGGCCGCCTACCACGGCCAGACCACCACTGAAACCGATCGCAGGCGCAAACCCATAGCTGGTCACGATGGCACCCATCATCGGTGCGCCGGTGAGACAAAAGACTCCAAGAGCCCCCATCATCATGCCTAGGTACGTGCCGATCTGGTTGGGCTGAGGCGCGATCGCAGCAATAGTCGAAGGAAACAGGCCAATGATGGCGCCAGAGGAAATACCGAAGAGGATCGCGAACGTGATGATTCCACCAAGGTTATGTGTAGCTACCCATATAAACAGGAAAACTGCGGTCAAGAAGACGGCGCTAATCAACGTATTAAATCGGCCAACGTAGTAGGTGAGCTTGGATCCAGCAACCCGACCAACGAAAGATCCTGCATTGTACACGGGCATAATATAGAAAGCCCAGTCGAGTGAGATTCCCTTAGAGCTGGAGTACGCTGGGAGGAAAAAGAAAGGGGTGTAAATTGCCCAGAAGATCAAGCTGTAGCCGATGACTTGTAGCGTGTAGGCTGGTTTGGTAAAGGCGACAGGTAAAAAATGTGTGCCAGTTCTAGGAGCAATTCGTGGAACAAGCGTTGCGCATGAAATGGACAACAGGAGCAGTATAATAAACCCAACAATTCGAATAGACCAGCCAAACCCGATATTGGTGTGTTCCAACATGCGGTTGAGAGCGATTGGAAAAACCACACCTCCAACGGGAGAGCCGGCTGAGGAGAGTCCGATTGCCAGGTCGCGTCTTTTGTGGAAATAATGGCCGAGGATTGAAATGGCAGGGGTATAGAGCATGCCGATGCCAAAGCCTCCCAGAATACCTTGGGCCAGCACAAACTGGTAATACTCTTTGCAGAGCGATGTGAGCATCACCGCAGTGACATATAGAATGGATGAAGGTACTATGACCATCTAGACCACATGTCAGATAATGACAACGAAGGAAAGCCAGGATGTTATTTTCTGGAGACGAAGGTAATACCTTGGTACCATATCGATCAACCATCGGCCCGGATATCAGACCGGTTGTGCACATGAAAAATGCCTGCAGGGAGCCAATCCATGCAATCTTGGAGTGCGAGTTACCTTTGAGGATGTTGCTGTGATAATATGATTCTAACACACTGGAATTGAACTAATCAGTACAAAGGCCGAGCGGTGTGCAGTTTTCGGATTGTTCTCCATACCCAAAGGTACTCAAATATCCAAAGGTGCAAAACATGGCGCACGCAGCGCCCACAACGGCCAACCATCCTCTCAATCCTCCTTCTGGAAAAGTCGGGGGCTCCTCGCGCTTTTCTTCAGTCGCCACGGATAGCGTATGGCTTCCTTTATTAGAATCTGAAATGTCTGACATGGCTGAGGATCTGCAGGCTTCAAAAAGCCACTGAAAGGAATAGTAAATGGACCTTTAAAGGCTCAGTCGATCTCGTCCTCGACTGCGATGTTGGAAGACAGAGATGGGATTCTGACATTCTGGATGCGGCACATCGTAATTATTTATATGATTATTGATCGGACTTGAACGGACGACGTTTTTGGCGAACGCCATCCCGACGAAGCAAGCCATAGCGATCACCTCTCCGTGGGAGTGGGGATGGTCAAGGGATGATGTAACTTCCGACGCTAGCTGGGTCATGAACGGCGTTAAACAAGCTTACTGAGTTATCACCGCTGGTTCCTGAGTAATCATGGTGGGTGGATGTGTCAAGATGCGAGTCGAACAGGTCAATCAACTCGGTTTTTCCATGCCGGCTTCGAGTCCTCATATCCGACTGACCAACAGCCGGCCTAGTTAAGCAGGGATTATGTCCTCGAGGGTGGCGTATGCAGACCTTCAGGCCGGATTGATCGGGACACCACGAGGTGGTAACCCATGGCTCTGTCAGGAATTCGAAGGATCCCGACTTCATTCACGATAACAATGTTGGCGATGCAGCTTCATCTTGCTGTGCTTTCCAGTCGATTGGTGGTCGTTGTCGCAGTTGATCGGAGCTTAGGAATCCCTAATCGGGCTAGTTGGAGGTCCTTCAATCTCCGCTCTTTCGGTCGGGAATACGACCGATTAGTCAGCACTCAGGTCGGGGAAACAAAGACTGGACCCACTGCCATCCATGCAAGGGACTCAAGGACTCAAGGAGGAACAATGCCGAATTAGCCGTAGCGGTCGCCAAGTTTAGTATCATTCCAGGACGACGGCCGGGCCTCAGGGGCTCTGGGCGCATCGGGCGGATCTTCACTCGTTTTCATATGAGGCATGTCTGGGCCTTGAGACTTGAAACCCATTTATTTGAGTACGCTGTCGCCCGTCAAGCCTACCCGATATCAACCTGGAGTGTCGCCTTTAACCTTCTCGGACTTCGGTTGCTTCATCCGTTGGTTTTTTACCGCTAAAACCGAGATTCCTCGTGAGGTTATCATGGATGGAGAGCTGGAAAAAGAAGGGCCAGACACCGTATGGACGTTAGGACAAGCTTCGCTTCTTGAAAAAAGCTTCGCCGCTTGCAAGCTTGGAAAGGATCCTCTAAAATTAAGAGCGGAAAACCCGAGGGTCTATTTAAAAGATGGAGCTTGGCGACCTGTCTCTTGACCAAAGCGGACATCCAGTCGGGTGTGTTTTGTGTGAGAGTTTGGTTTGGGCCGGTCTCCGCGTGCTTTTGGAAGCGAGAAGAAGCTCCGCGGCTAGGGTTCTTCTCAACAGTTCAGGGCTGGATATCATTCCGCGGTGTCTGTGCGTTTCGCGGCCAACGGAAACGAGAAGTGACAACAAAGAGGCTGGCTTTGATTGGATCGTCCTCCGAAGATCGTCGCGTCCGTATCCGACTTGAGAAAGCCACTGCGAAAAAGATACCAATGAAGTCGAAATTATCACGAGAGATAACCGAAACCCCAGGAAGCCGGAAATTGGTTGACCAACCAAATCTGCAGGCTTAACATTGGGCCGTAAACTGCGACCGATGCCAATTATTGAACGACTTTCGCCCCAGAAGCACAAATTCATCGAACATGAGGGTTAATGATTTGAGCGTTTGTTTCGCCAAATTTGAGAAGCCCAGCGTGCCCAGCCATCCAAATTACCAACCAAGAGCTTCAATCGCCCATCAATTTTTCCAAATATCTCCGAATCTTATTCTGGCGAGCCCCTGTCGGCATGTATCATGCCTTAATAACCTGCGAAAAAGAAAAACCAGAATCACAAGCCATTGATAAGGCTATTATGTATGTACGGAGTAGTCTCGGACCGACAAAGAGAATTGCGGGCAACAAAGAAAGAGGATCAACGCTGCAACATTTATAGCAGTTCAAGCAGGCAATCTAGCTTTCCAGTGACGAGAAGGCTCAAGCCCGCGTTCCAGAATAATGTGACGCCCACCGTTGACCTCAACTGGGCGGTGGAGCACTATCAATTTTCAAGGATTCTACTATCGACCTAAGAACAAAGTTTCGCATCACATCAATACATACCCAAGAAAATCGAGGGTAATTACTCAGCCCTTGCGTGTCGAGCCCTGCATTTCGATATGTCTGTTAGATATAAAATTAGTAAGAGGCCGTCAGATCATGAAATGAGCTGGACGAGGACGTTCTCTTTTGGCCAAATATTAGTTTGCCCATCCACACCGCCTATTAACTAACTCGTTACCTAAAGTATGGGCTGACGAGTCACGTGACCAGAAGCTCCCAACATCCATCTCAACGCAATATCACGATTCCTCCCCTAGTCCCATGAACATGACTCTAAGTGGTTGACGAATGACAATCTTTCTACACAACCGTATACTTGAGCAACTCAACATCTTCCTGCAACAACCTTATAACCATCATCGTTAACATTACACGTCTCAAATGGAACGAGCTCGCTCATCGCTCACCGCTCTCTGACTCTGACCCTGACACTGACCTGGAAAGCTCCCAGACTCTACCCGAATTGATCGAAACTGCTATTACAGTACCGTTTCAAAAGTTTCCACAACCCTCAGTTAATCCTGTTGCTGGCCCTTAACAATTCTTGACAATACTCATCAAGATTGCTCCAGGCCTCTTGAAAATTCTTAGGCCCAAGGGGTGCCTTTGGAAAATCATCCACGGCAGCTTAAGGGCTGATTTGAGGTCTTGGTGCAATGGTACATTCAAGAGATAAGGAAGAGTTGTGGAAACTTTTGACCCAGTACTGTACTACCAGAATCAACCAATATCCGTTCCTTGGCCTCCCGGCCCATATTATACCCTTTCATATGCACAATAGTTACATCTACAAGTGAATAATACAGATTATCTCCTAACACCGCCTAGCCACCGCCAAAAACTCTTGGAATTAAATGGGAGGCTCTAATCAATGCTTTCCAAAACTCAGAACTGTTCGAACGACTGCTGAAACCATAAATGATCTATATATATATATATATGCTTAGACCAGTCTTGCGGGCAACAACTATTCCCTATCCCCGCTTCTTGTATTCTTGTTGCAATTCGATATGGCTTTCTACCACCCAACATATTATTCCATCGCACCAGGGTGACGGTTACTGATACAGAGATCCGTTCGGAAAGTCAATTATCCATGTCCCTCCGATAATTACAAGTCCTCGAAACCGGATCCATCTGTGGTATCATTTGGATTTGCTGGTGAACGCCCCTATGGTGGATTATTTCATATCTGCCAAAAGAAGAATATTCCGAATCTGGAGTATGGCTGTCTGTCGACCTGCCTTAATTTACGAAGTGCTTCGTACTTATATTAAGCTGTCCTTGAGAAGAGTGTGATTCCGCATTCTAACAGTACTACCCTCATTATCTAACACCTCACTATTACAATTTTCTCCCTGTCTTCATTCTCACCCACGCAGCAAAGATACATATTCAGCCATAGGATAGTCAGGGAGCCCACGAAATACAGACAATTCGAAAATGACCGAGCCACAATCCGAACCGTTTATTGGTGATGGCCTCAGCGAAGGGAGGGTAAGTAGGATTAGGCTGATGTAATATGGCCGGACTGGGGAAGAGGGCAGCTGTGCTTTACTTGGAGTCAAAGGCCATAGGAAATTCCGGACTAATGACACCCTCGCGAAGTAAGTTCCTCATTGACACCCTTCCTACATTCCAACATTACCATTTACCATCCATGCTCCAAGATTGACCACTTTTTGTAGGCCTGGTGAAATGGCGGTTAGCTCCTGTGGGAAAAAATTCCAACCCCAAGGATGGAAAGAAACACTCGAAGTGTACAACGCTGAGATGCCAAAATAAATTTGCTACGGATGGAATTGGGCATTTTCTTCATATCATAAGTTGCTATGGATGGGCGCGGGAGTACTAGATCGACATGTTTCGGTTTCCGAAAGGTCAATGCGGGATCAAGGGGCTTTTTCTTTTCTTTTTGGTATATAAACCCGGAATTGATAGATATCATCATTTCATTTCGCCGTCGTTGGTATGGATATGGATACATTTCCCTAGACCAAACTTCCAATTGTCAGTTCGATCTGAACAAACAGCCTCTCATCCAGCTCAGAGAAGAGAGTACCTCCTGCTTTCTGAGGCAGCTTCAGCCTCCCAGTGACTCGGGGGAAGCAGCAGGAGCTGTATCTGATTCCAGACCTGCTGTCCTCCTAAAGCAACTGGTGCCTAAACCGTGAATCCACAGGTGACAGAAGCCACCGGCTTGTCACTTGGTCAAAGCGTCATTTGTGGCGGGGCAGAAGTTAAAACCACGAGATACTTTAAAACAGAGTTACATAATCGCGCTGCTCCTGCAGCCAATCCCGCTGGTGTTGGGAACCTCCATGTTCACCACCATCTCTCTTCCACCACTCTACAAGGGCTAGACCACCAACGCCTGCTATGCTTCTTTTCTAGCTCTACTCCATACAGGATACTCATTTCTTCTACCTTGAAACTAGCAATAACTCCTCAAATGATTCCTGGACTCCAAGCTGATTGCACCCTTGTGCTTGACCCTTCACCCAACAGCCCCACTCACCTGGTTTAACTACGTCTGAAGTCCAGCCAATCTCATAGTTATCTACCTATCTCAAACACAACAGAACTTCCGTGATGGATACCATCATGTCAGGTATAATGAAGAAGCCAGATCCTTCATCGCTTCTTCTTATACCCGAACTTCTTTACATTATTTTCGAGAATCTTGAAGGTGATACAAAGACATTGAACTCCATTCTTCGAGTGAACCAGACCTGGCTCGAATGCGGATCCTCTATCGCGTGGAAGACAACCAGAGCCTCTCGACTAGCAAGAACTGAAGGAAACCGCGCCCTCTATGCTTCAAAAGTTCAGCGCATCGACTTTTGTGGAACCGAACCTTGTCGCTTCCACAAAGAGTTCGAGAATCTTGAATTCAACAACTTAAGGGCTGTCTCAGTCGATGCTTTTAAGCCGGAAACTGATACTGCGGGATTTTATCTGCAGTCATATCTACGTCCAACGCTGGAATCTGCCACTTTTTATGGATGCCGACTAGATGGACAATTCCTCACCGAACTACAGCAACAGTGTAGTCGACTACGCATGCTGCTATTGGACAGCACCGCCGATAACCTGACCTCCGAGCAACTTCTTACATTTCTTGAGAACTGTTCTTCCTTGAAACAAATAACTTTCTTATATCTTACGGACGCCGTTATTAATGACGATATCATAGTCCATTTAGCCTCGCGGCCAGATCTCACCGCGCTGAGTATGATGACAGCTATCGGCGATGCGGTGGCCGAACGCATTGTGGAATCGATCCATAGCCCTTTCAAGAGCATCACTAGCTTAACCATTCACATCACTACTCCGTCGCTACGTTTACTTGTTCCTCATCTTTCTGCAATCACGTGCCTGGAGCTTACTATCACGGATGATGGAGATCCTGTCTTAGAACTTGTCTCAGGCCTCGCAAATTTGCAGCGCCTGTCAGTCAACTACAATGCGCGAATAAATTTAACCTGCGACGAACTTCTCTCCTTGAAAAACCTGACCCAACTGGAGTCACTTTCCCTCAATCATCTTGATGACGATATCACCTATCTGGATTGTTTCCAATTCACAAATGACCATTTTGAAATCCTACTCTCGAAATTGCCACGGCTCGAGCGGCTTATTCTCGCCGTACAATGTATGCTAACAAGTGCGGCATTGAAAATGGTGGCTAAATATTGCCCTCTCATCAACACCCTTCAGCTTCTCGTGCCGATAAACACCCTTGCGATCCAACCTGACCCGGATGAGCAAGGCCCCTTGCTCTCAGAACTGAAGGAATTGGAGCTCGCAGGTTTTGAGCGACCTGCTGAGGTGAAGATTGACTCAGAAGAGTAAGTTGTCTAAGACCTCGACGCACTTCAATTCACATGAATGTAGATCCGCAGGAGCTCAAATTCGCTGACAAGAGATAACAGAGAAATCAAAGCAGCCAAAACTATTGCCACCTGTATGGTCCAGCAATTTCCAAGTTTACGAGGACTCATTTTCATGGACGAAGACGTTTTCTCAGATCTTGTTGCAGAAGAGGTGGCCCAGCTCCTAGGTCTCCATACAATGTTTCTGTACGGAGAGGAAGACGATCCGGAGCCTTTGGATGAGGATACGGTTATGTCAAACTCGATGGTGGTGGAAGAAGTAGAAGATAGCAATGAAAATGAAGGACATAATCAGGAAGAAGAAGAAGATGAGACAGAAGTCATTGAGGTTGACGCTATTGAATTGTGAGAATGGTACTTTACCCTTGAAGGGACGACCTTACTTATTCTCTTGGCCTCGTTACGTCTCTCACTTCTTTGGGCTTCTTGATCATATGGGATTGATGTTCTCGGATACCCCTGCGGCACGGCTTACTTTGAAACACATTTTATTCTATGTACTTTGACTGATTTCTTCTTTATTTAATCCCCCGACCATATCGCCTTTATATCGTTTGGCTTTCATTCTGTCTCGCATGGTAGGGTGCATTTTACCTCAGAGAGCTGTTTTCTATTCCATTCGAGATCTTTGGGTATCCGGGGTGAATTTACAATACAGCCACGGAAGACGGCGATCTAAAGACAAGAATTCTTTTCTCGCGAATAGAATTAAATGCTTCTGAAAGACACTCTGAGTTGGTGAAACTGGTTTTATCCTATTATACTAGTTGGGCAAACCCTGGCCTCAACTTCTTTCAATCTAATCACAACCATTATTTTCCTTTTTGAATAGCTCGTTTAAATTTAATAAGATTGCATATCCCATCCTACTGAGTTCCATAGGTCAAAAGCCTCTCAAAACAATCAATCCCAGATTAATCATCCACCCCGCATATAAACGCCGACAGAAGGTATCAAGGAAGCAAGGAAGCAACGGCGAAAAAAAGGCAGATAGGCCGTGGCATGATCCATATGTGCATGAAGGACAAAAGCGAAAAAGGTACGTTGAAAAAGCGAAGAATTGAACAGGAGCCTGTTGAATGCAGTCAAAGACTCGAGAAGAATAACCGAGGAAAAGCGAGATTAGAGAATAAAGTGTAATTTCGCAAGATTCACACGAATATGAAGACCCTCAAAAAGAGTGAGCGACGTTCGACTAGACGTCTCTCCACGAATTCTCAACCGGCTTCCTTCCAACTTGCAGCGCACCAGGTGTTCGCCGACCAGTGGAATGATCTCCGTGCGTAGACGAAAATGGAGGCGGAGGAGAAGCAGGAACACTAGGAGTGTACGCTACATATCCCGTCTGCTGCTGGCCATGGCCATCATCTTGTGGATATGGAGGATTCGCGTTCTGCACGGAAGGCATTTGAACGTTGGCGGGTGACCGATCGAACGGCCTTTCGGCATAGATTGCGGAGGCATAAACAGGAGAATGAGTTCGATATGGCTGGTTGTCGTATCCGTTGGAGTGCGCGACGCCGATGTTCGAAGGAGTGGAGGGGTTGGTTACGTGGTCTGCGTGGCGGTATGGATTGTCGGGGTCGAATCGGGGTGAGAGCGGTTGCGAGGGAACTTCATGATATCCGCTGCGAGATCTACCGATTGCGGCAAGCGGTTGAGTAGTGGGAGGGGTCAGCGGATTCATTTCTACATCTTGAGATGTGTCCTCGACCCTCCTTGTTGTAGCGTTGCTCCAGCTCGGCATGGGAGGTAAGGAATCCTCATGGACGGGTTTTTGGGACGGTGTGTCGAATTGCGCATATTGAGGCTGCGCATATTGAGGCATCGGGCTAGAGTATACTGGCGGCGCAGGCTGTTGATATCCGAAATTCGGGGCAGGCTGGGGTGGTGGTTGTTGGAATACCGGAGGTGGATCGGCATATTTCGAACGACCGCCGCCGCCTCCTCCACCACCACCGCGTGCGCAACATGAACAGCACGAACAGCAGCCTTTACAGCATGTGTAGCCGCAGCATAGGCACCCAACGACGCACCATAAGATTCCCAGTACAACCAATGATCCAATTATAATCCCGACAATGGCTGGCCATCTGTAAGAGTGGGAGACCCATTAGCTTCCTTCGATTTAGAGCTGCATACAGGCCCGAGGGGTTACATACTTGCAATAGGTCTTTTGCATGCACTTGTCCCAACTAGAGAACGTATC
Organism: Nannizziopsis arthrosporioides; assembly: GCA_029635245.1. NCBI lineage: Eukaryota > Fungi > Ascomycota > Eurotiomycetes > Onygenales > Nannizziopsiaceae > Nannizziopsis > Nannizziopsis arthrosporioides. The sequence goes on along the minus strand of CP098263.1, from coordinate 3,942,418 downwards.
CTTTACATCATTTAATGCGCGTATGTCGTTATGGTGCCACGGAGTGTATGGAGTGGGCCCCATGGTGAGGGACGAAATCGAACTGGGCTTTCCGGAGCCCGCGACCGGTGAGCCGAAAGAAGTATAGCTGCGGATAATATAAGTCCAGAGAATGGATGTCGGATTGATATGAAAGTAGGTAAATTAGCGACTCCCGAGTGACTCGCAGGTTCGGAAATGCCTTGTAAGGATTCGAAGGTATGAAGCAGCAGCCTCGCGGTTAATGGGAGAAAAAAGCGCCCTGGGGTAGGAAAAGGGGGCTCAGCCGGTTTGGAAACGAGTGGCGATGCGATCATTCACAGACCGAAACGAAAGGATGCTGTTCGGGTCAGACCATCTCGGGATTGTCTAACGATTGGACTGCTTCTCCCCGAGTGTTAGTCGTTGAGCGAGAAAAAAGTTGAATGACCTTGCTGGGAGCTGAAATGAAGATAGTCTTCGGAGCAAGGCTCGAAGTTGCATTCCAAGCAAAGTGGGCGCAGGCGCCAGTCCCAATCAAGGTAAACTCAGACGAGAGCGGGAGGCTCACCGGGATACGGGATCTCGCGAAAGAGATTATTTAGTCGAGGTGATGTATTTTATTCAAATAGTCTGGGATTGCGCTCAAAAGAAGGTCGGTTCCTGGGTGTTCGATCGCGCGAGGAGCTCCGGCGGGATTTTGGCTCGAGCTGGAATGCAGGCGGTTCAAAGCACCGCCCCATTTGCGCGCAGAAGCTTGTTGGTTTTTCTCCTTTGTACCGAAACGCTAGCTAACTATAAGCGGGGAATCATTCGACGCTCCTACAGGGCATCTCTCGATTCTCAAAAGTCCCGCTTTCAGAGAACTCGAGCAACACAGGCCATCAGCTCTCGCGTCAGCTCCAGGGTCTCTCAGATCCTACTAGGATTGTTGGAGGCGTTGCGCGTTTCATGTCTCCCTGTTCTTACACGGGTAGTCTGACGAAGCAATCAATATCGTGCGTAACCGGATACGAAGAACAACTCCGGGTTTTGACCACATCAGGAGTATATATTCTGCTCATCGGTATTCAGATTGGTAGTGACAACGAGTAGGCAGCCGTATTCTGGGAGACATCTGTCTAGTACCACTGGGGCAAACTTGTCATCAGATATCTGAGTTGATTGATTCGACATGCGCTGTTTTGTGACACCAACAACGTATGAGTGAGTTACAGCCTTGTCAAAGCCGCTCAAAGGATCATAGATGCAGATACGTATACATATTTAGCGCTCAGTATATGTTTGAAATTGTATTCGTCTAAGTCATGAAGCCTGAAGAACCCGTGATTGACTGGCCGATTAAACGCCTAAGACTTCCTTTCTAATAATAAACCTCCGCCGGGAAAGAAAAAGAAACCAGAATGACAAAATCGCAAGAAGGGCGCAGTATTATTTGCACCAACAAAGATGAATATGAGCAATGAAAGTGGAGAAACCGGGTTTATTCCCGATAAAAAGTCATTCTGAGAATTTCGATCCCACGAATCGAGCATTACGTCCCATGAAAAATAGAATATCCACCAGAAAAGATGCGCATAGATCGTGGTTTAAGTTCCCTTTTGCGGCGTAGGTCCGGCTTGGTTTCCGGCTGGAGCATATACACTCTCACCCCTATATGCATTCTGTGGTTGCTGGAGCTCAATACCATTCTGCTGATTGCCGGTTTGGCCCTGAAATTGGTTGTTATTGTTGTAGTTGTTGTTGTTGTTGTTGTTGGGATAGCCAGAGTAGTAACCGGCGTTGGGCGTATACTGAGGGGGCGGGTTCTGATATTGGTATTGTGGAGGAGGTTGATTGTTGTTTGATTTGCCCCACGGTCCGACATTAGAGGCCCATCCGGTGCCCATGAAAGGTCGCATGCCTCGCTGGCGTCGCTTGCGAGAAGAAATGCATCTGCAGGTCAGAGGAGCACACGTCAGCAATTGAGAGGAACTCTTTGAACTTCACGGTGGCAGGGTCGTAGACATACGCAAATGTGAGGAAAATCAGGAAGCCACCGGCAATCAGAATTGCGAGAAACACCCATCGTGCCCAGCTATCCCATACGGAGCTGCAGTAATACTCTCCATTGATATATCGACAGCTGATGAGTCCTCGTTAGAAGTTGGCCCTGGGCGACAGTAGGGGCGACAGCATGGCAACTTACTATCGTTTGGCAAGCTCTCCAGGCATCTTGTCTCAAGAGAAGAGCCAGAAGCTCCAGTGGCGGATGTGTTAGATGCGAAAGGTCCGGTGTAGGGCTAAGAGGCCTGAATCAAGAAGAGCGAGACCGAGACTTTGTGAACTTGGCAATGACTTGGTGGTGGTGGTAGCGGTTCTCGGAGATGAAACAAGAGATGTACCTGATAGTAAGAAGTCTGAACAACAGAGAATGAAGAGCAAACAGGGTGGAAGGGGAAGAGAAAACGAGAGCCGAGAAGGACAAACGACAAGAACGGGGATTTTGAGGGAGTTCAAGATTGCTTTTGGGGGGAAAAGTCGTTTGTCACTTCGTTGTGGCTTGGAAGTTGGCTGGAGACGCTGGCGAGTGGCTGCGCAGCCGCCAAGACCCCTCCCCGGGCGCATTTCAGCCCGCGCTAGCAAACCTTATTGCTCCGTCTGCGTGTGGATTACGTCACCCTGACCTTTGCTCCTTCCCAGCCCGGATGACGACAGGCGGCGGTTTAGCTGCCAGACGGTCATGTCTTCTATAGCTCCGTTACAAGTATCTTCCGGGGAATTCTCGCGGGTCGGTACTCCGTACCTCTAGACACTATTACACGCGGATACCTACTGTAACTAATACTCGGACATGTCCGTCTCCTTCACCACTGCAAATCCGCATCTCAAACGAGCAAACTCGCTTTGGCTTGGCCTGCAGGTTAATGTGGGTACTTTCAAGGAGCAGTACCTGACGGTATGAGCGGTAACTAACTACCCTAGTTACCTAACTCTAGTTACCTCAAACTAAGGGCGCTCCATGTACGGAGTATCTGGCTGTACGTTCGATCCGGTGAAGCCATCATGGATGTTCTGCCCCAGGCCCCCAGTTCCTCTTGAATCATTTAAAATAGGTATGGAGCACTTAGCGGCTGACATCCTACCGGCTCCAGTGGGTAATTTGATCCACCAGGACGCCCAGAGTGACTGATTACCTAGGCCTTGGGGAACTTCCTATCGACGTTTCACCATAATGATTCCATATTAAAATCGACAATGTAAGCTTCGGACTGGAGCTTGCTCTGGATAATCAAACCAGAAGAAGTTGAGAAATACTCGATATGGATCATTCATGAGACCAAAAGCTGTTTTAAAACCCAGCTTTTCGAGACGAAGGCGGGTCATACGGCCTGAAACGTCGTTACGCGGAGAATCACAGTTGTTGCCTAAAACTATCACTTGGAGAATTGATTTCGTTCTAGTCGAGACTGCCCGGCAAGTCAAATCACGAAGGTCCTACACCAGGTGCTGACAAGGCAGCCTAATCAGAAGAGATGTGTGTTTCACCACGCTGAAGGTTTGCCAGCACAATAGGACAATCCTATAAATATTATCTCTATACTGAAAGGCGTAAGCTCTTTCAAGGCCTTCAAAACACACCATACTGATGGGGTTATGAAAACGCACACCTGACTCGAATTCCTATGAGAAAGACCAAGTCCTTTTCCATGGCTAGTCGTGCCTACTCAAGGCTGCTACGACCCTACGCGGCTACAATCAGTCCGCGAACTTCCAGACCATATTGCCGCCTGAAACACATCACTCATTTGGAGCCAAGCGAGGTCAGATATGATTTCATTGAGGAGGTCGAGCGCTTGGAGTTCTATGTCCCAGGCGGGTATCATCCTGCAATGACCGGTGATGGGCTTTGCGATGGCCGATATGTTATTGTTCATAAACTCGGATTCGGCCGATCCGCTACAGTCTGGCTGGCTGAAGATAGAGAAGAGAATTCTAAACTCGTGGCTTTGAAAATTTCCACAGCGGAATTAGCAGATGGAATCCATGAACCTCAGATTCTCTCACAGCTGGAGAAAGCTAACTCCGATCTCCCTGGGAAGAGCTCTGTTCAGAGAATTCATGATTCTTTCGTCTTTTCAGGTCCAAATGGGATGCATCGGTGTTTGGTCACAGATGTTGCAAGAGTCAGTATTAGTGAGGCCAAAACAGCAGCGGATCACCGACTCCTTCACCTTCCAGCTGCTCGAGCAATTGCTTCTCAGCTTATAATAGGCCTACGATTTCTTCACTCTCAAAGTATTGTTCATGGAGGTATGGGCGTTCAGCTTAATTTCATACCCTGTGTTATGCCCGAGCTAACAGGAGTACAGATCTTCATCCTGGAAACATCCTCCTCCATCTACCGTCTGATATGCAGAATATAACCTGTGAGCAGCTCTATGAAAAGACAGGTCAGCCAACTAAACGCACTGTGTATCGTAAGGATAAAGCCTCTCTGGAGGATGGAGTCCCTTCTGAAGTTGTCGTGCCAGTATGGCTGGGAGGAGCAAGTGATGAACTCACCCTTACTGAGTCGCTCATTCAAATCGCAGATTTTGGAGAAGCCTTCAATCCATAAAAGGGAAAGCGCTATGTTTGTTCTACTCCGCCTCTTTCAGCACCGCCTGAAGCATTTTTTATTCGACCTGGGGCTACCGAGCCTCTTTCTTTCCCAGGAGATATATGGACCTTAGCCTGTACTATTTGGGAGCTTTTTGGAGCTACACCTCCATTTCAATCACTACTAACTACCCCGAATAACGTCCTAAAGGAGCATGTCGAGGTACTTGGTAAATTACCTGACTGTTGGTGGACCAAACGGACGGCTCGAAATGACTTCTTCGATAATGATGGTACCAAGAATGTAAAGGGACGCCTTCGGCATTATTATCTCAACACCCCTTGCGGATGGAATGAGCGAAAAGCAATAACAAATGTTTTTCGTGCGAAAGAGGGATTGGCTAATCTTCCGCCCAAAGAGGAAAAGGCTCTCGATGAAATGATCAGATCAATGCTGGTTTTTGAGCCAGATAGGAGGGCTACAATTGAGGAGGTAGAGAATTGTGAGTGGATGCAGAAATGGGGCTTGCCTGAAATGCAGAAAATGATGAATGAAATAAAGGCATTAAATGCCGGGCATATGGTGACAGTTCCTTCTAGCTAGAGGTAGGCGAATTCGGGTTGACTTGGTCCTACTTGAGCCTCTGTAGCTGAGTATCCATGTTTAGAATGAACTTCTTTTTATTGCTGTCCGATGACAGTCTTTAAGAAAAATATTCGATTACTTGAGCTATGGATATCGACGGTCGCTCCCATGATTAAAAACAAAGCCAAATCAAATCAAATCAGGAACTATCGAGAGCATAATTAGAAAAGAATACCTTGGCCCGAATGCAGCAGATTATTGACCGAACCCATGCTTTCCCTTGCTTTCAACAACGCGCATACTGAATAAAATGAAAAGATAGCAGGAAGAAAGGGGTATGTATGTATCCATCATTTGCTAGAACGCGCAATCAACCAGCGCAATACAGCGTCCAAGTTTGTTTCTTCCTTGGCGCTGATGCCGTAACAACTGACCTCGCGACCAGTGATTGATTTGAGATCCATCTCTTCGATCAATTCATCAACGGACAGCTTGTTTGGCAGATCGGATTTGTTGCCGAGGACCAAGAGCGGGATTCCTGTCAGGGAGGGCTTGTTGACAAGCTCATGCAGCTCGTCGCTAGCGGCGGGGAGAGACCCCTTGTCAGCCGCATCTACAATGTACCTGTTTATATTCTTTAGTCTATCTTGTCCAGCAGTAGGTTGATACGCTGTACTTGGACAGTCGGTAACTTACACGATGGCGTGCACTCCGCGACAATATCTCTCCCACATGGGCCTGAATCTTGGTTGCCCACCAAGGTCCCAGCTGTAGAGCTGTCAGAGCTATTGTTATATTAAACAAGGTATAAGAACTTACCATTTCAATGTAACGTGCCCTTTCCGCACACTTGTGGTATTGAAGCCAATAGTCGGGATTGAGCTGTAGACAATTTGTCAGCTATGGATGAGATCAGGCAACGATGAAAAGAAACATCCAAGTGATGCCGAGAACTGAGGCTGTATCAAACTTACTCAACTGTAAATTCACCTCCCTAGTATTAGATAGTTAGCATTGAGCCATCTGGGAACGTCTTTTGAGAAAACTCACAGCTAGGACGCGCAGTAAAGAGGACTTCCCGGCATTCTGAAGACCAACTATTGTCACATCCATCTCGGTTGCCCTATCATGAAGAAAATAGAAAAGCAGACAATGTCAGCAGTCTAGTATTTCATCATCATGCATAGGATTAAAGCATAGAAGGATGGATTCCGTTGTGTTTGTGGGCCATGATCAACATGGCCTGGGATGTTCATCAAAACAGTCACTCACCAGAACATTCTGAGCAACCAGTCATAAATAAGTCTGAAAATGCTCCCCATCCCGACCCCACAGCTTCCACGGCTGTTTTCTTTTGCTAATTGTCTTTAGGAAATAGAGGGTGCGGTGGGAGAACAAGCTGAAGCAGAGCGATGAAAGATGCACGCACACAAGCCAGGAACAAAAACCCAAAACAATATTAAGAAAATATTGCAGTTGAGTTTCTGCCTGCTGAGCGTAAGTGACAGCAAGAAAGCGGGGAGGACTGTTCAGGAGGTGACACAGGGACAGTTAACTAATTGTGATGTTCCTTTTTCTTTTTGTGTTTCTTTTCTTTTGATTTGCCTGTTGGGTGTGTCGGTGAGGATGGAGTTGGGATGGAGTTGCGTCTTTGCTGGGGGTTTTGTGTCAGCCAACAGAAAAAGGGTTACGGGTGGCGCTCAAAAGGGATCGACCCGCAAAAGAAACGCGACAAAGCAAGCGAGAAAAAGGAGCTGAAAGCAATTGAGAATACGCGAGAAAAAGTTGACAGGTGTGAGAAAGAGAAGAGAAAGAAAGGCTTGGGAGAGCAGTTATCTCGGTTGCGCTCTGGAATGTCAGGGAAAACCTGATGGAGAGTTCCTTTTTGGCGCCAGTGGGCCTGGAAGCCTCCGGGCTTGATTAGGCAGTTGGTTATGGACTAATAACGGCTACCTAGGTAACGGCTGGAGCTTAGAAGCACGTAATAATAATTCTGTCGATACCCGAGATGCGCATTATTGAACACATGACAGGCGGATTTTGACTGACGGCGATTCGGTGCAACACGTCGGCGGCTATCGTGAGAGGGCTGGTCCTTTTTCTCGCCTGTGTTTCTGGTTGATGAACATCCCCAGTTCGTGAAGCCTATTTGGTCGATTTTCTTGTTAGTGTGTGCTTGATATGTGGAATGGCTGCTGCTTCTGACCAATGACTAGTTAGCTATCCCTAGTGGAAGGATTCTTAACGACCAGGGGATGGCAAGCTGCAGGGGTGGAAGAATTTCCAATCAGAGACAAATTAAAATGCGCGAAACTCCTAAGCTCCGCTCTGGACCTGGTGCTTCGATGTTGATGACTGGCTTGAAGCTATTTGACGCTCAGGAAATCTCTCGAGAGCTCAAGATTCAAGAAACCGGCGTTGATGAAGCTTCGCCAGGGATGAAAGATGCTGCAGGGATCATTCCCGGCGCTAAACAGCATCCGAACCAGAATGTCACCCAAGTTCCAAATGCGAGCCAGCCTGCGGTCCAAGAACCTCAAATACCAATACGTTTTAATGAGCTGTATACACTGAATCTCGGGATGTAGTTCACGGGTTGGGTAAGCTTCTTTTCGATTACACTGACCCGGCGAAGCTTCAGTGACTGAAGTATTTTCATAGGCACTTTCGGTCTTGCATAGACTGTCCCTTGGTAGATTTTACAAAGAGCGTTTGTCATGGCGTTGCTGTCGTTATCAAAAGATCTGGAGTATGAGGCTCAAGATAGTCCCCAGATAGTCCTAGTCTGGCTTGTTCTCGCGAATACAGAAACATTGCCGGTAGAAGGCTTTCGAAGAAGCAAAATTTCCTTGTTCGCTCAAAGCTCATATGGAAGGAGCTTTTATGCACAGTACTGAAAAATGACCGTGACACTCGATGTTTTCACCAAGCAAGGTTCAGGGGATGCGATCATTGAGGCGAGAAATAGCACGACCGATGGCGCATTTGGATTCCGTTTACAATCAGCGGGGCTTAGTGGCGGCTGCTACACGTATGCTTGTAATGTCCAGGAATAGTCGGTTCTGAAGCTCTAGGAAATTGGAAAAATAGCATAAGACTGAGCGCTTACGGCCATGAAGGCATATGCATCAGGATCCACTACGTGGACGCAGGCAGCCTGCACGATAAATCAAGAGGCGCGGTATATGGTAGGCACACTGGCCATTGAATAGTCATTCATCCTGCTTGGAATCGCTGTGCATAGGGTATGAAGCCGTGGTACGGAGTAGTAAAGTGTAGTTCAAGGTCGCGAATGTTTCTCGTTCAGAGACGAGTTCCTGGGCGATGCTTTTATGTTAAACTGTGGAGCTAATGACTCATGACAGACTCCGAGTAGATATGATATCCGTAGAGTTCTCTTCACAAGGATTGATGCCGCAGAGAGGCGGACCGAATGTGGAATCGTTATTAGTTGTCAGTTGCGATCTGTCGATGGAATTCTGGTGTCAAAAACAAAATGGGACGCCAAGAGATTTGAGCGCAGGATGACTTAGTAAGCAGTTTCCACTTATCGGTATCGGTCTATTGTATTTCCGTCGACTATGCAAAAAAAATATTCGAGTTCAAGCTTTGAAATGAAGCAAAAGAGCTCCGTCTAGAAGCCATTCTTGGTAGGAGACCGTGATATTTTCCCATTGCGGATAGTCCACTCACTTCGGACTCGAATGCTGGCCCGTTTCTTCTTGGTTCCAATTTCCTATGCTAGCAATTGAAGCTCCAATCCGCCGTTTCCTGATCCGCCAGTCACTTCAACCCTCCCGCCGCCGCAATGGTGTCCACCAAGACGGACTGGTCAGTCCAGTATGACACCACCAGAAGAGAACGCCTGTTTCGGCAGCCTCCAAAAGACCATACCGCATATCCGATGCTTGCTGCTGCTGTTAGGCCTCACATCGACTCCTTCAATGCGCTCTTCGATGGTAACAAGATTATGCAAGCTGCGCTCCATGACATCGGTACAAAAACGTTTATAGACCCAATCAAAGATCCTTCCGAGGGCGAAGGCAGTGCGCCTCAGAGAAACAAACTCAAGGTGCGGGTCACGGAGTTGTTTTTTGAAAAGGCGGTGCTCCCAGCGTCGAACAAATATAGCACGAGGAACCGTGAAATCTACCCTTCGGAATGCCGAGAGAGGCATGCCACATACCGGGGAGGCTCAGGGCTAGGCTGGAGTATAAAATCAACAATGGTGACTGGAAACAGTCCATTCGGGAATTGGGCCAAGTTCCAATCATGTTACGGGTAAGTAAATGGTTCCAGGGTTTGGAAAGTCTGCGGGTGGGCTAAGTAGTCTGGTTTTTATAGACGAATAGGTGTCATCTGGAGAAGTTCACCCCGTATCAATTGGTTGAGCGGAAAGAGGAGTCTGAGGAACTGGGCGGATACTTTATCGTGAACGGAAACGAAAAGCTTATCCGAATGTTGATTGTGTCGAGAAGAAATTACCCAATGGCGATCATTCGACCGTCCTTTGCGAAGCGTGGGCAATCTTATACCAAATACGGCGTGCAAATAAGATCGGTCCGCCCAGATCAAACGTCGCAAACAAATGTACTTCACTACCTCAGCAATGGGGTTGTGACATTTCGATTCTCTTGGAGGAAGAATGAATACCTTGTGCCCGTTGTGTTGGTTTTAAAAGCTTTGACTGAGACCAATGATCGGGAAATCTTTGAACGACTAGTCGGACCAGCGGGCTCCCTTGGAATGGAAGATTCTTTTATCAGCAATCGAATGGAGTTACTGTTGAGAGACTATAAAAGCTACGGATTCCACACAAAAAGAAGTGTCGGGAGCATCTGGGAGAGAAGTTCAGATTTGTTCTAGGCTTAGCTGAGAGTGTTTCGGATGAGGACGCTGGGACAGAATTCCTCCGCAAAATAGTTCTCCCTCACCTTGGAAACCAAAGGGTGACCGAATCTCAAGACAACGACAAGTTTAATCTGTTCATATTTATGATACGGAAACTCTACAGCTTAGTTGCTGGAACCTGTGTTCCGGACAACCCTGATGCTGTGTCAAATCAAGAAGTTCTTCTTGGAGGATTTCTGTATGGAATGATCTTAAAAGAGCGTATTGAGGAGTGGCTACGATCACTTGCACCTCTTCTGCGAGATTGGAGCAACAAAAATCCGGGATCATCCTTTGCAAATGCTCAATTCGAGAGAGAGTTCATTGGGCGAGTCATCGCTAGGAGCAACGAAAATATTGGTGGTGCTTTGGAATATTTTCTATCTACGGGAAATCTTGTCAGTCCTACCGGTCTTGATTTGCAGCAGCCCTCTGGTTATACCATCATGGCGGAAAAGATCAATTTTTACCGATTTATCAGCCATTTCAGGATGATTCATAGAGGTAGTTTCTTTGCACAACTGAAAACTACCACTGTCCGAAAGCTTTTGCCCGAAAGCTGGGGGTTTTTATGTCCCGTTCATACTCCTGATGGAAGTCCCTGTGGGCTCCTAAACCATCTTGCTCACAAGTGTTTGATCGCTACAAGTGATTTGGATGTCTCTGGAATTCCTGAAATACTGTCGACTCTTGGTATAAAGTCTCAGTCTTCGTGTTCGATGGAGGAGAGCGTTGCAGTTTCAATAGATGGTCGAATCATTGGATATTGTGAGCCTCGACAAGCCCGAGTCATAGCTGACACTCTCAGATACTGGAAAGTAGAAGGACATCCAAAAATTCCTCGCGAGCTGGAGATCGGTTATGTTCCAAACTCGAATGGCGGACAATACCCAGGAATATATATCTTTTCTCAGTGTGCACGAATGTATCGACCGGTGAAGTACCTACCACTCGACCAGTTGGACTACGTCGGTCCATTTGAGCAGACCTACATGGAAATCGCTTGCGTACCGTCCGATATCGCTTCAGGCCTCACTACGCATATCGAATTCGACCCTACTCATATACTCTCGATTCTCGCAAACATGACACCCTTCTCTGATTTTAACCAATCTCCCCGTAATATGTACCAGTGTCAGATGGGTAAACAGGCTATGGGTACACCCGGAACCTCAATAGGATACCGAACAGACAACAAGATATACCAATTACAGACAGGCCAAACGCCAATCGCTAGGCCTCCTCTCTACAGTGCCTACGGCTTGGATAATTTCCCCAATGGCATGAACGCCGTGGTAGCGGTTATCTCATATACTGGCTATGACATGGATGACGCTATGATTATCAACAAATCGGCACATGAACGCGGTTTCGGATACGGAACAATATTTAAGACCAAGATCTATGCACTTGATGAAAAGGAGACGCGTGGTAGAGGTACATCGAGGCGTGAAACCAAAAAGCTATTTGGTTTTGCGCCAAGTGGTCACATTAAGGCAGAATGGCGGCAGTTTCTCAGCGAGGATGGTCTCGCTCATGTCGGAGGAAGGGTAAAAGAGGGAGATATTGTTGCAGCATGGCATACGGTTCGATATGACCCGGTTTCTGCATCATATATAAATGTCGATCACGAGACGCATTTCCTTAAATATAAAGATGCGGAAGAAGGATTTGTCGACAGTATTCGAGTTCTGGGTTCGGAGACTGGAAATGATCCTTGCCAGGCCATCAGCGTGAAATATCGCATTCCTCGAAAACCTATCATTGGAGACAAATTTTCTTCGCGCCATGGCCAAAAAGGTGTTTGCTCTCAACTCTGGCCAGCCATCGATATGCCTTTCTCCGAATCTGGTATTCAGCCTGATATCATCATCAATCCTCACGCTTTCCCCTCTCGTATGACAATTGGCATGTTTGTCGAGTCTCTGGCTGGCAAAGCCGGTGCCCTCCATGGTCTAGCACAAGATTGCACACCATTCCAGTTTTCCGAAGAATACACTGCTGGCGATCACTTCGGCGAACAACTACGCAAAGCCGGTTACAATTTTCACGGAAATGAACCTATGTACTCTGGGATTACAGGGAAAGAATTTGCTGCTGACATATACATCGGCGTGGTCTACTATCAAAGACTGCGTCACATGGTCAACGATAAATTCCAGGTCCGTACCACAGGTTCTGTAAACGCGCTAACTGGCCAACCCGTCAAAGGCCGTGCTAAGGGTGGTGGTATTCGTGTCGGAGAGATGGAGCGTGATGCTCTTCTCGCTCACGGGGCGGCCTTCTTACTTCAGGATCGCTTGATGAACTGCTCTGATGCAACACGAGCGTGGGTATGTCGAACATGTGGCTCGTTCCTGTCGACTCAAGTCGCTGTTTCCCAGTTACTTTCTCCACATGAAAACCCTGCTATGGAGGCTGTGGTCAAATCGACTGGTGTCACGGCCATGGCTACGCCTACGGGTGGAGTGAGTGCGTTGGGTGGTTTGTCGGGAATTGTACGGTGCAGACAATGTGCTCGGGAGGCAGTCTTCGATGATCCGCGAGCTGATGTTTGGGAAGATGGAGCGGGCAAGAGGTTTGTTGGGGGTGATCAGACAACTGAAGTTGCTATACCCGGAGTTTTGAAATACCTTGATGTCGAGCTTTCGGCGATGGGTGTGAGAATGAAGTTCCACGTTAAAAATTAGAAAGGGTGATCAAAAGTGATATCATGGCGAAAAGGTTCAGTCTAGGACGATTTTAAAGGCGAAACAGGAGTGTGCATTTTACTTTTCTTCCTTTTTACTACGAGCTTTTTGTATATCTTCTTTACCCCACAATAATCTAATTCCTAGGAATGGAGTGTTTAAGAACAAAAGAGAAGTTTATTCTACATTTCATCAAAACTTGCCGTTCTTATATACCCTATGCTTGACTACTTATGGACCGGATCAAACGCAAGGTAGAAAAACCCATCCTCTTCAACGCAAGTTACTCCAGCTTCATTGGGACGTTCGAGAACTCGCCAGTCTCCAGCTTCTCTTTCCAGAAAATAGGATTCATATCGTTGAATCCATGCTTCACCCATCCATCCTCCTTCACATGATAGAGATTGACGAAGCCACCGGAGTAAGCATCACGGTGCATAGCAGCAAGAATACTCCTACGTCCCAGATTCAATGCTTCCTCCTCCGTCAGATCGTATTTGTATTCTGCATCCAACACACCGTAGGCAAAGGTCTGACCCGATCCAACACAGAATAAGTTTCCTGCCAATCGAGTTCCGTCCGAATCGATGTAATACAAAGCGGGGCCTTCCTGTGGAGTTACGCCAGCGCACATGGTTCCCATACTTAATCCCATTCCTTTGTAGTTATAAACAAGATTTGCGAGCAGCTTTGAAGCCGCGGCGACGGAGATTCGGCGCTTGTGTCGAAGTTCATGGAGGCGGCAAAGCATGCCAAGGTATGCAAGCCAATATTGGCAGTCCTAAATCGTGTAAAATAAAACATTAGCACAATCAAACACACAAATTATATGCCATAAGGAAGTCCAAAATCAGAACGTACAGCAGCTCCACCAGCCATGGTACCCAGCAAACAGCTGTTGATCTCAATGACCTTTTTCACCGTTTGACTCGCGATCCAGTTTCCAGCTGTGGCTCTAGAGTCTGTAGCAACGATGATTCCGCCTTGAAATCTGAAGGCAAGAGTTGTGGTTCCGTGGGCAATCTTGATTGGGCAATCAGGGTTGGAATGATCATCTGTCATCGCTCGAAGAAAAGAAGCAGGCTGGTCAATGTGAGTCAGTATCAATTATGGCCAGGGCAAGCCAAACAGGCCATGGAAGTACCTGGGAGATGGGAGGTAGCGCAAATCTCAAAGACAGGGGCGGTAAGATTGTCGTGATATCCTGCTCGTCTTGTTCACTGAAGACATCCTGGCGAGGCGGCTGAGTGTACTGAGCGACTATGGTATCCATCGTAGGGATGTTATTAAATTCAAATTTGAGTGAGAAGCAGAGATGATCAAAAGGAATGAAGAGAATTTTCAGCTATTGTACAGAAGATGGGTTGTGAATGAGCTGGTTGGAGGTCCTCTTCAAGAGCTCTCAAGCTCGCGACTGAGGTCTTTGGCCGAAGCTTCGTGGCTCGCTGGCGCCTGATTATGTAAGAATTTCTCCCCTGCCCAAAAGAGCTCGTATTCGCTCACAACGGCCAGGAGAACTTATCATTCCTTGATACTTGAGGGTTAAGCATTTCAAATGGCAATATGAGACTACATAATTCCTGTTGGACTATTATAAGTGAAAAATCCAAAACAGATGGTCAAAACCTGAATGCTATAGCCTCCAAACCAATAGCACAGAGACTTGATAGCGTCCAGATCGATAAGAGCTTGCATAAAACAACATGGTATCCGCAATGATCCACACTTAAGAAGCAATTTGCACTCCAGCTCCTCCGCCGCCTTGATTGATGGAAGTCGAGCCCTTCTCATACGTATAGTCATCTTGTCCACCATTGGCGTATCCATCACCGTCAGTGCCTTCACGATAGGTCGGGAGCATGCTGGGGCCGACACCTCCAGCAGAGGAGGTAATAGGCTCGCAGGTGGACTGCCAGGCGCGGAGCTCATGCTCCGCATCTTCAAGCGCTCCCTTACCCTGCTCCATACCTTCATAAGGCTTGCGTGGTTCTCCAGGGACAATAGGAGTGTCATCCAGCAAGTTCAAGATCCTGCGTCCATGACGGGCAAGAATGATCTGTTTTTCAGCCCTTTCAATGGTGGCCGCTAGTTGTAAGTCATACGATTCCTTGAACTTCTGACGAGTCTGCCGAGATAGTGTCAGTATGTAACTACCGTTCTGTCCATTGTGAAGGTGCATTTACCATATTAGTCAACTGTGCTTCGGCGACCAATGCCTGTGCCTCCGCCCTGACGAGTTCCTGCTCCAATGTGACCGCTTTGGGGTTTTCCGGATCCTTCTGCTTGTACTTCTGAATTTCATCTATGATCTTTGCCTTGCGATCGCGAGCAGGCTGGACAGAACTCTCAGTATCCCGGATATGCTTCAAAACATTGCGAGAATCCTCCAAGTTCTGGGCATAGGTATCCTCCTGCTCCCCAATCTCGGCAAGAATAACACCTAGTTTGTCCGAGAGGTCAGAAACTGCGTCGTCTCCCGTTGATTCGCCCCAGTCAGACAACTGAGAAGCGACCGAGATACGGTCACGACCTGCGTTCTCGTAGCAGTCGATTACGTGGTTCTCCGTCTTAATCATTTTGAACAGCTTCTTGCTCAGTTCCGGCTGCCGCTCGCCGCGAAGTGTAGCCATTGTGAACCGATGTCTCGGTCGGACCTCCTGGGCCCCCTTCTTTGCGCGGTTCATCCTGACATGAGCGAATCAGCAAGTCTTCCTCTACCAAACCGGTGTACGGAGTAGCTTACATCTTGATTGATTTTACCTCGATTGGCGTGCTTCGTTTCTCTGTGATCTGCAATGAACCATGTCCATTGTTATGATGATCAATATTGGCAGCGCGCAGGGCACCTTTTCGTCTGAAGTGATGACGGAAGGTGGCCATGCAAATCTGACGTCATGGCGATGCGGGCTTCCTGTGGAGTTCAGTTTCCCTTTCGATGTATAAAGTACTCTTGTTGCTTCCAGAGGAAGAATATACATTGCATTCAGATGGCAAACATGTGAGATGGGCGTTGTGACCTGGCTGGTATCTCCTCGCTATCGGCTCCTGTGTCCGAGTCAGAAGGGTACCGCGAACAAGAGCACGGGAGCCGCGGCAGAGAGGCCAATAGCCAGATAGTTGTGTAGACGATGCAAAACAATTCTGTCTGTGTATGCAGGCTAAGATTTTATTTATCGGAAAGTCCGTACATTTTGATGCTTTTGATAGATACTCTTCTTGTTTCGAATTTGCACAATCCTCTATCGGCACTGAGACCTTCGGAAACACTGCCCCCAACTGCGGGGACTTTTTTTTGGCACGGATCAAAGGGATACATTATTATTCATACTCAATTTATGGAATAGCGGATGTAATAGGGTTTTGGTTCTTCGGGATGACTCTGGACTGAACTCCATTATGAAGCAAAATTATTTGATTTGATTCATATTGCTCTATGATACATGACTCTAAAGACGCAAAATGTAAGCGATAATCCCGTCCATTTTGGCTGTCACTTTTCCCGACGGAAGGGAGGTTCGGAAGCAATAAAAGGGCTCTTTTATGCACAACCTTCAGCCCTGAAGTCTCAGGCTTGCCCTTGACACAAGCTGCACCGAACGGTCCCGAATAACATCCTAACTTTCTCACAACATGACCGATAGATGACCAAGGGGTAGCAGAAGACGCAAGTCACAAATCAATATCTCTCATTTGCCAGCGACTCAAGATAACTACGAACGGTGCCATTGATCAGTACACCATTCGAATGTTGCCTTGAGCGCCAAAGCGAAAGTCGCTGGGTCGCCATTCTGGTATCTTTCCCCCACCGCTATAATATTGCCCACTGGTAGGATGACGGTTCTGTATGAGATATATGACCTCTGAAGTCGACTGGCGCCTTATGTTTAATTCGCGCCAAGTGAAAGTGGAAGAATTCCGGGCGGAAGGTTGTGCATAAAAAAGCCCATTTACGGCTTCCGAGCCTCCCTTCCGCCGGGAAGAAGTCACAGCGTTGGCAAGTAGTCGCATAAACATTTTGATTGGGATTTAAGCTTGATTCGAGTCAGAAAGAGAGGATGTCTTATTCTAAGGAGCGAAAGATAAGACTTACAAAGGTAGCTCTAAGGTATATAATCCGGTAGATAAGAAGATTCAAGTCTCTGGGGCCTATATTCGCGACGGTGCTTGCTGCAGGCAGAATCAAAAGGTTATGCCGAGAAAGAGTCGGTATTGACGAAGCACTTCGGGGAGGCGATGCGGCTTTATAGATGAGGAGACAAAGACCGGGCTGAAGCGACTTTTGTATGATGGTCAACGTGATGAAGCTCTGGATAACGGGACCAGCGTTAGTATCGTGACCAGGTGGTTCCAAGAGATATTTGTTGACATGTATGCACTCACTTGTCTGAGAGGTAGTCTTGAGCTTGTATAGGTGATAAGAGCGAGTAGAGCTTTTTTGATAGTTGAAAAGATTGTGTTCGATGGATTTGTAGTGATTTTGTTGATGAGAAGAGGAGAAGAGAAGGGATCAAGCTGGAAGAGATGGGCATATTTATACACCTCGAGTAAGGCACACATGATGAGCGAAGCAAGGCAACAATCGACGATGGTCACGAAGGTCCCGCCGAAAAGCGGCTCCTCCAGAGCGAGCTGAGTCCGCTTTGGAATCGAGAAGAGGTCGGCGGAGCCAGTTGATTTCGCCAAGGTTGTCATTTTTCAGACAAGCTGTCCGCACTAAGAAGGCGATTCGAGAGATGAGTGGACCGACGAGGGAAGAACGGAGGCAAGGCAGAAAGGAGGAGGCAGCGATGACGATGAAGAAACATCAGGAGGAGAAAAAGGCGGCTTCGCCATCTTCAGGACGATAGCGTCCAGATCTAATGGAGTTCTGGGAGGGTGGGAAACAAGCAGCGTGAGCCGCTCATTCCCAGCGAGCCCATGCCCGACGAATCAGATGATATCATCAAGTGTGATAGGCTTGATTCAGACCATCGAGCATAGCCATAGCAGAAATCGAGAATTCTGGGCCAACGGAGTCGCTGGGAAAGAGGGTCGTTGACACTGAGCACTGCCGCTGATGTTTGACGTTCGAAGTCCAGGGCGAGCGAGCGAGAGGGGTTGAGGGAGTTTGTGTTTTGCGACGTTGCAAGCCAGCGAAACGAGTGGCTGGCGTTGTTTGCGGTGGGGCGCGCCGGTCTTGGGAGCGACTGGCGGCGCTAGCGCTCGGTCGCTGGACGGCATTGGATGCATAAGGACGAACGCAGTGCTTGATGCAGTTGTGGTTTCTTGGGTTTGGCAAAACATTTTCTCGTTTCTGCGACGTCCCGACTTTTCTGCAAATTAGCTTACCGGAGTCCAACACCCTTACTCGAGTCGTCGGGTGGAGAACGAGCCCTCCTCTGGCGACATGCGAGACCGTGACTTCGATCACCCACCAGCTTCGTTTCTCCATCACGGCCATCGGGCATTCATACACCATCCATGAACATGCTCCTGACGATGACCTGTGCTGGCTTGACCCCTGCAGTGTTGAAGTATGCTGTTCCGACGGCGCAGCCATTCCCACTCATCGGTGGATCCGCTTTCATGCCAGGCAGCAACTGCACCAGCCAAGACGATCTCCGTCAAACTGTTGACGCTAATCGACAAATCAGAAATCAGCTTTAAATTTTATGAATGTCAGTCTCCTCCTTACATACCAAATCCAGCCACAATGAACTCCGTCCCTCCATCTCGCATAAACCGGACTTTCGATCATCAAACCATAATCATACACACGAGAAAGAAACCAACTACACACCCAAAGCTCACCGCTGCCTAGCTTGCTAGATCCCTCATTCGCCGCCGATTTCATGCAATATCTTCGGTGTCATGGTGTTGTTCTCCTTCCGACGCATGGAACGCATCTCCAAAGGCGGAGTGGTCCAGTCCCTCCAAATCCAACCCATGGTTATCATCATAAGCAGCTAGCGCGTCGCCTGCCGAATCGATATGGCTGAAGCTAGCAGCGTCTTCGAAGTTGCTTGTTTCCAACATGTCGGGCGCATCCGGACTAGTATTGTTTACAGGCATCGCTGCTTCGAGGTTCTTGCCCGCCGGCACGTTGGTCAACTGTTCGCCGACCAAACCCTGGTTCACGGTGGGGCTCGCATTCTTTGAATTTTTATCATTCTTGTCTACAATAACCCAGTCTTCGCCCAACTGGTCAGTCGACTGAGGTGCTTGTGCTTCGTTCACGCCACCCATCTCGACATCGGTACTTGGCCGCTCGGAGAGAGGCTGTGAAGGGCCTTGTGACGTGTTCTGCCCTCCGCCGTTTGTATTTCCCTGCGATACCGGTGCCATCATTCCTGGTCTAGCCGTAAATTGGGCGGCCGCACCTCCAAATTCAGGTGGAGGCATTGAAGGCTTGGACGCCTCGTCGACGGCCATGCGAATATCCGGAATATGAGGTATTGACTCGGTTGGCTGCGGCGATTCGGGGACAGGCTCCTGAAATCCGCCTTTATCGACGCAGGATGTTTCACTGAGGGGGACGATCTGCGCGCCCCAAGCTTGCTCGACTCTAGTAGAGATATCTGCGACTTTGGTCTTGGGCTTCGGAGAGCTGAACTCAACCTGCTGCGCAGAGTCTTCCTTGAACACGATAGGCTTCAGACGGTCTTCAACTCGCCAAAATTCTCTGCCAGTATTTGCAGGATCAACATAAGCATCGCGCAACTCCTTCTCCCCGTCCTTCAAAATGGATAACCGCCCAATCTTTTCGAGTCGTTTAGCGTGTTTTTTCTTAAGTGCCTCAATTTCAGCCGTGACATCCGCCACCTTCTTTGTTACGGCGATGTTGAACTCCTCAAATTTTTCAGGGTCCATTTTTCTAGCCGTATTTGCAGTGGCAGAAGATGCCGTCGTTGGTGCATCCAAGTAGTCTTTCGTAAGTGATTCTAATTCGCCTTTCCGCCCGATGCCCAGGTCAACGGGCAGAATCTGGTTAATACGGTAAGGAGAATCAAATATCTCTTCCATCCACTCGTGGTTGTTACGATATCTCAGTCGGCTGATCTCTCTTGGCGTAATATTGTCAAGGAAATCACCGGTAGAAACCTCCTCGTCCTCAAGCGAAAAGTCTGGGTGTCCAGCACCAGCCATAGCAGCAACTCCAGCAGTTCTACTTCCGCGAACGCTTTTGGTCTGAGCAGCCTGCGCAGATACAGCCGGATGGGAAATAAATGAAGGCTGGACCTGACGTGCCAAGTACGGTTGTGCATAGGGATTATGTTGGGCATATTGTTGCTGTCCTACTTGCGGTGGGTAGCTGATGGTTGGCCAGGAATTCCGGTCGTGCAACATGAATTCTTTTCGTGCCAATTGGCCTTGTGATTGGAGAAAACGTCGTTGATGGATGATAGCATTAATGGAGGGAGAGATCGAAATATGCGTTGCGGGAATCTGGTCGATGGAGGGTGCCTTTGAGTAATGAACGATCCAGAGCGACGGATCGGGAGGAGGGATGTTGGGGTTGGGAGTTTTGGAGGGCGTCAATCGGAATCGTCTACGGGCATGGGTAGCAACGGTTTCATGTGGTGCGTGGTATCCGCACCGATGGAGCCACATCTCAACTGTCTGATGATGAATTAGCAAAAGTAGGGCTGATATAATCGTTGGCAGAATGTATCATACATATCCCTTGATTTCGGTGGTGTAAACCTGCTCCGCATCTCCCCATACGTAACCATCGCTTGCGAAATTCGTGCCCAGGTGGCTTAATGGCTGCCAGGTAAGCATCACAGTCCCATCGGAAGGCGCATCTAGGAACATCCAATGCACAGGTTGGAGATCCCTAACGATCTTCGGAGCTGACAAAAGATAGTCGACGGCGGTTTCCATTGTGATGTTAGCTACTAATGGGTATCTATAGCTGGAAACGAGATGCATGTGCGGCAGCTTTAAACAGGAAATCAATTAGTACCCTGTCGCGAAGGATAGGGAGAAGGTCAAGGAGCTCACCAATTGCTGCGGCACACCCCCGCAGGGTCCTGCATTCTCGAGCCTGCACTGGGACGATTCATTGATGCCAATACAGCGGACCAATGGGACTGAAAGAGTGGTTGGTATGCAATCAGGCCGTGGGTTGAGAGCCATGAGTCGAAAGTGAACTCGTGGCTGAAGCTCTTTCCCCAACCTTTGCAAATCGCGAAAAGGAAATCACGTGATAAGCTCCGATCGCGATCGTGAGTAAGCATTGGTAAGCGTATTATGTAAGTAGCCAGATCACGTGCAGTATAAGTACTCTGTACATTATATTTGGTGCTTGGTACATTTCCAGCACATACGGTCATAGGAAGTGGAAAACAGGGCTTCCCGTCCGCTCAGCCGTACTTAAGCCACTTGCCGACTGGCTAGTAGTTGGGTGGGTGACCACCAGCGAATCCCAGTTACTGTATGTTTTTTTGGTGCTTTTTTCGGCTTCCAGCTATTTCTTTTTCCCAGCATGTCGCTTCCCAACAAGTATACCCCTGATCGTCTGTATTTAGGAGGAGGTATCGCTCATTTCAGTCCACGTTCGTACCTACTAATGCCTGTCCTCCACGAGATGACCATTACCGTTGTCGTTGAACCGGGGGCGAGCTACATGTCGATGGAGCATTTGCAAATACAAGACACCGTACACACACAACTACATACTTGATCGTCTGGTTTACTCGATAAGAGCTGCGAGGCATACCGCCTACAATCTCTCTTGATTGTGTGTCTATATGTACGACTAACTACCAGCCAGAAATACTCGCCAACTCCACTATCACACCTGACATAACTATCCGAGACAGCAATAGGCTGCCAGCAGTTTCTTATTACAAACCAACGGCTCCCTAGGTCAAGCTTGCGGTTCTGGCAAAAGGAAACACACCCGTCAGACAAGCGCCGCTAGAATGCCAGGGTTTCCAGTTACGTACCTATTGACATATTCTGTTTCAAGGTGTTTTAAGGCTTGCCAACCTTACCTCTCTATGAGTCCCGGTCCCTGTAATGCATTTGACTGTCCGGGCTGTAGAAGATCTTCGCCACTTCTCGCACATAGCGAGTATGCTGAGCGGCCTTGAACCTCACGAACAAATTCATCCTGGAGGTCCAGAAAGGAGATATATTCTCGGAGACATGCTCATTTTCATAGAATGAACGGAACCGTGGAAGAATGTGGGCTTTCATCATTTCGAAGATATTCATCGGGCTGCGTAACGTGTTTAGGTACCAAAAGCGACCTTCCCCTAGGGCTGATTTTAAAAGAGCTGCTCTGGATATCGGAGCGCCTCTAAAATGGAGTGGCATATTCATGCAGATTTCCTCCTGTTCAAAGATTTTCGCAAATTTGTCATGAACGTGCTCATATATTTCGGGCGTGAAATCGGGCTCCTCAGGGGTCTCTTGGTGTAGGAACCAGCCTGGGGCGAGAAGGTCTCCTATTGGTAAGGAGCATGCCCATTCGAGATCAATCACATATTTTATTCTCCAGTCCTTGTCAACTAGAAGATTTCCTGCATGCATATCTGTCAATTGCATAACGAAGGGTCCGTTGGTGAGATGTCTGGCTGAGTATTTATGGAGTATTGATCGTAGAATCACTAAGCCTGAAGCTTGGGCACGAACCTCTGCGCCCGAAAAGGCTGAATTGGGCTGGAATTCTAGGCGGTTATCGTGAATTTGAAGTAAATCCATGTAGTAGGTGTCAGAATTCAGATAAGTCCTATTCCGCGGTATGCGCGTTGGAATTGCCCAGTTTTCCATCTCGAAAAAGAAGGATTCTAGAGGCCGATTGGTTAATGTAATGCGGCCATCCACATTGACAGTCCATGAGCCAATCCTGGGCTGGGCAATCTTAGAAAGAGATATCATAATTCTTGATATGTCTCGTTGAAGATTCTTAGCCTGCGATTCTGTGTGGGGCGAAAAGAAGGTCTTTGCGAGCGGCCGCACACCTCGCTCCTCGATCCAGTCTATCAAGAGATAATTATAGTCTTTGAGGACTTTTCTTTCCGTAGGGATGTAGTTACTAGTGTAGCTGCCATCGCCATCATGAAAGCGGCGAAAGAAACGCCAGATCTGAAAAGTAATTCTTCTCCAAAAGCTAGTCGATTTGGGCTCGCAAAACTACTCACAGAGCTGTTAGTAAGAGCTGAATAAGGGGCATCTTGTATGGACTTACACTCGACCCGCCCTGAAAGCCAAAGCCACGAAGACCAGGGATTGGTACATCGGGACAATTTTTGTCGATCCAGATATACGTTGCAGCTTCGCATCGCACTTTCTCCTCGGTATTTCCCGGATATTTGTCTTCGCCCATTTTGAATGGGAACGGTATGCGGAGTCCTATTGTTGACGAAGAAGAGCTACCGCGTTTGAGGTGTATTGGAATACAGATGTTGAAGCTTCCGTACATCCACTTTCTTTTGCCTCTCATATACATCCTCGATACCTCAACCTCATCTGGGTGCAGCCCGCAGTGAAATGCGACGAGTTTCTGCATTTCTTCCTTTTGATCCAAGAGTTGCTCCAACAGATCTTCACGCTTCTCCTCGTAAAGGAGCTCGAACCTCATATCTCGGTCTTCGTCCAGAGCCTCGTACAGGGAGATATATCTGTCGTGTAAGGCTTTACGAGGGATGCTATCATAGACAGACCCATCATCACTACCGTTGTTAGATTTGGCCAAGCTATTGGCCGAACGCTCGTGCAACGAATCAGTGCCATCAAACTTGGCATTGGGTGTATCTGTTCCGCTCGGTCTTGCTGGAGGAGAGCCTCTGGCATCACAGTCATCGGACGAGGCTCCAGAAGACACCCAGGTTGCCCTGATAGGACTCGCAGGCTTAGCTGAGTCATCGTTGTGCCATCCGATTCGAGGCGTAACATGCTGGACTCCATGCATAAAGGAAACTTGAGCACCGCATGCAACCGACGGCTTGAGAGCAGGTTCGGTCACGCCAAAGTTGCTGAAGTCGAACTGGGTCGTCTCGGGATTGGGGGTTTTGCTACCAGCGGGAGGCGGCGCTTGCTTATCTGTATTCATCACAGCCATTGGCGCAACAGAGAAGGTATGGTTTTTTGTAATCCAGAAATAAAAAGAAGATTTGACTTGATCTTCACAAATTCGGGCTACTCACAGACTTATTCGAGTGGAAGATGAAACAAACAGGTATCTTTTGGCTGGGAAATTGTGCTGATATATATACCCCGTCCCTTGATGCTCTTGGGTCGGCGCTTAGATCAAAATTAAGGTTCGGACCGATCCTGGCCAATCAGCGTCGCAAATCCACAAGTGGAGCGCTAAAAATAGCATCCGACGATGCAACCACTGAATATATTCATGCTTGCATTCGCGCCCAGTTATTTTACTGGTGTAGGGCCAAGTAGCCATACAGGGCTGCTCTTGTTTGTATTCTGCGTTCACTTTTCACGTATCAAAGCGGCACATCTGGTAGGTCTCTCGGCAATTGGTTTCCCCTGACATCATCATCACTTCGGCTTTGATTCAACTAGTTAGTTCACTAGGCCCAAATTCTGCTCAATAAACTGCACTCTGCTACCAACATCATCATGTTCCTTTAGCCAGTGCCCATAGTTCTCTCTTCCGGTATATTGCTTCCAAATCAGACGAATATTAATCCGTTTAAGGCTTCGATAGGCTATTTTCTTTAATTCGGAACTGACCTAGGCATCATTGGCTCCATGGAGTAAGAGCACAGGCGTGACCATGATTGATTCAGCCGGTGGAGGCCCACACCGGTTGTCTTCTGGTCCCATAATATTTAAAAGTAGCTCCGGTAATACCAAGAGGCGTCGCTTTGTACCTTTTCCCTCCGACTGCCCAGGAGCCTGAATTTAGCTCCTATTATCAGGAAGCCATCCACAAAATCCGAAGAAGGCACCGATGCTTCCCTTGATTTGTCCCGGAGAATACAACGTTGTCCAGTCCTTCCATAGAGCAGATCAATCTCTCCTCAAAACATCCAGAAGATACAGAGTCAAGATCTTCAACCCAAGGATTTGAGGCTCTTGGTTTTCATAGGGTTTCTCACAAAGAAGCAATATCGAACCATTGGATTAATGGTTCCTAGAGTTTCAAGCTCCAGTGCGCACATGATGTAGGCAAAACCCAGCGAAATACAGGAGAGTGCCCAATAATTTTTTGATTCTGTGAAATCTTCATGTCAAGAAGATCTTCGATGAGTTCTGGTCCATTGCTAGAACGCCCGTGCTGCGAAATCCCAGTATGAGAGTGAGAAGATCTAGCCTCGATAACGAAGGGCTGTGGAAAGCCCATATTGTTAAACATTTAAAGTCCAGTATAGCCAGCAAGTATGGCATGGATCCCGAATACGGAAGGATGGTATTGATAAAGGCAACACGGAGAGGGAAGAAATTCGCGAAGCTTTTGGAGGTTTTCCTTTCGAGTTCCTAGGCTAATGAAAGGGAGGTCATTAGAGGGAAGCAAAGGAGAAGGCTTCCAGAGCGAGCATTTAACAGCAAAGCATAAAGATCCAAGTGTTCGGATTGCTGTAACTCGTTCTGTTAACTGACCATCACGGGTAGCTCTCGCCAACAATTCGTCGTCAACGGTTGTGGATTGTTAGTAGCCCTGACCAGGGTCTTGCAGTCGAAAAAGGGTAATTGAAGAACCTAAGCAGACAGTTAGTTAGTTATTGAAAGCATGCCAGGAAACGACCTCACCGACGCAAAATGATGATTGACAATTCGACTGCCCTCCAGCTTTCCTGCACGTTCAGGCGGCCGGAACGGGGGTTCTTTCATCCGACGAGTCGTTCGCGGGGCATCAAATATTTATGTACAATGACCTTGGTGGTGAGATGGATGATCGCACGAGGTTTTTAGCATTACTCGAGAGGAGTTCTAGTCCTGTTCAAGGACCGATGCTTTGTTGCCCGTTTAGAAACGGCCTCGGGCTCAGATAGGCTGGAACCTGACCACCCATATTTCCCTTCTTCTAATGCTCGACAATTAACCTTGATCGCTATGGCTCTAGGAGAAAACAACAATCTCCATGCGCTGGTTGACATGGGCAGGTATGTTCCACTCCCTGATATATGTCTTGAACAGTACAACTAACATGCTTCAAATAGCAACGGCATCCGCTTCTCGATAACTGATCTCTCGTCGCCCACCACGCGAATACTCCCGACTGTTTTCCAGGACCGTGCTGCTATCTCTTTATTCGATGCCCAATTTAAACCCGGAAGCAATGTTAGACAGCCTATCGATCCTTCAGTACAATGTGAAGTTATACGGCATCTGAAATGGTTCAATGAGACATGTCAGGATTTTGGCGTGCCAAAAGATAATATTGCCGTACTTGCCACAGAAGCTACGCGAACGGCGATTAATTCGAAAGAATACCTTTCTGCGATTAAAGAACAAACCGGGTGGGATGTGACCCTTTTGTCTAAAGAAGAAGAGGGTGAACTCGGGGCATTTGGTGTAGTCAGCAGCTTAGCCAGCGTGGAAGGCTTAATGATGGATCTAGGTGGAGGGAGTACACAGATAACCTGGGTCATCGCTGAAGAAGGTCAACTCAAGACAAGCAGCAGAGGACCCATAAGTTTTCCGTATGGGGCGGCGGCGGTCACTAAACGACTTGAAGAAGCAGGAGGCGCGACGGACTCCGTTTTGCAAAAGCTAGAAGCCGAAATGGTTTCCAAATTTCGAGCTGCGTATTCTGAACTAGGCGTTCCTGAAGATATGGCTCTAAATGCTGAAAAAAATGGAGGATTCAATTTGTTCCTTAGCGGTGGAGGCTTTCGAGGCTGGGGCTATTTTCTCATGAGTAAAAGCGATACTCAACCATATCCAATTCCGATCATCAACGGCTTTACAGTAAGCTCTTCAGATTTTCAAAATACCTCCTCTATCCTGTCTCTGGCCTCCACAGAAGGGTCAAACATATTCGGCATTTCAGATCGAAGAGCTTCGCAAGTCCCGGCAGTCGCTTGCCTGGTCAACTCTCTAGCCAAAGCGATTCCTCATATCAAAAGCATCAGCTTTTGCCAGGGAGGCGTACGGGAGGGCTATCTCTTCAAGAAGTTGCAGCCGGAAATTCGGGCACAGCCTCCTCTCGTCGTGGCTACAATACCCTATAAACCCCGATCTTCCCACGAGTTATGTCTGGTGCTTTTCAAAGCTCTTCCTCCATATCTTTCGACAAAACCCGATATGACCATCCCTTCAGTTTTTACCCCAGTCCTTCTTTCTGCTCTAGTAAACTTTATGTTTGCACACTCGTCCGTCTCAAAAGAATCTCGTTCCGCCGTCGCTCTCCACTCAACGACAACAGGATTCCTGACTTCTGCCCATGGCATCTCACACAGAGACCGTGCGGTCCTAGCACTTCTACTCTACGAACGCTGGGGTGGTGACCTCTCCCCGTCAGATTTTTGCTTCTTAGGGCGCTTGCGCCGGCTTTTGTCTTTGGAGGAGATATGGTGGTGCCGATACCTTGGCCGAATAGCCAGTTTTCTCGGTAGCGTTTATCCAAATGGGTTTATTAGGGGCAAATCCCGAGTTGCTCTGAACTCTTGGTGGTCTACAGGGAAGAAAGGCAAAAATCGGCTTTCGCTAGAAATCCAGCAACTTGATTCCTGCCTCGACTCTGACCGGATAGAAGACGCAAAGCAAAGAATCGAGAAGATTGGGAAGAAAAAGAATTGGATCGAGGACGAATATAGACCTGGAAGTAAAACAGAGCCATGGGGTCTAAAGATCGAGGTCATCTTGCAGAAAACACTAGTTTAAGCCGAATTATGCGGTACTATACCTTTCTTAAGATCAAGAGACTAGGAATCCAAAAGAAATTTCAAGTAAGGAGATTGATTTGCTGTTCTGATAAGCTAACTCAATTATCAATATAAGTGATACAGGCTATAATCCATGCAAATTTCGCTGGTTTCGGATCTTATTTAACATTTCAGTCAAGCTACTTGTGAGGAGTCAACACTAGCCTCTTTTATAAAGATCGCGAGGGCTTTTGGTTATGTGCCGCTCGTCAGTCGCATTCTATATTCCAAGCGGAATGCACTTGCGAATCGGAAGTCTATTTGCGATCATCTTGCTGCCCTTTCTGACGAGGGGGGACGAGGAAGACTTCGTTATCGGAATCATCATCGTCCTCGCCAAAGCCCTCGAAAAACTTTGGCTGGGCTCCCAATTTCAATGCGGGTGGAGGGCCATCAAATGAGTTGTTTGGGAAGTGGATTGAGGCGCTATCTTCATCGTCGCCAAAATGCTGGTCGTATCGAACGGCTTGTCCAACGCGACCCTTGCCCTTTTCGGGACCATCATCAATATCGAATTTTGGGAAAGGGCGCGGCTCTTCTTCGTCGTCTTCAATCTCTAATCCCTGTCCCTTTTGCGCTTGATCATATGATGGAGGCCCAGCAGGGCCGCTCGAGCTCCCCCTAGCTCGATCTTATCTGACTCCGGGTCATTTTCCAATTTTACCCACTTCTCTATGCATTTGCCACAGATACCCCTGACTTCATTGAGTAGAAGTGCGGGCGTGCCATCGCTGGGATCTCGCTCAATGGCAGTTTGAGTTTCTTCGCTCTCATGACCGCACTCCCATTTGTCCTTGGTCCTGTAAAATTCTTTTGCCCTAGAGGCTGGAGCGGCGAGCTCAGGATTATCGGCAATTAAGCGGTCAAAATCTTCCCATTCTCCTTGAATGGGAGTTGGAGCTCTCAATTCCGGGTTGGCTGCTATGGCGGCATTCAGTTCCCTCAATATGGACTCTTCACTGTCGATTTCAGTGTCAGGCATAGCTGAAATATCAAAATCCTCACTTAATGGGGCTTGGTTTGCTGACATTGTTTATAATCGGGGGTATCGAGCTCTTCAAGTAGTGGTTTGTCGAGAAGGATGTTTCGAATGGGGGCGCGATGATGATGATGAATTTCAGAAGGATGGCTTCCAAATCCTGTTTTATATTTCATGGACACATCCACCAGCTTCACTTGGTGTTATTCGAAGTCATTGGTAAAATTCACATCTAGTTGATATCACAGCCTCTCACTCTGCCAGGTGGTGCTAACACTTATGAATATGACTTTCTAGAGAAATTCATATTGTAGGTTAATAATGCATATCTCCCAAAAGTCAACCGTTGTTGCTTAAAATTGGGCTTTCTCACAGAGAAATCTTCACTCCATATCAGATCAGAGGCAGGAAGTCTACCGATTCTTTCCATGTCTATGTTCTACAATGCTTGACACCATGATCCATGATCGATGCTAACTCAATTCTAAGAGGAGATCAAGGGCCATGACCCATTTTGGTGTGGATTGAGATACCTTGCCGTAAACCTATATACGCAGCTGAAAGGAAACAATAAAAAGACAATTGAGAATGCAGACTTGAGAACCGTTTGAGGCACCAAGTTCACAGTACATCTCTTTTGCTATGCCAACTTAGTTTCCGCTACTGCTCCTACCTCCGCATCCGCATCAGCAGCTGCATCTGCTATAGCTGTTTTTGGGCCGAGAGGTATGAAGGTTGACTGGAACGTATTGGTATTGTTTCTGACAACTCCATTTGAGCTCTCAAGATACGCCACGAACCGGAACGCCGACTCCTGGCCAGCCTCACTCTCCTCAAGCGGGATTAGCTTGAATAGAATCGCACTAGTTTCGTTACTAGTGCTAGTGGAAAAGTCAAGGTTCCACCCCTGTTGGTATTTCCTAGCATACCGAAGCCGTTTGTTTCCTTTATATTCCCAAGCCGAAAGTAATTGCATCGGACCCAGCGGCTGCGAGTTTTGCTTTAGTGCAAAGTTCCATGCTTCAACTTTGTCGGTCTGGATTGGCTTCTTGTCGCTGGATAGACAAGGGATATAGAAGTTGTGCATGACAAAATAGTGGTCTCTTTTATCCTTTTGCTGCCAGCGAAACCACCGGTCACCGTTCTGATTGCCGGTACTGTCAAGAGATGGCTTCAGAAATCGAAGGCCGGGAGGATAGAGGGTATACAGCAGCTTATCGCTTATTGTGAGGACACGTTGCTTGCACTCGGTATGAAGGCGTTCAGCATCGGCCTGGGCTATTCTTAGGTCAACGCAAAAGTTTCTTCAAGTGCCATGATGAAGGGCGGTAGGGTCTTCGGGATCGAAACTCACAGTAAGAAGTGAATAAGCTTAGTACGAGGCCTTGACGAAGAAGAAAGGCAATAGGCCCCAGCTTATTGTCCATGTCCTTCACGTAATCAGCCATAAAGTAGAAAAGGTTTCCCTCGTCTCTCAGCTTAGGATAAACCTGGCCATGCCAGACGAAGATCGCACCAGCACCTTGTCCAGGGAGCCCAATGACGGTATTATATATAGAGAATGTACTATAGCGAACACCAAGGGTTTCGCTTCGAAGGGCAGACAACAGCTCAGCGTAGGCAGGATCATTCTCATTAATCACACCACCATTATATCTAGTAAAATGTCAGGCTTTTCGGATCATTAGTGCGACAAGAGAGCAGAATACCTTTTGAAATCATCCATGATCTCATCCATACGCACTGTCCAATAGAGGATACGCCTCATCGCCTCCAGGATCTCGACCTTAATGGATAGATCCTCAATCTTCCGGGCTATTTCATTTTGACCGGCGAGAATTGCATTGAGTAGCTCAACGGTTGGTCCAGCACTGCCTGACGTGATGGCGTCCCAGGCTTGGTTGATCGCAAAATCGAGGAGCCATTTGCCCATGGATGCGAGTAATGCCATGTTGGTATAAAGGTTGAGGGATTTGAACGTCTAAAAAAAAGGATATAAAGTCTTTATAGTGCGGAGTAGTTGCACGCGTGTAAGAGATTGCTCAACCCCTCTTTGCCATGATGAGCACCATCCCTTTATATAGGATTGATGCTGTAGCAGGGTGCTCAGGCGGGGAGCGGTTGTCATCGGTTCGGCCTCCGCATCAACACCCTGGGTGAAGACTTACCCCTCTCTGAACACGGATCTGTAGGGTATTTGAAAATGGCCTGCATTGGATTCAACAAGAGGGGGTGTACTCGACGGAGCGAGAGTGTCTCGTTGTGTTTACGCCGTATCTGATATCAGATTTATACTTTGATGGCTTTTGAAGAAGCTTAAACTTTATTCTCGCGCACTGTCGGGCTTGGCACCGATGCCCTGATCGCAAGTGACTCGCCAACAGGCACGTACTTTGCGGACAGAAATATATCCTCAGCCTCGGACCAGCCGAGCATTACTTCGCATGGCCATCCCTTATTAACATCCCGTGAAATGTGTCTGATCTGCTAGTGCTATGCACTCCGCCTTTTCCGAGCGACCTTCAAGAACCGTGCGCGGAGATACTGGTCTCATTCGAAGCTCGATATTTTTTTTCAGCAATGCCGGGGTCGAGAATGATCTGTTTAAGCCCAAAGGCTGTGGCGGGATACCTCTCGCTTTTGAGGGGTGTTTCTCCTGCATGTACTCCGTACTCTACCCTCACTTTGGTGCCATTGCATCTTGTCCCATTATCATGCTAATATTGCCATGCCTTGTCTGTGTGCACCTACACATTTTGGTCTGGCTGAACGATGACTCTTGCGATTGCCAAAAGGCGTTTGTGGCGCCGAATATTTCGTATCATGCACCTCTACGCTGAAATTCGCTTCGATACCGATGCAGGCCGGGATGGTGAGTGAGATGTGTTCGCGTATGCGAGTGATTACAAAAAGCAACAGCAGCTTCAAGAATAGGTGGAAGTTCTGAGCTCCTTCAGTGAGGACAGCGAAAACTAACTAGTCGTTGGGGCTGCGGATGCGCCCTCATTGCTCATGGATCAGTAGAAAAAGGGCCATTTCGGCCAAATACCCATCTTACAAGAGAGCTGCAGAGTACTATAGGCTGGAGCTCCAATATGTCTACCACTAGTGGTTTGCTGAACTCCCATTACGCATAGACAGGCTATGGCATGCAATCGTCTAAAATTGACTATTTGAGTGACTTGGCGATCGCCGTAAACAGCCCCCTGACGAGTGACTCTGCCGAGCGGGCTGACCCAGCAAAGAGATAATGCTCAAATCGCTCATCTCATAACCCGTGACCATAGGTCTGCAGTGCTGGGCTCAGTCTCTTCACTGAAATGGGACATGCCTGTGGCATCCTACCTTGAAAAACAGCAGAGCTCGTGCGGGGTGGTACCGCAGTTGCAGCACCGCCCAAGCATACGGAAACGGTAAACGATGCTCTGAAATTTGGAGCCCCATATGGCCGACAAGCTCTCAGGATATCCGTCAACGATCTGCATTCAGAATGAGTGCCTGGCCGCTGGAAAGCTACCGTCTCAAGATGACCTTGCGCACCGGGCAGCAATCCTTTGATGATCATGCCCGTTAGAATGGATTTTCCGCGCAGATTCCAAGACCGCCGCCAAAGAGTTGAATCATTACCTTGAAATCAGAGCTCTCAGCCTTTCATCCCACAAGCTTGACCGAAGGCTTTGGCTATATGTGAGCTGTGTTCTCCGCGATCCAAGGAGGCACAACCGCCTACCGGGCAAATCGATGCAAATGAAGTCTGGAAGATCCGTTCGCCACGGGTCGCTATCTACTCATAGGCGACCGATCATCATAGAATGAAGATTTGTGGAGAAATAGGGAAGATATTGTTAAAGGCTGAGGGGTAAGTTGATAGGGATAAATATGTTCGATGATGAAATATATTCGGTCACTGAACACATCATTATCAACAAACGGTGATTCCATACTATGCATAAAGCCAATGAAGAGTGGCATCTGGCCAGACTCCATGGGAGGGGTGATCCATCTTTTTGACTGTGAAAACGTAATAATGATCCCTGCAGGCGGTTTAGGAGTCAGGTAGCTTTCAATGGACTCAACTCAAAGAAGTGACAAAGTCCACGAGCGTATTACAGGACTCTGTTTGGCCCGCGAGTCTTCCAGTCACGTACTCTTATATGGTAGCGTTGTGTACTGCCGTCAAGTGGCGGAGGAGCTCAGATGTCCGGGACTTCGCGGTCTTGTTAGTCAGTTGGTAGTGAATAGGAGTAAGAACGGCTTGCAAAGGAAGATTCGGCTTGCCAACAGCTCTTTTCCTTGACAACGAGAAGGAAAGAAAAGAAATAGCGGGCGATGAAAGAACCATCCCGACTCCTTCAAAGTCCACAGTGGGATGATTGCGTTGTCGTTCTGATCGACCAAAGCGGCAGGGATGCCGGCACGAGACTTTTACGCAACCCCTCATTTCGAGTCACGTCCGCCCGCGTATAAAAAGACCCGAAATCCCACAAAAATCTCTCATTTCTTTCTTCTTCGTTCAAATCTCGAAAATCACCTCACGGCTTCCGTCGATTCACTCTGATATCACTTCAATTCTCAAAGCAATTGCTTGTTTCCAGGTAACTATCATTGACCATTGACCACCCTTGTGGCTGCAGCTTGCTCCGCCATCCCTATCATCCGCAGCTAACTTGTCAATAGCCACAAGGCCGAATTCTTGCTTGGTACTTCTCTCTGGCAAAGATGGAAACCAATGCGATCCCTCTAGCTGGGAATTATGTCCATGTTTGGTCAAGGTATCTCAAGTAAACACTCTTGTGCATGAGCCGGTGTCCGATCTTCAACCTACCAAAGTCATGGTCTGTATCCAACTCTCATCATGCCGCTCTAGGCCTTGATGCAGAGAGATATATTTCTCCTTGGGCAGGCTCTGTTGATCGGTCTGAAATTATACGGTTAGAACTTGATCTGGATAATACCAGCGAAAGGATCATGCGTTTCCCTCTTCCCTTGCCCCTTTCCTTTCACACGTTCTTGGATCTCTAACCCCGTATAGTCCTCCATAATGGCTACTGTCACCGAGACTGTCACTCTTCCTACCCGTGCTAAGACCCAGTTGGTCGGTCACGAGGATAAAGCAGGAGAGACCGAATGTGCTCTCTTGAACGAGTTCGCTGGAAAATGGGACTCCTTCAAGTTTGGGCCCATTCGCGAAAGCCAGGTCTCTCGCGCTATGACCCGTCGCTACTTCAATGATCTGGACAACTATGCCGAGAGTGATATCGTCATTGTCGGTGCCGGATCGTGCGGTCTCAGCACTGCTTATGTTTTGGCTACGGCTCGTCCTGACCTGAAGATTGCCATCATCGAGGCTGCTGTTTCTCCTGGTTGGTCATCCATCGCAGCAACGCGCCCTAGAGACAAAAATACCTAACCAATGACCTTAGGTGGTGGAGCTTGGCTTGGTGGCCAGCTTTTCTCTGCCATGGTTCTCCGCAGACCTGCGGAGAAGTTCCTGGACGAGATCGGTGTCCCTTACGAGGAAGAGCCTTCCAACCCCAACGTTGTGGTTATCAAGCACGCCTCCCTCTTTACTTCGACCTTGCTTTCGAAGGTGCTTGCTTTCCCTAACATCAAGCTCTTCAATGCCACCTGCGTCGAGGACCTCATCACCCGTCCTGAACCCAACGGTGGCCTTCGCATCGCCGGTGTCGTGACCAACTGGACACTCGTCGCCGAGCACCACGACGACCATTCCTGCATGGATCCCAACACCATCAATGCCCCCGTTATCGTCAGTACCACCGGCCATGACGGACCTTTCGGCGCCTTCTGTGCCAAACGTCTCGTTTCCATGTCTGCCATCGAGAAGCTTGGTGGCATGCGTGGCTTGGATATGAACTCTGCTGAGGAGGCCATTGTGAAGAACACTCGTGAAGTCACAAAGGGCTTGATCATCGGTGGTATGGAGCTCAGCGAGATCGATGGCTGGCACCGCATGGGCCCTATCTTCTCCGCTATGATGCTTAGTGGTGTCAAGGCTGCTGAAGTTGCATTGGAAGTCTTTGAAGAGCGCAAGAAGGAATGTGCTGCTTAGGTGCTTCTAATCCTTGAAACAAAATGCTCCTTCTATTATGAATATAGCTCGGGACTCTGATCTAGTTCTAAGAATGACAATGCACTCGCTTTCATTAGTATCTATACAACGTTTGGATAACTCCTGACCCCGGAGCTGAATGTAGCAGCAACAAATATATACCGTAGAAGCAGAATAAAGACTTGCCATGCACCATCATACTCGAGACTTTTTCCCAAATTGTCCCATTTCCTCCTCAATGTTCAATCCCATGCCCAGAGCGATCCTTTTCGCATTCCGAATTTCCCATTCAAACTCCTTGAGAGCCCGCAGCTCGCTGCTCACGAACAGACCGCCTATCAATCCATCAATTACTCCAGCCGTAAGACTAAGCGTGCTCACGAGACACAATATGAACGCAACAAATGCCTTCGGCGACCACCAAATCCCCACAACGCAACAGATCATCACAACAAGAGAGGCAATAAAATGGCCAAGACGGGCCTGCCTTTGGAATCGTTCACGAAGCTCGTAAACTCGTATCATATTCAATATATCATCATACATATCCGCCGTAGCGGCAAGAGGTGGGGTGGGGAGTGTTTTGTTTTTAACAGGTGTCGAAGGACGGGTTCTTTCTTGTTTTTGAATGGGAAGAAACGGTGTGTTTTCATCTTGGGACGATGTTTCACCGTCCGGTGCGTCGCGTACAATAACCGCTTCAACCGCAAAGTGGTCACTCAGCGAACAGTTTAGGGTAGGGTGGCGGGAGGTCATGCTGACACGGGTGGATTCAATGGTCCAGTTCCAATGGGTTGGCCTGGGGTCTGCGAGGGGTGATGGCGGCATCGAGGTCGATTTCAAACTCGGGCTGCCGTCTCCAACGAAAATATAATCTAAACGCTTCCCGAGAGGATCGGGTAGTCTTCCATCGACTTCAATATGTGCTCCGCCTTCCAACTTCTTCTGCTGCCCTTTATTCCAGCGCCATGTGTTAAACAATCCATCGCACGTGGCACCATTCTCCAGAATGTTGAAGTCAGCGGATGGTACTGGCCGTTTTCGAAATTTTTCGACCTCATCGATCGCCGCGCCCAGAGACGAGTCAGGGTGGAGGTATCGCCAGACGTCATGAACCGGGGCATGCGTAGTGATAAGGCGGTGAGCAAGCGATAACGGGAGCATGTTGAAATCGCCCATGCCGATCACCAAGTGGCCCTTTTCGGCTGCCGCACGCATCAGTTTCGCAATCTCCCACGCCTGCGCGGTTCGATGACATATATATGAATCGTTCGGTTCTCTTTCATATGGAGCATGAAGATGTGTGTTGAAGACCGCGGCCACATCATTGACGCCTGGGCCAATCCGTATCCTCGCGCAAGCAACTCCTTTTCCCACGAACCAGTCACCTCGAAAGAATGCGGTTGGTCTGCCGTTCAACGGATACGCAACCATGCTACTCTCTTCAATGGGCCATTTGGAAAGGATCGCCAGTCCACCACCAAATACTCCGCTGTAATAGAATTTTCCGTAGGGGAGGATGTGTCGAGTCTCCTTTCGAATGTTGCTGTAGTCTTCTTGGGTCCAACATTCTTGTAAGCCCACAATATCCGGCGGGCTGTCGAGCTTTGCTAGTTGCTTTCCGATCTCCAGGAGACGCTCTCGGCGAAACTTGGAGATGAACTTGAGACCCCAGCAGTTGAGAGTGAGGACATTTATCTTGCGGGGCACTTCCTCGTTTTGATTCACGGAGAAGAACATGCTGACCTCCCGAGGCTGCGTAGACGAGAGAGCTGCAAAAGTCGCAAGAGATACCCTTCGACAAGATAAGCCAGTGGGAGTGGTAGCACAATCATCAAAAGATAGCAAGCGCTTCGTATCAAACAAAGATATTTCACGTCAGACGACGTGATCCTAGTGGATGGGGCCTTGTTTCGTCGAAAAACGTTCATTGCTGGCGTCTGAGGCAAAAGGGGGCAGATTCTGCCGCCCCTCACCACCCGCGGCTGAGCTTGTGAACTTTAGTGGTTTCCTTCACTTGCGGCGGCAGCTCCGGCCCGCGATGCAGGTGCTTGAGTGAATTCCCCATTGACGCCCATTGTTCCCTTCTATTGTGTGAAAGTGAGTAACAGCTATGGCTGATGACTCGTACCCATCAAAGCGGCGACGCCTGGACGACCGCGGCTCTCATTCTCGCGATTCCTCGTCCTCCGACGAGCTCGGTGCGAATTCAGATGTTGAGAGACGAAGAGCGAACTGGCTTAAGCAGGCAAGGACGACCTATCAGTCGCCCAGAAATTACAAATCCACGCCTCGAAAAACGGTACACAGCGACTCCGAAAGCCCCGATGAGCTAGCCCCCGACCACCACCAGACATACTGGCGACAGCAGAGCGCCATGCGTCATAGCACGCTGTCAA
Organism: Nannizziopsis arthrosporioides; assembly: GCA_029635245.1. Lineage (NCBI taxonomy): Eukaryota > Fungi > Ascomycota > Eurotiomycetes > Onygenales > Nannizziopsiaceae > Nannizziopsis > Nannizziopsis arthrosporioides. Next base: position 3,905,404 of record CP098263.1, on the reverse strand, counting down.
CTCCTAGGGAGAGCAGCAGGTCAAATAGCCAACAAAGAGAGCGCCGATACGACGAGGATGACGGCGATGAAGACGATAGCAGTGTACGCGCGTCGGAAGATGGGAATTCAGACGTAGAGGACGCCAGACCTGTCCGCGTGCGCACTCCCACACCTCCGCCTCCGCCGCCTCCACCTAAACCAGAAAGACTTAATTATAAAGAGAAAATTGTCCTCAGAGGCCATCGGAGAGGGGTATCGGCGGTACAGTTTTCTCCTGATGGCTCGATGATTGCTAGTTGCTGTAAGTCCGAGCCCATGCGGCCCATGCTTCTTCGCGCGCGCATGTCACTAACACAACCAGCTGCCGATGCTACGATACGAGTTTGGAATACTTTAACGGGAAAGCTGATACACACATTTGAGGGACACCTGGCAGGAATATCCACGCTGTGCTGGAGTCCAGATGGTACTTTCATTGCTTCGGGTTCAGACGACAAATCTATCAGAATGTGGAATGTTTTGACAGTAGGGAACATGTTCGCGATCCTGCAAACACATGAGATACTAACATGATATTCTAACAGGGAAAACAACATCCAACCGCTTTTATCGGCCACCATAATTACGTGTACTCTATAGCATTTTCTCCGAAAGGGAACATGTTAGTTAGCGGCTCATATGACGAAGCCGTTTTCCTTTGGGACGTCCGCTCCGCCAGCGTCATGCGATCACTTCCAGCTCATTCCGATCCCGTCGGTGGTGTTGACGTTATACGCGATGGCACCCTCCTCGTTTCCTGCGCCACCGACGGATTAATCCGCATATGGGACTCCGCAACTGGTCAATGTTTACGGACGCTAGTTCATGAGGACAATCCACCCGTAACCTGTGTAAAATTCTCACCAAATGGAAAATATGTTCTCGCTTGGAGCTTGGATGACTGTATTCGACTGTGGGACTATGTTGATGGCCGATGCATAAAGACGTATCAAGGGCACACAAATGGGAAGTACAGCATATCCGGCGGCTTTGGCACATACAACGCACCCGGCGGACCACATATTGCATTCGCATATAGCGGAAGCGAGGACGGTGCGGTTGTGTGCTGGGATGTGGTTAGTAAGAAGGTGCTTCAAAGACTGGAGGGGCATACGGATGTTGTGCTTGGAACAGACGCTTGCTGCATTGGAGAGAAACGGCTGCTTGTGAGCTGCGGAATGGATAAAACTATTCGAGTTTGGGAGGAGGAGGAAGAAGTATCGGACACAGCACTATAGCGCTTGGAAGACATAATTACATTCTTACATTCTATTCTCATTATAGTCCCTCCTGCCTTTTGGTCTTACTATCTTCAACGACTCCTAACTGCAGTATGGAGCAACCATCCCCTTTCAGCCTTTTTTGAAAGGTTATTGATAATGGCTATCCGGTTGAGGGCCGAGGGCGCCACTGAAGGAGTACTGCAGCCATTTTCTTTCCTTCAATGATACTTACCAAGCCAGGTCTCGCGCGAAAGGTCTGGAACGCGATGTGACGAAGGAGTATAGGGAGCCAATAATCAACCACTAGTGCCTCTTGGGTAGATGCCCTTCTTTGACTATCCGGACCGGAAATTGTGGTCAACAAAGGAACAAAGGAAGAAAGGAGACTACTGGGACGAGAATTGCCTACTAGAAAACAAAAGGATTAGTCGCCTTTTAGCTCATCCTTTATCGGAGTCAACAAGAGCGAAAGTAGTCAAATTCGCTATAGAAATTCGGCATTGCAGGTTATCAATGTCTATTACCAGTGTTTCTATGAAATAGGCGGCCTTTCTCTCTTGCCTATACTTACATCAATGGTGGTCGTTATGCTACTCCATGTATATACTACGGAAATCGTTCCTTATTGGGACTACCCCGTATATTTGTGCCATCTTATAGACATATACAACGACACGCTTTCTTTTTCGATTTATCTCCGAGGCACCATGTGCACGAGGAACAGTAGGACGGATAACGGTTCAATCCTTCTCTAGGGCACACAACATGCAAAATTCCGTAATCGGAGAACACTATATCATTTTCTCATCTAGTAAAGAGGCAACCAACGCCCCAAATATTCCCCCAAAAGAGCACCACGCTGAACAAGAAGCGAGTGGCATGTCCAGCATGGTAGAAGAAGTCAAAATATATACAAGTGTTGAACCATACACTATGGAATGTAGAGAGAGCCTAGTTCTAAAGCACATGGAAAAGAAGTAAAGAAATATATCAGAACTTTTATGTGGCTAGCTCAGGCAGTTGCGTAAGCCTGCCCAACGGGAGTGAGCTGGCCGTTTTGAACCAAGGTATCGGCCATGAAGTAAGAGTACCGGCCAACACCCTCGTTGGCATCGAGCCATGGGAGGACCTCTTTGATAAACTTGACTTGGGATGCTTCATCACCCAGGCCCTTGAACTCGGTGATCCAGACCTTGTCCAATCCATGGTCTTTGGCGAGCTGGATGGATTTGGTGATGTGGTCCTTGAATCCTTGAACTTCTTCGCAGGGGCTATACCAATGGACAGCAAGGAATTTGACCCCACAGCTACCACCGCAGCTGTCGAGGAAGGATTTCATCCAGGTAAGACCCATCTCACCACCGCCATTGGTGACAGCGGGAGAACCGAGCTCGACTTTATCGGAAAGAGGAGTGAGCAACGACTTAAAGGCACTAACGGCGTTTCCAGGACTCATGAAGGCTTGATCGTGCTGGTCGGGTTCGTTAAAGCCAAGAAGAAATTTGTACCCAGAATCGAGAATCTTGGAGGAGGTGGTGGCCCATGTATCAAAGAATTTGTTGCCCCACAGCATAGGGACATAGTCGGGAGCAGAGGAGGTATCAGGACGGCTTCCCCAGTTGTAGCACCACGAGTCAGCACCGGTGCCTTTGAATGGCAACAAGGTCTGAGGGTCGTTGTAGGCAAGACCGCGTTTGCCGGAGGAGGTTCTGGTTTTGATGGTTTGGGCTGGAGCGGCGACGGCGGCGGTGGCCAGCAAGCTTGCAACGAAGGCGACGTTGAAAGAAACCATTTTTGCAGGGTGGATATGAGGAAGTGTTTTGATATTGAGTTCTTGTTTTCAGACTGTTTGTCTATCCGTAGTAATGAAGGGCGAGGCTCGACCAGTATCAACCTGGGAGAATCAAAAATGAATGGCCAACTCGGAAGAGATGGGGTATCAATGAATGAACAGCTTAAGGGGTATAGCAAGTCGTGCTTCCCAGAAGCTAGTAGTTGGAAATGAGTGGAATGGAAGGACAAAAAGCGCAGAAAAATGAATGTATAGACAGCGACAAGAATGTGTGGAACAGAAAAGCAAACGTCCGGGAGGACAAGCCAGCACACATATATTTATAAGTCCGGCGCGAATGCAATTCACCGCATTTCAACAAACACGAATATGCCGATGGAGGGTAGCGGGAGTGGAAACGCCAATATCGGTTCCTGCATCTCAGCAAGAGTCCAGAACAGCCAGTGGAACCGCCAAATGGTGGATCTCGAAGGCCCAAATTGCAATTGGATTTGGTCGAATAATAATAAGCAAAAGGGCCAAGGGAGCCCGTCGGAGACAAACTCCGAGAGGGAGGATCCAGAATCATGGTGCGATTCCTCAGCCTGATGTCGCTGGTTGGTGCCCTCATCTTTGGGCTCCGTCCCTTGTGCAGGAGATGATTGGTAGCCAGGGAAATTATTGGGCTTTGTCTGAGGATTGAAACGAAACAAAGCAATAGTACTCGGTAGCCTTTTGAGTATTATTGGCTTTTTACAAACGTGGAATGCGGTGTTCCGTTCCTGAGAGCTCTCGTATAATGATGAAATAGTGCCGGCGCCAGAACCACGAAGTACCACAAAGGGGAGATGGATTCTCTGCTCCTGACTGGAGGAGTCGTCCCTCGACTGAGAACGAAATCCATGGCAAGATCCTTGCGCAACCAAGGATTGCGTCACTTAGTCAAGCCAGTGGGCCGTCAGTCTTGACTCCGTCGAAGCGAGCGTTCATCCGTCGTCGCTGCAATCCGCGAATCAGCAGCCCAAAAGGTCGTGTTTCAAAATTTCGGGTTCCTGAACCCAATAATCGTGGATTGGCCATTGGTTCGACGCCCGGAGAAAAAGCAAAGCGAAGTCCACTGTGGTGATTGGGTGGAAGCGCCTGACATTATGCTCCGTATGGAGTAGTTTAGGGCAGAATAACCATGGCAGACGAGCTGCGAGCGAGCCACGGAAGCAGGCTACGTTGACGGCGCCATAACACACAAGTGAAACGAAACATGCATCAACCCGGGCGCAAACACAAGCCCGTCAGCGCTGCTTTCGGGCTGCCAGTAGTGGAGATATCCTCAGATGCATCGGCGCGACAACCACGGCCCCCGACGCCAGTGGAACGCTGTCGTGGTGATAATGATTCCTGGAGGAGAATCGACGTGTTGTGCAAGGATGAGGATCAAGCTTTCCCACCGCACAAACGGCTGTGGGCGGCGCTAACTGCATTCGGTAGCTCGTGATTCCAAGCCCTTTTGGTGCTCCACAACCGGGATTGTTCTCGTCTGCAAAGCCCGGGCTGCCAAACGACCCGGAACAAGAGCCAAGGGGCCCAGAACAATGGAAAAATTCTGACTGCGATCGCTGCGAGCAGTGCGAGGACCCTCGAGGCTTCGAGTCTTTGACGAGCCCTTTTTCGACCCGTCGATTCCTCGGCATCAGCGCCCACGGTGGACCGGAGGGTCTCGACAGCGACGGCCGACATTGGAAGTTTGATGGATGGACTCCGTCTGAAACACGGCCAGAAGCGCTGTGGTCCGTGGTCTCACTGACCATCTGGCACCTGGCACCTGGCAGGCTCTACGCGTGATTACGAGTGGACATCAATTAAGAGAGGAGTCTGTACGAGAAGCAGGAGTGCCTCTCGGTCGTGCGAAAGGCCTCTTGATGGAGTGCTCAGTGCTCACACAGTCAGGCGCTCTGATATCTGGCTATGAGGCCTTTGGGGCCAGGGTCTATAAGCGATCCAGTGGCGCCCCGTCTGCAAGCTTGGGGCGTTGCGGTCCGGAGTACACGGCTGAGTGGCCTTCTGTTGAGGTGTTGATGGACAGATCACCGTCTGATTCAAGCGTCATTTACGGAGTACTGTTCTCTACTTAATTTCCCGCCTTCTTTCTCCCTTCAAGCACCTTCATCACATCGCTCGCGCTGTCTTTGTCTCCCTTTCTCTTCTTTGGCCCCCGTTTCCGCTTGCTACTGGCCCCCGCTCGCTCCTCCCAAACCTCCTCTTCGTCGTCGTCATCTCCAAACCTACTTTCCCCAAACCCCAGATCCAAATCCCTTGCGTCTTCTCGATCCCGTCGTTTGATGTCTTCCAGGAATTTAGCTCGCCGGCGCATCGCGCTTTCATCAATCCCCCTCATCTCCGGCTTCCGCGAGAGGGGAGGGCTGTCGAATTGCCGCCGCGCGTTTGAGAGCTGCGAGAATAGTAGGGTCAGAAGCCAGCGGATTAGACGGCTCTGGTGCTATTGTTTCATCATTAGAACTCTTGAAAAAGGGATTTCGAACCGCAGGTGCTTGCGGAGTCCCTTCGGCGTGTTGCTGGCTGTTTTCAGTTGCGTCGGTTGTTCTCCGTTCAGCCACTTCTCCATCATCTTCACTGCCTGAAGCTGAGTCGCTGTTATCATCATCCGCCAGTGGATTGTAATCAGCTCCAACTCCCTCAAAAATATCATCGTTATCGCTATCTTCTTGTTGTTGTTCAGCACCTTTGATCCGAGCCAAAACTTCGGCGGGGACTTCCATGCCCAATGGTGCTGCATTCTTGCTCGCTGCTAACAACCCAGTTCCCTTATCGGTGGGCTTATCTAGCCATCGAACCTTTCTCTTGGTTTTACCTTGTGAATCTGTAACAAGTAGAATCTCCTTTCGTCGGCCATCCGCATCTGTCTCCGTCCATCGTTTCTTCCGGTCATCCGCGCCGATTTTCTTGAACCGGGAACCGAGCGTTGATTCCGGGACTTCCTCTGACAAGGAAACTGGAGCACCGGTGGCCCGACTAGCTTTTAATCTCTTCAGGATCTCATCTCGGGTCATTCTCTTTGGCGGGGGAGCCATATTGCCTTTCTTCACCTTCTCCTCTTTCCTTGTCACCGGTATAACATCTTTTTCCTTCTGGTCTAGAACTCTTTCGAATTCATCGTCAATATCGGCCTCATCATCCTGTCTCAGCTCTGGCTCGATCGGTGCGGGAGCATTCACGTCTTCTCCGGCTTTGACTCTTTGTAACAACTTCCAATCCAACCCCTTGACAAGGTGAGTGCTATTAACTTCGCCGCCGATTCCGAGGTTATCCCTCATCTTCTCAAATGCGGCTTGGTCAATCTGCCCCAGCTTTACCATCTCCTCCAAAGCCTCGATCCTCTTCGTTTCCGTACCGTTTTCCGCGGAGGCATCCTTGTCTTCTTCAGCCTGTCGTCGTAGGAGCGTACGATCCTGATAGCCGCTGATATACCTCGTACCTTTGGGTGCGGAGGATTTGAACTTCTTTGCCGGCGGCTGTTGGCTTTCTCCACGAAAGTCGGCGAGCTGGCGAGCAAAATTCACACTAGAAACAGCGCGACTGTAAAGTAGGATATCAGTAACCATTAGAAGTTCAATGAACAAGCATACGAGAAATTGGGAGGCCTTACGGGGTCATGGGTATGCTTGAGCGCATTCGCGACCCCAAAGCTCCCGGCTTGGGAGTAGCTCCGGAGGTAGCTTCACTTTCGGCGACATCAGAGATGGTGGGCTGTCTTTTTCTGGAGGCCTGGGCTGGGTTATCAAGTAAAAGTCGTCGAAACTGTTCGTTATTCATGCTGCGGTACTAAATTCGATGGTCTGAGAGAGTCTCGCTGTTTTTCAATCCATTCCTCTTGTGCTTGAAGATCGCTCCATCTTTGCGCACACTGCAGGGGGGCAAATGACTGTTGCTGGAGCGGAGTATTTATTTTCCGCATATTGCTATTTCTGGAAGTTCTGCTTCCTATCCAGACCGCGTTCAATATGGCTTATCGACGACGACGATTCTTTCTCTTTCACTAATCTGGAGATTCTTCTACCCGAGTACGTATTCAGAGTCTCAGAGTTCAGGGACAAATTTTGGGTTGATTGGAAGGACTGTAACTATCTATCGCGGCCTAGCTTTCAAGGGCTCAGGCCTAATGAATCGCATAACTAAAGCTCGTCTCTGGATCAACGCCACATATCCCAAATGCAGACTATTTACGTACAACGTATGACTTTGTCCATAGAAAAAACAGTTTGTCCTTTTTTGCCGTTATTTTACTGAGTCTCCCACCCGCCATTATTGATTTCCGACTCCAATTTGCGGCTCACAGTGGCTGGGATTCCATGCGTAAGCCAAACATCACGTATTAAACGATCATATCGTTTTTGATTCAGTATCAACGGTCGGTGGTGCCTAAAGCCCATATCGGCCTCTCCATGTGCATCCAAGTAAGGTGCATATTGCCAGCAGCCATGCTTGTTATGTAAATATAAAACCGCACATTTACGAATGTTTAGGAATACGCCAACATTCTTTCCACACCTAAACATAGCAGATCAGCATCTCATAGAACTGGCCTTTTCGAAACAATTACTCTACTTACTTCTCCACGTGCCGATTGCAGCCACCCAATTTCGATTTGTCCATGCAGCATACCGCTTGAGCGCAAAAAATTTCGCCACAGAAAAGGCAGATACTCGGATCGGTCAGCTCCTTCTTCGTGGTTGGACAGCGTCTTTGGTTGGCTTCATCAAATAAGGTATCGTAGAACTTCGGTAGCCCCACCAGTTCAAATATTCCAGGATGAGGAAGAGACAAAAATATTAAAAATTTAGAACCAACTTTTGTCTCTCTTCTCGCCGTATTCCAATGAGCGATCCACCCGTTTGCTAGAGCTTCGAAGGGATTGCGGGCGGAGTATCCATTGAAAGACTCAAATATCTGGTCAATTGAAGGGAGACGCAGTAGCCTGGTTAGTCGATCAAGCTCTGATGTATCGGCGTACTCAGTTCCACTATGGGGAAAGTCGACGCCATGCTGTGCGTGGAGCAAGATGACAACCTTTCGTAGGAAGGGGAGGGCGTATCTGGTGGCAAGTCGTCTAATCGCTTTCAAGAGATATTCCGGAGGATCTGTGACCGTCAAGAGGCTTTTTCCAGGTGCAAGTACAGGGTCAACATGTGGAGCTGAAGCACGATATGTGGCGGTAATCCAGGAGACCACAGATCGAGTGCATGAAATTTGTTGCGGTGTCAACTCATCGTCAATACGCTGATCTGAGATCTCCTTCAATAAACCTTCGGATTGGCAAATGAAGCCGAGAATTGTCTTGATAATCTCAGCAACGTAACAGATGTGAATAATATGGAGCAATTCAATGCCCAAGACCGGAACTAAAGACAAAGAACATTCGGCAAGGAAAACAAACGTATCCAGACTGAATAAAGGTTCGATAGCTCTGTTTTCACTGGCAAGGCTGGCAAGCCCCGCAATCGACCGGTGGCCTAGAAAGAGTTGGCATAGTTGCCGGCGATGCATGTCACGAAATTCATGCACTGGCGATGTAGTGGAAGAGGTGTCCCGAAGACCACCAACCGCGCAATAACAGAGTACAGTTTCGGAGAGAATACGAAGGTGAGTTAGGGTAATTTGGGGAATAGTGTTTAGTAGAGTTGTACCGGTTTCGCATCCTATTCCACGCTGCGCGATTTCTACAGCGGCAATGGTTGATCCAAAACATTTGATCAAGGTATCCGAGTATACTAGATCGTCGGCATTTCTCGAATCAAATCGATAGGCACACCAGGATGGTATCGCGTTGGCGTGCATGGTTCTCCGAAGTCTCTTGTAAACAGCCACCAGCTCTGTAACTGCTGGGTCAGCTGGAGCTGGGCCCGAAGCCTGTTGACTACTTAGAGCAGAGGAAGATTCTCCGACCGGATACAGCCCTGGCATGGGAATTCTCCCTGCTGATGATCCAAAGGTTGAAGATGGGAATGTTGGTGTGACGGTTTGCTCGATCTTGGTTGATAATGGTGAGGTGATATTCTTCGTAATATAATCAAGGAAGAAAGTCCGATAGCCGGACGCATGGAGCTTGTCACTCTCCACTATCAAAGCATGACTTCGAAATCGAGCCACGGCATAAACGAAAGTGCCGGCTAAGAAATCATCGAAATCTTCGGTAACAGAAAGCACACTAGGATATGACTCTTCCTTGCCCTTCCAGATGATTGGCAAGAAGGAGTTCCCCAAAGCTTTGCAAAGGGGACAAAGAAATTCTAGCAACTCCAGTCTTTCCGGATGATCGCGAGCGACCTGGTGACCATGGCGCCTACAAGTCGAAGTGCAGTATGCTTCAAAGCAAGCGTAATGCATTATATGCCCACATCCGGTCGTGATAGGCGATTGAACGCTGTGGCTAGGGGGAAACCTCTTCCAAGGCCTTGTTTCTCGGATATCACTTCCTCTCCCGTCGAATCAAGCCGCCTCACTTTTGTACGGTTTTCACTGGCTACACCGTAAGGACGGATGTCTTCTGCGGATTTGTCCAGGCTTGAAGGGCAATTCAATGCTTCTTTAACATAGCTCGGGTCCTTGAGGTTCGTCTTGCGGAACAATGCACTATTCGTCATTAAGGCGAAAGCTCCGTATAATTTCGAGTCATTCGTCTCCTCCTGACATAAAATGCAATTTCCTGTAGGATACTTCCATATTTTTTCTCTGCCGGAACCGGTTCAGTCGCTTCATCAGCACTCAAATCTTCTCCCCAATCGAGGTTGCCTGCGTTGTTTAAAAACTTTTGCTGTTGTTCTTGAAATTGTGCCATTATTTTAGCCTGCCTCTCAAGGCGTTTTCGCTTTAATTCAGCCTCAGCATCTCCAGCAGTAGCCGATGAATCTGAATCAATTTTGCCATAAGGGAACTTGAGGTCTTCAGTAGCCGCAGAATAGGCTTTCGGCCTCTTGAGCCAGAGCCGCTGAAGAATACGACGGATTTTTGGCCCACAAGATTCGAAATCAGGAACAATTGAAACATGTTGAAGCAAGCCAACTATTGTAAGGTCACCAAGCTGTGTGGCCTTGACTCGGCAAAGAGCATGGGAAGCAACAGAATCGGCTGCGCGATCAGAAGCGCTGTGCTCTATTGTGGTGTCCTCCATTATTGCTAGAAGGAGTAAATGCAAAACCATGTGAAGTAATGATTCCACCCTACTCGCAGTAATTTCAGGCGTGCAAATCTTGAACATTAAGCAATATTCAAGCGATTCGTGTATTATCTGAGCAAACAATGGTGTTTGGGTGAAGCAAGTTAGATGTTTGAAAAGGCCTTTTGGTATTGGTTTCAAATCTGGCTCAAAGACAATATCGGCCGGCTTCTTTTTAGTCTTCGAAGCCGTCCATTGCTTGTAGAGATTTTCCGCTTCATCTCGCTGGTTTTTACTATAGTGCGCAGCATATGGATCTATGCAATCGATGCATTCCTGCTTCATTTCGAACATACCGGTATCGCTTAAACCACCTGGCTCTCGGTAAGTCGCAACCTCCGCTAGCACGTCCTGAAAATCATCCATTTCGGTAATCTTCTCGCTAATGCGCCCTAATAGCTCCGAGTATGAGAGTGGCTTGAAGCATAAGGCATGTGCGATGTCTTTCTTGATATTATCACGCTGAAGTTTTGTTTCATCCTCGACCGGTACAAGTGCTGAGCGCTCGGATATTATGATAATTAGAAGATGGATAAATTCCTCCGTAATATCGATATGCTGGGGTTCGTCGTATCCGGGACGAGTTGAAAACTTATTTTTGACCCAATCTAGAAAACCATACCTATCGGCAATAGTAGCGAGGAACCGACTTGGTTCGCAAATGACCATGGCGGCTTGGACCATGAAGATGTTGCGGTAATATGCAACGTCACGCGACGAGGTGGACCGATATTGATTCATCTGGTGCCTCAGGCTCAACCCATTCCTCACCCACATGCCCGCTTTGAGCTGGGCAAGCCAAGCACAAACCCGGAGCGGGTAATCGAACATAACAAGCAAGATATCTTCTCCGCCAAGTTGTTTGCTGGGCCCCTCTAGGAAGTTTTGTTTGGCGAGCATTGCTGCCCTCAACAATAAATCCCTAACAGAGTCTGGTTCCACGGTCCTCCCACACTCTAAAAGCCAAGAGAGCGTGTAATGAAGCGGATGGTGAAAACTCATGGAGCCCCGTTCAACGACAAAGTCGACAACCTTATGGCGCGTAAGCTTATCATAGGAATCGGTCTCAAAAGCGAACTGAGGAACATGCTTAAAGTGAATCCGTTCGTTCATTTCTGTACGTTCGAATTGCCATTCAAGCTTGAAACAGTTCACTATCGTGGCCAAAGCAGCAGCAATGATTGCCCGAGCCAGTTGGGTGTGATCACCTTTCAATTTGTGAGGCTGGAAAGCATCACAGAATAAACGACAAAGCCTGTTGATCTCCCTCATTAAAAGAGAAGCACTGATCCAAGAGTCCGGCTCATATTCCACGTGTTCCCCAACAGCTCGCTTGTTAGGACAAATACCTTGAGGAAGCTTAACGAGATCAAGGAATTGCAATAAATATTGTGATTCGAAACGAATCCGAGTTTGCACATATGGAGAAGAAAGAAGGTATCGCAGATCGAAAAAGAAATGGAACAACCGTCGGTTAGTGATCGAGCCAGAGTCCATTGTAAGAGTCACAGAAGAATCGACGTCTTCGGCTTCGCCCACTTGCCGCGTAGTGAGGAATGTATACAGAATCGCCATGATATTTGTAAAGAAGTTGGCGCGTTCAACAATCTCCTCCGTTATCGACGGAGTTGTCAAGATCTGTAGAGATAAATTGATAATGGAATGATCCGGCTCCCGGTCTGCTACCAAGTACAGCTGGGCTAAGGCGGTATACAGTGCGGCAAACCGAAGCCCAAGGATCCGTTTAAAGTCAGGTACGTTGATAACAGTACCCAGACAAAGCTCCCTGGCATCTGTACGTGCCTTTTTCCAAAGTCGTAGGTCATACAGTATCAACCAGTCCAGCCTTGTTCTCCTTCGAATGTTCTCATAGGGATGATCGCTACGTTCACGGTAACGCGATGGTTTCACTTCCCAGTATGGCACCCCCTTGGCCTTGATTGCCTGATTTGTTGAGCCTGGAGTTTTAGGAATGACGACAAAACCCAAGCTTGAAGGGTCCCGGGTCTCTGTCTGTGCTCGGCCCGTCCCACTAGCATCGACTGACTCGTTCCCCCGCGTCGCCACCGATGAAGTGGTTTGCGTATGATCAGGGCCATTGGGATTGATTAGCTGGTTAGCCATATCGCTTGCTAACTGTTCCTCTTCTTGCGTTCGTGGAATGGGTGGCAAAAATGGAAATTCTGAATTATCTTCAGTGTCCATGTCCACATCCGAGTCTTCTCCCACGTCATGCCCTAAGATATTATCCAAACCATCCTCATCTCTTTCATCATCCTCATCTTCATCCTCATCATCGTCTTCATCCTCATCCTCTACTTCCGCTAGCTCTTCCATGTCACCCTCGTTCTCGTCTTCGTCTCTATCAGCGTCCCCAAGAGCACCTGCACGAAGCAGTAACTCATTGTCAATCTGTTGCCTCATGTCGAAGTTGATGAGAGTTTGATATAATCTTCCTTCCTCGCGCGAATGGTCATCAATACCACGCATGCCAATGTCAAAATTGGCTGCTCGGCTTCCAGGTCGCCAGATGTTAAGCATTTCCTCACAAAGAGTCCGCCGTAGAATATCACTGTTATTTCCAATGTAACAGCAAGCAATATCCGAAAACCATTCTAAAATTGTTCCGCACATTTGCTCCCGGTACGTGTCCCTTGAAGATCTTATCGTGGTGGTAATTCTGATCTGCTCAATAACCCTGGATACGCGAAGTAGGTCAGGTAAGTCTTTTGAATATTTGATAACACTCCTCCCAACATCATTGGTTTCGTTCGATTTGTCTGATGCGAACTTTTGGCTTTCGCGGCAAGCGCGAATGACCTGCTGGGTGACCTCAAGAATTGTGTGCTTTTCGTCGTTCCATAATATAAGGGAGAACTCGGGCGATTCTTCTTCAGGGTCTGCTCCGCCATACCATTCAGATGATAACCTTGACACAACCTCATCTTGACGAATATTATCCTCAGTTTTGGGAAGGCGGAGCTGTTCCGGAGAACACGATATCACGTCGCAAAAATAGTCAAACACCCTAGCGACAGTACTTCTGATACTCGTGGAGAAGTCCGGAGGAATTCGTGACGACACTTTGCCCTTGTTTGCATTCCCTTCCAAGTCGGTATGAATAGCACAGTTGACTGGCAGTCTAAATGCTTCGTGGTCCCCGCAATCACAACACCCGGAGTGACCGCTGGACACATGGACGGTATACTTGTGGCCGGTGTGGTCCGAGGAATCAAAACATCGAGCACACAGAACGCATGTATCATCTGTGGTACATGTCATACAGCGATATGACGCTTCTCCCGCTTTAAACACATGCCCGCACCGTTTACCGCGCGCCCCCTCGCTGTATTCTGCCCCCTCCTTCGCACCCTGGGCTTCGGATAAATTCCAGTTACTTTTCTCGGCACCGTCTGGGAATAAAACATTCAGGTATTCATTGTTGAAACCGGTCAGGGATTGAAAGCAAAGCCTGAGGAGGTCGCGTTTCGCGCTTTGGTTGTATCGGTACTTGAACCTCGCCGGGTGAGCGAGCAACGCCCGGCCTAACGCCAACTCGAGCTCTGTAGGCATTCTGGGATTGTTCGAGTCATTCAATCATGTGGAAGGTATGGGTGGTTCGAGGAATATTCGCTTGCTGTTCTGGAATAAATGGAGCGGGTGAAGCAGTGGAGTTGTGAAGAGAACAACACTGCTCTGACGTAGTTATTAAGCGCTCGTCTGAGGCAAAACTTTGGGAATTAGCCGCCCATCTCACCAAACAGGAAGTGAGTAACCTCTAGGTTTTGAGAAGAACAAAAGCAATAGTTAGGAGGCTTTTTGCATCTGGAATGTGGATTCTAGAGCACGGCATCCACCAGGTGAGGGGGATGTAGTTTAGCTGATGAATACCTAGTTAGGGAGCTAAGTTGATGCATAAAGTATCTAGCTTAGTGATTGTCAAGACAATTGGAAGGCTTCGATTTGTCATTCACTACATGATCATAGTTGAGCCTGCTATGTATGTATGTACGTACATACATAGCCTGTCACTATATGTACAATGTCTTGCCTGGTCACTACGTGCATAGACTCCATAAAGTTCTATTTTTGAGATTCAAGATAGATTCGGCCGGGCCTTTGAAATCCACTCATTGGTGGATGTATTGATTGCATCGGAATACTACCTAGTTTCTTGAAGCGAAAATGAAGTATCTCTATTCAGCCATGATATTTATAACTGTACAATTGTCTTTGCCGCACTCATCACCCTTCGATAGAAATCTATTCTTCCTCTTCCTTGTTGATATATCGGTATTTGATATCCTTCCATTGTCGCTGCTCAAAGTTAGCCCAAGAGGAAGCCAGGAATCATATAGGCAATATAACGCACCCCCTTGTTAAGAGAATCCCATACGCTGCTGCTGACGGTATCGAATGCCCTGTATTTGGATATGTGAGTTGGCTGGTGTGGATTATCTCGGTAACGGAGGACAAACATTTCGAAGGCAAATGCCCCAACAAATATCGTCGTCAAGAAAGCCGCATTGCGTCGGATAAGTGAGCTAGCGCGTTGGTGAGATCGATACTCCGGAGATTTCTATGCGTTACGGGAAAATGCCTTACTTGTAGATTGCGGAGGAGATCTTGCAAATTGGGAGTTAGCATAAGAATTCTCGGTGTCAACAGGGGAGCGGCCTTACTCCAGCCATTGTAACGGTCGATTTCTAAGTCTAAACTGCACGGTTCTCCGGAGGACTTGAGTTATATGGAAAAGAGACAAGCCAAAACCAAGAGCTGCTTTCGCAATTCGATGTCGAAACAAAAAGAGCTGTTCGGAGAAGCCGCTTTGGTGGTGATTCTCGCAATCGGGAATTTAAAGCGATCTGATTGGCTATTGGCTTGTCCGGGCCGATCAACCCGACAGTCGCGTTAGTCATCCAACCTTTGGAGTCATAGATTCTTTCACTCATTAACGTGAAGATAGGAAGAAGGAATGGGATTCTGTCGCTTAGAAGCATACAATGAACATGGCTCTAGATTAAATACAAGGCGAAATCTTTCGAAACCGAGCGATCGTCCCACACCTTTTTCTCCTATTGTCCCGAATAGTTAAGCCTACAGATTCTATTGTTGCATACCCTTCTTTACCATGGCATCAAAATCCACTGTTACTTCTTCCGGTATCACCACCGACACATCAACTGGTCAACGCCATGTTCCCTCATCTGTCCGGGCCGACGGCTCCGTCCGACGTGAAATTCGCATTCGACCAGGATATCGTCCGCCTGAGGACGTCGAGCTATACAAAAATAGGGCTGCTGAGTCCTGGAAAGGTCGCGGGAAGGGAGGCGTCCCAGGCTCCGAGGGCTTAAAGGATGAAGATTTCAAAACATCTACGGCATCAAGCATAAAAAATGCGAAAAAGCGTGAAGCTAAAAAGAAGGCGAAAGCCACAAACGACTCCGCGTCCCACGGAGTGGAAGGTTCCAAAATCAAAGAAGACTGGCGTAACGGTGCCCCTGCTACCGAGGGGGCGGAGCTTCCATTAGATCCTGAAATTGAGAAAGAGAAAAAGGCGAGGAATCTAAAAAAGAAGCTCAAGCAAGCCCGTGAGCTGCTAGCTAAGAAGGACAAAGGCGAGAACCTGCTCCCTGAACAGTTTGAAAAGGTCATTAGGATCAATGAGTTGATTAGACAGTTGGATGTACTGGGCTTCGACTCGGAAGGGGAGATCAAAACGAATGGCAAAAGCGACAAAGAGGTGTGAAAGCGGCAAGGGCGAAATAGGACTCAAGTTATCTAGTGAACCATCCCGTCCCCAATGCGAACCGCAGGGTGCACACCGACTGCATAGGCACGAAACATGGAGGCTATAACTAAAGGCTCGGAAGAAGGGAATATTTGCCCAAAAGGCTTATAAGAGAATATCCGGTATATCGGCATCTCGGGAGCGGACAGAGTTTCGTTCCACACACCAAATCCGTGACAAGCAAAGAGCTCAATGTTGGAATGTTGATTGGTCAACATATCCAGAAAGACAATAGATGTCTTGATATATTCATATATAAACCATTGAGGAGTAGGCTGAGAACCTCGAACTTGATTGGTTTCTTTCTAAGCGCTATAGATTCTTTCTTTCCTCCAAGATCGAAAAAAAGAGATTAGCTACAAATTTTGTGAAGGGACTCTATGTGTATTGATGTAACAATTATCTCTAAATAGGAATTTCTATTCCATTTACATTTTCATCAAGATATTCCTCCAGACCTGTTTCGGTGCGGCGCCCCTTCAGAACTGAATGAGCTATCCGTCGAGCGCTGCTGGTGCAGTCATTAACTCCCACACCGGTATACCAAGCCCCAGCCACCTTCAACCCTGGAGCGTTCTGAGAAAGAGATGTATGGATATCCTGCATGCGAGATACATGCCCAACAGTATACTGTGGTATTGCATTTCTTAGTAGCCTTGCATCCGCGAGCATAGGCTGCTCATCGATCTGCAAGTGACGTCGAAGAACTGATCTAGCCATTTCTATACCCAGATCCTCGTCAGGGAAGTCCTCGTCGCGCCATCCATCCCACCAGTGGCCTCCCATCATAACGGTCAATTTAGTCCCCTGCGCAGTATCCTGTCCAAGGTTAAACTCTGACATGAACATGACTCCCAGAGCACGCTCTGGATTTTGATCCAGCGGTATTGATCGTGGTATCAAGTAGCCGAATCCGCGGGCGGGGGTCAAATTTGGAGTATTGAAGAACAGGTTGACAACCATCACATTAACAGCATAGCCGTGAGCTTTGAGGGCGGAGAAGTCATAGTTGTCCTTCAGACCTTGATCTAACTGTCGATATAATTCACAAGGAGACGTAGTTGATATGATAGTATCGTATTTTGTGTCTTTGGTTCCAATCTAGCACTCGGTCAGTATACCAAAACTGTAGTAAATATGAATGCTTGGATATTCGAGCTTACTCTCCATTGAGACCCAACACGTGTTACTTGGTCAACACTTGAGCCTGTCTTTATCGTCACATTTGACGACCGCTTCAGGGAGGTGGACAACCCATCAACCAGTTGCCCCATTCCACCTCTTAGAGCAATGGTACTTAAGCCACTCATTTTATCGGTAAATTCGTGGAAGTAGTCCTTTCCTTTTTGGCTCCTGATAATATGAAACTCCTCCTTTGTAGCGTATCTAACATTGCGTGTTTTTGGCCTGACCAGTCGCATAATATCCTTAACGTCAAGGGATTCTAACCGCCATAAATTCGGGAAGATTGCCCTCGCACTGAGCTTGTATAAATCTCCAGCATAGATACCGTGAGTCAAGGAGGACACAAGATTGTCAGCCAGTCCCTTCCCAAAAGCCCTCGTTACAGTATTGCCAATTGAATCGTCCATGAGATGTTGGCTGCGTGAGCGCCTGAAAAGGATGTGCAAAAGTGCACGAGGGATACATCTAAGCGCAGGTTCGGTAAAGCAGCTTATAGCGTTCGAGATAATGTTATGGGCAGGGCCTGCTCCAGGCTGAGGAGCAGGTAAGCGAACAAGGTGGTCAGGATAGTAGACATAGCGATTGCGGGACGCAGCGTCATGAATTCCAGTTCCTAGAACCTCTCCCCAGAGTCCGAGTTCTTCGATCTATTTCGGGGAGCTATGGTAAGCGGAGTATGCGAATTCAACGGGTCAATAGATACCTACCAATTCAAAAGAGCTGAACGAGCCCTTGACACGGAGAGTGCGAGCCCCATATTCGAATAGAATATGCCCATTGCCCGTATCAATCTTCTGTGATTCAAGCCATCCACCTAGTCTTTTTGAGCGTTCCCAAAGAGTGACTCTGATGGACGGATCTTTTGCCAGACGATAAGCAGTTGCCAGGCCGGTAATTCCACCACCTATCACTGCCACTTCTTTCGTCGTATTATCAGGTCCAGATGTAACCCGCCGCGATTGCTGTAGGGCCGGTAGTGATCTTGAAAGCGCAAGGTAAGCTTTGTTGTGAGGCCGGCGAGGAGGAGATAGGATCCCGAGCTCTTGAATTGCCCCCGGGAGACAACGCGGGCGCATTGCAAGACAGTCTGACAAAACGGAGCGTAAATGAAAGACTTATGTAGAGCTAAGCTGGATAGCCTGTTCCAAAAATTATAATTTAGGTCTTTTCCAGGATATACTGCGGAAAGTTGCGAGCTTCTCGCCAGGCCTAATTTGGAGCTCCATAACTACGGATCGACCTCGCCATCCAAGGACTCTGACATCCGAGGAACAAGGTTGGATACAAGATCATGCTACGTAACTTTCGAAGATAGAAAAAAGCTCAATTTTAGGAACAAGTGATTTTACACTGTATATCATCAAGTATAAAAAGCAAAGATAAGAATCATTCAAACGTTTAATTTCTCGCCTTAAATTTCCTTTGACCTGCCGCCCGTGTCAACGCCGAATATTAGAACCGATAATTCAAGAAGAAACATCGTGAGCACTGGCTTTTAGCGGCCTCATCAGGTAACAATTTCAGTTTCACTAGAGGAAGCCGGAGGTTTTATCAATTCTTCATCGCCATTTTCTTCGGCAACAAATTTTCGTTCACTGAGATGTGCAGCACCGTCGCCGGCCGTCCATACCTTATCTGAGAAGAGCCCCTTTTGACCCTCGGAGTGTTTGAAAGGGCACGCAGGGTTGAGGCACGGAGTATACCGACAGGGTATCTGCTGGTGTGTAAATTTGCATCCTGGTACAGAGCAGTCTGCTCCGTTGCGACACATAGGCATATTCGGATGCTTGAAATGACAATGAGGGTTCTGACAATGAGGGAAATATCTACATAGCTCTTCCGACTGGTGGACGGCTCTTCGTGCGGGAGAAGGGTGTCGACCGACGCATTTTCGGTTTTTGCAGGCGGCTTCGAATGGGCACACGTCGGCGACATCAATTGTGGTGCCCTCTGGTGCCGCTGGTGATTGATGAGCATAAATGCAGTCTTTGTTCGTACATCTCAGGTTGTAGTTGCAAACGCTGTCTGGCCCACGATCTCCTGATGCATTTTGCTGCGGTGCGTCTCCCATCGTCGTGTCCGCCGAGATCTCTTTATGGCCATCGCTAAGCCCTATATTATGGTGACGTTTTTGGAAGTGGGAATTTCGGTCTTGGGTATTTTCGGCACGGTCAAATAATGACCGTCCCTGGTTTTGTGGCGCTTGCGGATTTTGGAAAGCAGGGTTAATGGCCGGCGCAACGAATCCAGGCATAAACTGGGCCATCATGCGGGCTTGCTCCTCAAACAATGCCATCATCTGCATCTGTTGTTGAGGTGACATCATGCCAGGCCCAGGGGGCATATTCTGCATTTGGTTGTTCGCCATTCCCGCTATATTCATTCCCATGTTGTTATTGTTGTTGTTGTTGTTGTTGTTGTTGTTGTTGCCGCCGCTGTTGCCCATTCCCACTCCGCTGTTGGGTCTCCCAAGTCGGCCACCTCTTTGTTGCAATGCTCTAGGTCCCTTTGGCGGCTCTCGATGCATATTAATTCTCTCGGTGCCGTGTTGGTTTCGAACTCGGTGCAAGACAGACTCGTTAGATCGGTCCATTGCCCTCGAGATTTGACCGAGAACTCGGCCTCTTCCACCGGGTCTGGAATTACGCATAGTCCTAGGGCCACTAGGTCTGGCGGGTAACCCAGCTGATTAGCTTTTGGACTTTGGGGATGTAGGTGACGAAACTTACATTGCGCTTTCACGAGGCTGTGAAGAGGAGTCGCCCATCTCGGTGTCTGGCGCAGGCTGGGAGCCAGCGGATACCACGGCATCATTACTTTCGGTAAAGGATGGAATAGCCTGGGTAACGTTTTGTGGCTCGGACGTGGGGGCTGGTTCACCGTTGCCCTTTAATTGCTGATCAAGGGTCTCAACTTGTCCAAATAGCCATTTGGAAAAGTCCACGGCTTCTGTATCGTCTGGGCCTAATCCGAGGAGGTCGTTCGCCAGTTCAGATGCGATTTGCTCTTGAGTTTTGCCATTAACCAACATCAAGATAACATACTCTGCGAGCGCCGAATCGTCACCACCGCCAGTGCTCCATCCAACCTCGACTAACTTGGGCTGTATGGCCTCATTCAAAGCCTGGGCCAGCGGAGTATTTAGCTCGACTGAGATCGCCATTATCGATGAGCAGCGTCCTGCGATAGCCGGAGCTCGATAGTGGCAAGCGAAATGACGATGTGACAGAGATCGGAGGGGTCTCGCGAGAGGAAAATATCAGCAGTGAGTGGAACAATTATCAGTCTTCAACCATCACAGATGGGCGGTTTCTCGAAAACAAAGAGAGTATGTTTAGTTCAAGATGCCAGAGCTGTTCGCGAAATTGCGGACTTCTCTGGTGAAGATCAAGAAATCTCAACAGCCACATCCAGACCGAACTAGCGGAACTTTAGGGGTCTATTAGTAAGCAACTTGGCAGGGATGGCTGTGGCTGGTGCATTCCATCGAACCTTAATTCGTCCTCTACTCGACAAGCGCATCATGCGGCTTCAGCCAGTCTTCACGGATGCCTTCAGCGCCCTAGGGCGTCAAGTATCGTACAAGATCATGTCCGGTGAAGGTGCCTCTCGTCGCCAATGAAGCCTCAACTCCAGTATCGAGACCTCAGACTCACGCCGCTCTTGCTGCTTCAACTGATTCCAATACACTCGAGGCAAGCACGACCATTGTCCGCGGAATCGAAACAACGACGGTTTCGTTTATAAATTGTTTTTGCTTGATGCTTGCAGATATAAATGTTTGGAGCTCAACTATCTTTGCTCGCTTCCATTGCTGAGTGAATCTTGTTTCTGTTTTGGCCTGAGTCGCTCTCGGAGTATTTCAATGCGAGCAACATGCACTCTTTCACCCTACTCTGTGTTTTTATTGCCACTAGTAGTACTGTTCTTGCAGTATGGCCTGACCCTGCAAATTTCACCCGGGGAGAGACAGTGGCATGGCTCTCACCTAGACTTCGTTTTATTTATCGCCGCGGCGGTAATACAATCTACGATGACGGCTGGACTCCCTTGGCCAGCCCTCCAACCGATCATAATCGATTGATGGAGGTTCTCGAGCCTCAGTGGACTACGGCTGAGGATTTCCAGGCGAAATCAGAGATATCTGTCAATGAAATTTTGATCAAGGCTATAAAGCGCACTAAAAAAGACCTTCGAAATATCAAGTTTGTTCCCTGGAAATTTCATCCTCGCCACGAAGCCTTTCAACCAAATATGTTGAATAAACTTGCCACAATAAGAGAGCTTATAATTAAAGAAAAGCCATCAGGAGAGGCTTCGTGGGGTCGTGACTATTTGCACGGAGACGAGAGCTACGAGATCAAAATCACAAAGAAAGGCAAGGCCGCAATCCTAGCCAAATCCCCGATTGGCACGCTCCGTGCCCTTCAGACTCTTCCGCAGCTGTTTTATGCTCACACATCTGGCGGAATATATACTCCCTATGCCCCAATATCAATCGCGGATGCTCCAAACTGGCCCTATCGAGGGTTGAACCTGGATATAGCACGAAACCCAATCAGCCCCAACGACGTGAAAAGAACGATAGATGCTATGGCGTCCGTCAAGCTAAATCGTTTGCATATTCACGCCACTGACTCACAATCGTGGCCGCTCGAGATTCCCTCTATCCCTTTCCTCGCGAGCAGGGGCGCGTATCATATATCGGCGGTCTGGTCCCCGTCACAACTACGCAATGTTCAGCTTTATGGCTTGGAAAGAGGAGTATCGACATTTATTGAAATTGACATGCCCGGCCATACGGGGTCAATCTGGCATGCGTACCCGGAGTTGGTACTCGCATTCGAGAAAGACGACTGGGATCGATATGCGGCAGAACCACCGTCTGGTCAGATCAGGCTCAATGACCCCACGACTAGAAGATTCGTGGACACCATCATAGCGGATATACTGCCCCGAGTATCTCCGTATTCGAAATATTTCCACACCGGTGGGGATGAGTTCAATCTCGAAACCTACATGTTGGAGGATTCTATTGGCTCCAAAGATCCGAACGTTTTGAGACCGTTTCTTCAAACGTTTATTTTCCGTTTGCACAAGCAGATAATGAAGGCCGGGCTTACTCCAATCGTATGGGAGGATCTTGTGCTTGATTGGAACCTTACATTTCCTACACCGGAGCGAGAAGAACGGCGTGTCATAGTACAGGCCTGG
This sequence comes from Nannizziopsis arthrosporioides, assembly GCA_029635245.1. NCBI lineage: Eukaryota > Fungi > Ascomycota > Eurotiomycetes > Onygenales > Nannizziopsiaceae > Nannizziopsis > Nannizziopsis arthrosporioides. The sequence goes on along the minus strand of CP098263.1, from coordinate 3,882,972 downwards.
AGAAATTCTAACTCTTTTAAAGAAGTCTTAGAGAGGGGGCATCGTACACTTTTTGGCACTGGGGACGCCTGGTACCTTGATTGTGGACTAGGAGGTATTGTTAATCCACGACGTGGATCCGGCGCCGTAGAGGATCCGTACCTTGATTGGTGCTCCCCAATGAAAAACTGGCGGCATATCTATATGCACAATCCGCTAGCCAACATCTCTACAGAGCTCCATTCTTTAGTCGAAGGTGGTGAGGTACACATGTGGACAGAGAATGTTGACCCGGTTAACATGGACCAGACCATTTGGCCACGAGCCGCTGCGGCAGCGGAAGTACTTTGGGGAGGACCACGCATTCGAGACGATATACAGTGGGCATCTTATCGGCTAGGCGAATGGAGAGAGCGGGCTGTTCTCGACATGGGAGTTAACGCAAGCCCTGCACAAATGACATACTGCTTGATGCAAGAAGGCACCTGCGAGCTGTAAAGCTTAAGCAAGATTTTCGGTATCAGCGATAATGCTTTTTCAAATTCATACATAAATATACACCCCTGTTTGATACTAAACGATATTAGGAATTGCTACTATATTTCATAGTGCGGCAAGCAATCTAGATATCATTGTTAATTAATTGAATTACCAACTCCCTTTGCAATGTTTCTCTCTGATTAACACTTTTTCTCCCAGCAGACCGTTGGTTTACTTCTTTTTGTCAAGGCTGGCTTCAATGAACGACGCGAGCCAGCAGAAAATTGTATACATACACACATAATACATCAGTCCCGCATGAGGGTTTCCAGGCCAAGAGCCTGTTCCGAAGGGCAATGGTAAAAACCTCGTCTGTAGTTACGCAGCGAGCAATCAACAGCTTGCAATAATATCTCGGCTGTGTGCACCTTTAACATACAGAGTACGGAAAGGTTAGGTAGTTAACGACGCCAAGCCCCATTCTGACTAAACTCGAATTCGCATTCGGATTCGGATCGAAGAAAGTCGGAGTAACTTCTGGATTGACAGCAACGAACGGATCCCTGTAGACTCTCATGCGACTTCATTATCTCGACCAGCCGAAGAAGAATAACAAGAGACTTCAGGAAAGGCATTGGTTCCTCCCAGCCATCAAAGTTCACAGGTTGTGATCCTACTTTTCTTGTGTTGTTATTATCATTATCAACCGAATCGGCTTGGTATAACTAGCACGGAGTAAGGCTCAACTTCTCATCAAGGTCCATGGAGATACTCCACTCAGTGTGTTGATCCTTCCGGCAGAATATTGCCGCTGTGCCGTGCGGATAAATCATTCTCTCCAGAGTCTCAAGACTCCCAGAGCACCGAGATGCGGAATAATGAGTTCCTCCAGACTTCACGCCATGGTCTCACGCCTAGGCACTAGGACCCAGTCGGTACCAGGTTACCAGTCCATTCAGCGAGTATCATGAGTCCATTAATAATAAGTCATATTATTATGAAATATCCACTTCGATGGCATTTCCATGTGAAGCCGGGGTAAAAGTGTGGGGATCTTGGGGGAAAGCCACGATGGAAGTTTCATAAAGCAGGTATTATAATAACCTGTATGCTCATTTGTTTTCACGATTTCATTTTTTGGGCTTGAACATTTATTGATTTGTTGTTTATGGCTGCGAAATTGATCCTCTTCGGAGAGCTGGCAAAAAATTAGTCCCTATCATTTCAGGGACAGACGATCTTGAGCCTACCTTTCAGAGCTAGGTCGCAATCTGAAGGGATATATACCCCACGAGTCTTCCTCTTCCTCCCGATGGGCTCTATTGTTTGAACGGCTCCAGGACAACCCAAAGCGTCCTAGTTACTTTATCCAGATTGGTATACTCACGGTCATCGCCCAATTGTGCTCTTTGCGCAGTCCTAGGTCACTGTGTTCTGGTTTCAGGACTCGCGTCTTTACGGTCATATTTCACATTCGTGAGCTATAGGCATTTATCTTTAAGACTGGACTTCCTGAGTTCGGGCAGGACTATACCTTATCAAAATGCTTGAAGAGTTGGCGGCTAGTGTCACTCGGGGACAAGCAGTCGCTGCTGTATGCCTTTCCGTCATCGCATTCCTATTCATATTAGATAGCAGAATCGATTGGAAGGCTCGGCGGCTAGGACCTCAGGCGCCACGCATAAATACATATCTACCTATCGGTTAGTAACAGGGTCTGCTGTCTCTTTCGTTTAAATAACCGTTATCCCAGGTCTCGAATTCATCATCAAAGCCTTGAAGGCCGCCAAAGAGCAAAGGGACCTTGAGTTTTGGTTTGAATTGTTTAACAGTATCCCTTTCCATGGGCCTGGCCGGTTAGCCACTTTCGAGGTAAAATTTCGATTTTATAGCTGCAGCATCTTTACTATCGATCCAGCCAATATTAAAGCTGTTCTCACCGGCCAATTCGCCGATTACGGCAAAGGGGAAAGATTCCACAATGAATGGAAAGAATTTCTGGGAGACAGCATTTTTGCGACGGATGGCCAACTTTGGTCTAAATCGAGACAACTCATTCGTCCGATGTTTGCCAGGGATCGAATTGTCGACACAGAGATCTTCGAGAAGCATATTCAGAAGTTAATCCCTTTGCTTGCCGGTGGTGCCAATTCGAACGGCGATAAGATCGTGGATGTTGGACCACTGTTCTTCTGCTTCACTTTGGATGCGGCCACCGATTATCTTATGGGCCACAGTGTTGACAGTTTGGATAATCCGAGGACCGAATTTGCGGAGGCATTCCAGTATGTGCTTCATCGCCAATCTGTACTGTTCAGGGCTGGGTATGTTACCATCTTTTTCCTTCTCTTCTGCCCCCTTTTTATTGTAGGTATTAATGTCTCCTAGACCGATAAGTCCCCTTCTGTCACGAAAAATCTTCCGTGAGAATCTGAAAAGAATGGATGGCTTCATACAGCCTTTCATCCAGCAGGTCCTGGCACTCACTCCGGAAGAGCTCGACCATAAGCTTTCTAAGAAAGACACTTTCCTTCACGCATTGGCTCGCTTTACACGAGATCCAACTGTTCTTCGAGATCAGCTTGTCGCTATCCTTCTCGCAGGTCGCGATACTACTGCAGCAACTCTTGCATTCTGTCTTTTTGAGCTCTCCCGTCACCCCGCGGTTGTGCAGAAAGTCCGTGCCGAGATTCAGTCTGTGTGCGCCAATCGCAAACCATCATATGCCGAACTCAAAGAGATGAAATATCTCAACGCTGTTCTCAATGAGACCATGCGTCTCTATCCTGTGGTGCCATTCAATGTGCGCCACGCCCTTGTCGATACTACTCTCCCAACCGGAGGTGGTCCGGACGGTCTGTCTCCCATCGGCGTGCCAGCAAGTACTCGAATCGTTTATTCGACCATGGCCATGCAACGTCGTCGAGATCTATACCCACCGCCTCCATCCCATGGCGAAAAGTCGGCCGTGCCGTATTTCGATCCACAATTCTTCCACCCAGAACGTTGGTTATCGGGCTGGCAGCCTAAGCCCTGGCATTTCATTCCATTCAATGGCGGGCCAAGAATATGTCTGGGACAGCAGTTCGCGACAATCGAAATGGGTTATACTGTGACGAGGATTTTGCAGCACTACTCCGAGATTGTGGGAGTAGGGACACCGAAACCGGGGACAGACCCGGCATTTAAATTTGACGTGACGCTGAGTCCCGGGCAGAGATTTGACTGTGTGTTTGTAAAGAAGGAGGACATGTAATTGACTCGACTTCTTTTTCAGGTTTGTTTTCCACAGTTTGCTAAGGCGGGTATATTTTCGTGTATATTGGTGAACTCTTGAGTGATGATTGAATGTATATACGTGCTCCTACACTTACTATAAAGTCTTGACAGTTAGCCAGATATCGATCCAGGATGCGTATACGCGATGAATTATGACTGTATCGGGAAACTGCAAAACGCCTTACCCCTTGAAGGGCTTCGTTATGGAAACCGGAATGTACTGTACATTTGCGACGGGAGAGTGAATATCGAATTCAACAACAAACTGCGGTAGGACAAATATGCGCCCAGTCAATACCCGAGCATGGTTCCTAACTGCGATCAACCCAGTCGGCATCTCAATAGTTTCACATAGAGAATACAACTAGAGAACCGTGGACCAGGCCACTTCCAGGTGTGTTACTTGTGGAGGCATCACCAACAATGACAATGTGAGATATCTTTCACAATATACCGCGATTGAGATGCATCTCTTGAGAATGGTGGATTCCATGAGCTGGAACATGTCAATCCATGATGAAAGGGCCTCAGCATTCAACGTTGAACGTACATATTTGCGACTCAAGAAACTCATTGTTGGTATCAATGCTGTATGCATGACATTTTGTCTGTTGTATGGGGGTGAATCGAATCACCGGACGAGCTGACCTCGTCCTAGGAAGCGCTGACAAGACTTGTTCAGGAATAATGAAAAAGAAAAGTGAGAGTAAGAAGGCAACGAGACCGTCGATCACCAAGATCTCGGAATTTTGCAGCATGGGGTATGAGATACTTCGCCAATATGAAGCTCTTTGTCGTAATCCATATCACCTATGGTCCTACATTAGAGCGGCACAACAGCAAACAAGCATCAAAGCAATGCTGTTGTCCTCCCACAGCTATCGTACAGAGAGGAACCTGTACCGCCTATCATTTGCTTTAATGAGCTTCCAAATAGGATCGTAGAGAGATATAAAAGCCACAAAATCTCACTCCAGACCAGCCATGTAGATCGCCAGCCCAGCTCAAAAACACCCCCTAGGTTCGATTCCACCTCGCTCTTCAGTAAGTAATTGAACCTCAGGCACACTCATATACAACCTCACCTCACTTGTTACCTGCCCATCTGCTGGCTTCGCAATCTATCCATCTATCCATTCGTTTTTATAAAACTGACCACGGCTTTCAAGAGCTTCAAAAGATTCTAAACCACAACCGGAACTCTCAATAAATCCAAAATGCAGCTCCGCGCTCTCTTCGTCTTCCTCTTGACGTCCTCCATCGTCTCCGCAACCGCGTCTCCAAAGGAGATGAACGGCCTCAACGACGCCTCCACCGCGGACTGCATTCCCGAAGGCCAGCGATGCGGTTGGAAAATCCCCGGATCTTGCTGCGGAAAGCTCCGCTGCCGTTGGCACCCTGTAAAGTCACCCTATTCTTCATCCCTGTCTGTTTCTTTGCTCCCGCATTCCGAGTCCCCGCATCCACTTCGCGCGTTCAGGTCCTTCAATAAATCTACCCCTACAGACCGTTGATAACTACTCCGTGCCCCATACCCATGTTTGTCTCTTAAGGATGTATATCCACTGACTTGATTGAACTATTCAAAATCCAAATAGGTCGGCGGTAGCAAGCAATATTGCGCGATGAACTAAACCCAAGGCGTTTTCAAGCAAACGTGAGGCAGAAAGCGAAAGAGAAGAGGGAGCGATGGTCGCGTCATATTGTCGTTGTCGTCCGCAAGGTGTCTTGACATCAAACTACGGAGTACTCGTAAACTATCACCAGACTTAAACTAGTTGGTTGATGGGCGTGTTGCGTTGGTTCAGGGGAGTGTTTGATGTGGACCAGGGGAACGAGCCAACCAACATGGACGAAAACGGACAATTGCACCTAGAACACGCAGAGCCGACGCTTGCTTGTCTCAGAACTCGTATCATCGCTATTTTCGCGAGCTATTTATGATCGTTGTTGATTTCAGAGGAGTTGAGTTAGAAATAATAATATAATAATAATAATAATAATAATTTGAGTGGTGCCATTTATGTCTGTCTGTTGTCGCTCTATTTCTATGCGTATGAATCGCGCGACGTCGGAATTAAAATGATAATATCGCGGGCAAACTGAGTACTCCATGTTCCTTTTCTCCTTTGTAAGCCGTAATAACACAGTAGTATTAAAAGCGATTCCGCCTCTATCTAAAAAGAGAGTCATGAATCGTGGCATTTCGCCATATCATCAACAATAGTCGTGAAAGGAGCGTAAAGAAACCTAATCCTCACCCATAACAATACAAATCCATGATATGATACCCTCGAGTAAAATGAAAGACATCGGTCACATTAGTAAGGAAGGCGTCAACCAATGTTCATTCATGAACTCCCGTCTGGTCATGGATGCCAGACGAAACCCAAATAATAAATCCCTCCCGGTCCATCTGTCGCCATGTGGAAATCTTTTGTAAGACTGTATGTACCTTTTTTGTGTAACACTGTACAGATATGAGGCTCTTGAGAGGCAATTATCGCAGGTCCGATGTTCCACTTTACAAGAACACGGCCAGGCCGACAATGCCGCAAATGACGAGAAGCGCAGAGACAGAGCCGGACAAGCGCATCGCTGCATTTGGTGGAGCCGTGACGATACCCGAAGGAACAGATCCGGTTCCAGTGGCGGTTGGTACACGGGAGGTGAGAACGGTGGTACCGTTGGTACCTGTAGGAATAGGACGACCGGAAACAGAAGTTGGCCTAGGGCCACCAGTAGACATAACCGAAACCGAAGAGGAAATTGAACCCGAAGGTGAGGCAGACGACTGTGATGACGCGGTACGGGATGTCGACTGTTGGCGTGGATGATATTGTTAGCAAATGCTTTCACATGACAGATACAAGTCATAGTAGGGCAGAGAAATCAAAAGGTAGGGGTAGTGCTCACTCACAGAAGCCGAGTTCGGCGTAGAGGGTCTCCCGCTGTCAGTCACTAACCAACCCGTGGGGAGCCCTGCGATTCCTGTTATTGACGTTCCAGAAGGAGTTAAAGTAGAAGGTTGGGGAGGACTTTGAGGGAGCCAAGGAAGCACACTCGGCGATCCTGTTGGCGTGCCGCCTTGGTTCATACCTTTGGTGGTTGGGAGGGTGGGCTCAGCAGAAGGAACAGAAGATCCTACATCTGGGGCTTGTTCAGGGCTTCCCGAACCACTGATTTTGCCGTCGACGGCTTTGATAGATTGCCAGTTTCCACTCATATCAGTGTAAATATATTCCTTGCCAGTGGAGTAGTCAACCATCTTGATGGTCTTGATCATCATGGTGTAAGGGCCCTTTTTGTAGTCGATCTCACCGCCAGCCCATTCTGCGCTTGTCAGTATGCACTACAGAAACAAGAAAAAAAAAAAAAACAATAAAAACAATAGAAAACGCGAAGCTGCTCACCAATGGTTCCTTTCGAGTTTCCGGGATCGCCACCGGCCCAGGCACCGAATTTGCCGTACATGGGCGATTGAGGGTATTGGTTCTTGGCGTTAGCGTCATTAGGGGTCACAGTGCGGATAAGATTTCCATCAATGAGAAACTGGATGCGATCTTTGGTCCAGTCAATAGAATAAGTGTGATAACCGTCCTGACTTCCGGGGTTGGGATGCCATGCGGACCGATCGTAGGTCGCGGTATTTCCCTTTCCGAAGAAGTTGGTTTGCACATCGTTGGGCTTGGTACCGAGCCACTCCCAATCGATTTCGTCCAGATCATCAGATTGCAAGACCAAACTGCTCACCATACCCTTTCCTGGAGCAGCCTTAAGCACCACGTCCATACGACCAAACATCATGTAAAAGGCGGTGCGATATGTGGGATTGTCACCCTTTTTGGCGACTGTGAAGACACCTCCTTCTTGATTGGAAGATGGGGCAGTTCCCGCAACAGAGAACCCCTTGGGTTGACCTTTGCTCAAATCAAAAGTTGCAGAGCCACCCAGGGCAGGGTCAGGTGGGCATTCTACATGGCAATGGTTAGCAACCAGTTCCGGGTACATGGATCACTCCTAGGGAATACATACGCCTTTTGGTGGGGTTGCAGTCTGTAAAGGTCTGAGCAGCAACCAAAAGCGGAGCAGCCAGCAACGCTGCTGCAACTGAGGAGCTGAACTTCATGTTGTGTTAAGAAACGAGAGAAAGCAGTGAGAAAGAAGGAAGGGCCAGGCTCTGAGTGAGCGGCGCAACAACCAAGCTGCACTGTAGAAAGAGGCACAGGTTGATAGGTGCTAGAGATTGCTGGAACACTGTGGGTTTAGTAGAACGAATGACACCCCGCAGCGACAAGGAGTTGTTGAAGTGATGGAGAAGAGGAAGGGAAGCGACATTGCGAAAGAAGGAAAAGAGCAGCTCTTTATAAATAAAAAGCAAAAGCGCCAGGTGTGGTGCGTGTTGCGTATCCACCGGGCGGGCTTGCTAGTGAGCTGGGTCGACGCGGCGACAAGAACTCCAGCAGGTGAGCGGCCAGGGGGAAATGGGGTTCAAGGTTGTTCTTGCAGCTAATAATAACCAGCCGTCACAGCACTAAACTTCAGCGTAACAGCCACTAACAGCATCGCAACCAGCAGGCGACCTCCCTTAGCGCGAACCCGAAGCCGAGGAGAAGCCCAGCAGCCTCTCAGCAGCCTTTAGGGGCCCTTAGAAGTTAGGGAACGACCTGAGAGGTCTTTAGGGGAGGCTGGGCGTCCCCGAGCGCGGTTTCGCTGGGCGGCGCGGCCAATCAGCGGCGGCGCTGGCTGCCCGGACACAGCGGCCCACCCGCCGGGCTGGCCACTAGGGATTCAGAAAAAGAAAAGAAGAGAAAAAGAAAAAAAGGAAAAGAGAAATTATATGGCAATCCTGCCAGCCACCTGCACACTCGCTTCGTTACCCTGGTGTGAGTGTCTGTCAGCCTCCCGATTTTCCGTCGTTTGTCTCGGCCCAACGCGAACAGACATAAAGAGACTTCGCCGATCCGCATCCTGGACAATAATTCCTGCCACCCAGCCCGTATTAATTTGTTCCTGCAGGCTGCAGCTAGATAAGAACTTCCAGTGGATCGATCGGGCCACAGCACTCCGCCTCCCACCGTCAATAATAAATCTCTTTCAAGAAGTCTGCTCCATCCGGTTCCTATGGATCGTGTTCTGAAGCAATCAAACAATTCAAGTGACAAGACATCCGGCCCGGTGTATGTTATTCTTAACTGAAACATCTACGGTGAGGGCGTCTTGCAAGTTGCCACAGAGCCCATGTGGAGAAACAACGAAAAAAGCCACTAGCCGATGTCAGGGAAGAACCAGATAACTGTATACCGCTCGAGCACATGGTCTTTGCGACGGAAGGCAGGTCTCCGAAATGGCCTGCGTGTGACAATGAGAAATTATGATCTTCGAGACAAACCGGTTATGAAGTCATGACGGGCAATGGGTGATGAAACCCTCGCAAGTTCGCTCATGGCTGCGGCGCTCTGGGCGGACAAGAAAAATATCATGTCAACGGGTGGGAATTATGTAAAACATGCGGATCCACATGATGCTGTGAAGAGTGGATTCATCAGAATTTGCGGAGTGTTTTAAATTGAGAGAAATAATCATACTGATCAGATTCTCCATAGGACCATAGGCTTTACATACTTGCAGGGCGGAGCCGAGAGGGAGAAGGATCTGGCGCCAGACACTTGCAGAATGCAGACAGAAAAAGCCCAGCAAACCGAGAACGGCCAAGGCGGACGGAGCTTGCAGGGATAATCAGTAGCTCTCTGGCGTCTCCGCAAATCACAATCGCTAAATGAGAGGCTGGAAAAGGAATGAAAAGTTTGGGCTGTTCAACAAGTTCCCTGGATGTTCACAAAACGACCCGAAGTTCAAAGGAGAATGACCTGCGATGAGTCAATCACTGTATGCCGCATAAAGCATCCTTTATGAAATTCCTGGCTGTCAAAGCAACTACAGGCCATGAAGGCATTCGCGCCGCCAAGATATAAACGCATCATGGTACCCCAGGATATTCCTAACAAAGGACGACGATCTGACTGATCCAGTAAGGACCCCGGGAGTTGAGTAGTTGGCTTTGCTTCGGTAAACGAAATATGCGCTGGTGTTTTCTGCATGCGAATCTCAAACCACGAGGATAACACTACATAACTGACCTGCTGCGCCAGCAAGAGGCGTCGGCATGACACGGACCATCTATAACCAGATGAATTCGGCTGCATGGTGTTGGAGCCAGGCTATCCCAGACAAACTGGCTCTGTTTTTTGTTTATCTCAGTGGTCACAGAAGGCTTGATTCCATGGTAACCAAAATCAGTCTGTGAAAATGATCCATGTGACCTCCAACGCCCATATCGTACGGTTATATTCAGCAGCGTTGGACTAACTGCGCTCTTCCAGCCCCCGGGAAAAGGCATCTATTAGATGGTACTCAGCAACGCAACCCCAAAGGAATGGTATGCATATGTCTGATAACCTTGCATCAGGTAAAGGAATGCTTGACCACCGTGCCAGAGGGCTTTGGACCAAGCTTCTGCTAGCCTTGCCTCAATGCTGAAGAGAGTTTTGGGCTTGCAGGTACGATATCCTTATCTTTGGCCTACCGAACGACGTTCAAAGAGGCCAAAAAAATTAATAAAGCAGTACCGACCTTTTGGCAGTGCAGCAATCGGCTTCCTCCAGGATCCGTAGCCGGCATCGCCGCTCTATTGTTAGCTTTTGCTGCTTGTCTCTAACTTTAACGCATCGACCTTACGAATTCCGGTAGGGCTATGATCAGTGAGAGTGTTAGGTATGATTCAGAAACGTCGGACGACATTTTCTTTGGAGAGGGTTAGTTAGTTAGTTAGTTGGATGGACGGAGTAAATATTCGGAGGGGCCACGATTGCGCGCGCCATTGTAACCTGAACTTGCCATGCGAGCGGCGGATTGGATCCTGTTCCCAGAGAAACCGATTTGCTATCCGCGTGCCTCCTGCTGTGTAAGGTCGGGCGTCTTATCTTTTGGAGGGGTTGAGATGGTTGTCGTACCGATCTACGTGACAGGTGACCGCTCGCTCCAGTCGTTGATGCAAATGGAATCCTTCAGCGAGTTGAGTATCAATTTGCATTTCGGCTGACATCACTGAAGATTATTCCTGCTTCTCGCTTCGATCCTTCCCGTCGAATTGATTCGCTATTATTAGGCCCTGTAAAGCTGAATCATGGGGGCGCTTCTCCCTTCATTTATCTACAACCGCTGCCAAAGCCGCAGGATTTGATTGTTGGTGTTTTGTAACAGGACTCCCCCATTACAGTCCTTAATCACTGCGCCCATTCCCACTCGTGTTGCTTTATCTGAAGACCAGCGCTTCAACATACATAATCAAATCCTCTGAACCTTAAGAAATGTCTACTCAATGACGACTATGTTATAGTCACGAGTTGAAGCATTCCATGGTAGCCGGGGTGGACAAGGACGCTAAGGCCGTGGAAGCTCCCGATGAAGCAATGCGGTTTGCGCAAAGCTCCAGTTGTGATACCATGTTTTCAGTAGTATCTTCCCGCACACTCCACAACCCAAGAGGAAAACGCCGTGCCCTACGGAGTAGAAGTTTGCTACTCATCAGCCCAGTCGTATGCAGTGCGACCGAGTCTGCGAGCGGGATGAAGATCACGTGCCACTTTTCGGGTGGGGGATGACTCATCCGCTTCGGGCCATTTTCGCGGGCAAAAAAAGCGGCTCAGGGATCGTCTTCTTGAACCCCGCCAAATCCAGTCCAAAGGAAGAAAGACAATTGAGCAAAAGGCAATTGAGTGCTGATATACCACCATGGGCTCCGAATTGTCGCCGCAGGAGAAGCTTGACCTGATCAAGCTGAATCTCCAGGAAGTGCTGAAGCCGGAGATCCTGGAAGACATTATAGTGCGCCAGAACAGGCCTTTAGTCATTTACTGGGGTAAGGTGTTTCCCAAGCTAGTACAGACGTACCCTCCCGCTCTATTGGCTCCTTCTTGGGCCTTCAGTGGCTTACTTGCTCCTCAGGAACGGCAACTACTGGTCGGCCTCACTGCGGCTACTTCGTCCCGATCGTCAAGCTCGCGCATTTCCTCCGCGCGGGCTGCCATATCAAGATCCTCCTCGCCGATATCCACGGCTTCCTAGACAACCTCAAAGCGCCCATTGAACTAGTCAATTTCCGTGCGGAATACTACCGTTATGTTATTACCGCCCTTCTCCAGGCGGTGCACGTCCCAACGGACAAGCTCGAGTTCGTTCTCGGAAGCTCTTACCAGCTTTCGCCCAAATACACCATGGATCTCTTTCGACTCAGTAGCGTTGTCACTGAACACGATGCGAAGAAGGCAGGCGCCGAGGTAGTGAAACAAGTGGAAAATGCGTTTTTGTCGGGCCTTCTTTACCCGCTGATGCAGGCTTTGGATGAGGAGCATTTGGGCGTCGACGCACAATTCGGTGGTGTTGACCAGCGGAAAATCTTTACACTCGCACAAGAAACTCTATCTCGTATTGGATATAAAGAACGAGCGCACCTGATGAATCCCATGGTTCCAGGATTAGCTGGCGGAAAGATGTCTGCCTCCGATCCAGACTCGAAAATTGATATATTAGACACTCCGGAGGTGGTAAAAAAGAAGCTTAAGAAGGCTTTCGCCGTCCCCAAAGAGACGGAAGGTAATGGAATCATCAGTTTTGTTGAATATGTTTTGCTTCCTGTGAGCGCGCTGGAGAACCCAGAAGGAAAGGGCACGTTCACCGTCGACAGGAGCGAGGAGGAGGGTGGACAGGTGGTTTATGACAACATTGAGACCCTCAAAGAAGACTACAGGGCTGACAAGGTATGTCCACACTCTATTCCTTTTTTTAGCTGCTGGTTATAGGATATAGAAGCTGATTTGAGGCACCCATTTCAGCTGACACCCCAATTGCTGAAATTTTCTGTAACCACTGCCCTGAACAAGCTTCTTGCTCCAGTCCAAGCTGCGTTTCAGGCAGATGCGGCATGGCAAGAAGTCGAGCAGAAAGCGTACCCGCCACCACCAGCACCAGAGAAGAAAAAGAAAAAGGTGAAGGACAAGGGTTCAAGGTACCCTGCAGGAGCACCCAAGAATGTTGTTGCTCAACCAGATGGCTCGGTAGAAGGGCCAGGAAGCGAAACAGTAGCTGTGGGTACCGGGGTTGAGGATGCAATGGAGAAATTGGAGGTTCAGTGATGACATTGTCGCATTTATCAAAACGCCTTTTATGATAGAAGACCGTGTTCATAGAGACAGGACAGCTCGGATAAATCCGCAGATCATGCAGTTCCAATTGACAAGAGACTTGTCAGCTTTGGGTTACGAAGAAATTGCTCCGTAGTCAAAGCCCCATTAATTCATGCTTTTGTGTTTGGGATATTGCCTCAGATGGGCGTACGATTCACCACAAAGAGCCCGACATTTGATACGCTGGCTTTCGGCTCTGCTGCGAGATTACAGTTCAGAGCCAGAACAGGGCTTTCGCCGCTGGATGATGAATAATATCGAAAAAAGGAATCATTGAGATGGCGAATCTTTTTGCATAGCGGCCCAAGAATTGCGGAGAGCCAGTCAGCTAGTTAGTCGCCAACAAGCTTGCTGGTTAGCCCACATTCTTGTTGCTTTTCCATTGTCTTTCTGGCTGGCAAACGGGTCTCTTCTGGCCCGTGCACTGCCTTCTCGCTCTCATCCACTCTCCACCTTCGAATCCCAGCGACACCGAAAGATTTCTATGCCCTCAAATGGTCCCGAAACTCAACGCTCGCAAACGGCCTCTTTGAGTAGGATTGACTCCTGTCTCGGTCCTGAGTTTGAGTATGCTGCTGGCCTTTTCTGGTCCTTCTTCCGGTCGTCTTTCTTGAAGGTCGTGAGCCCGCAAAGCCGGTTGAACTTTCAGAGTTACCCTCGACTCGTCCCGTGTCTACCCTCCCACCCTCCCCCTGCTGTTTGCCCTCTCCCTCGACATGGGGGCATAGGCAAGAGGTCACTCGTCAAAGTTGCTAAACAATCGAAAAAAAATAGTCGCTCCGGATTTTTCTTTTTCGCTTCTCCGGATACTCCAGCTGCTCCCTCCGAGATTCTTTTCTATGCGCCCATCCGCCATTGGGACTCCGTCTACCAAATACCTGCCCGTTTGCAGGGCATGTAGATACATGCATGGTCCCTTGATCTACCATCCGACTGCACTTAATCGCTGTTCGTCTTCGCTCATTCTGACCGGAGCGATTGGTGGTTGTGATAGCTGAGGTTGGCTACGCTGTATCAATCCAAGTCGACGTTGGAGACCGCGATTACAACACCCGACTGAAAACGTACCGCGACCGTTCGTCTCTCGTATCGCGCATGGCGGATTGGCTCGGAAATACCTCTTCTTTCGACACTCTACCGCCGATCTCTTCTCCAACACCATCAGCCTACATCGGACGAAAGTACATTGGATGATATAGGAGTAGAGGAAAGCCGCTGCGCTCCTTTCTGGAATTGGAGAAGCCTGCTATCTACGTGAAGTTGGCGGGAGCCTTGGAGGGCTCCCTAAATCCATGGCCTCGCGCCAGTGGGAACGTTTCCAGGCCACAAGGAATGGTTCTGAGAGTTCTAGTACCGGCAGTCGACAGTCCCATGATACGGTGAGGCCGGGCCTCATGTCTGGAACCGGTCGACCAATTCCTCCGTCGCCAATGAATATTGGCGCTGACAATAGGTACGAACTGTTCTCCGTATTCCCGGTTTGCTTTCCTTGTACTTTGAAAGCAATGAGCCGTCATGTTTATGGCTTGGGTGAAACGGCGGCGACATGTGCAGTTTCAGGGCGCCCCCAGCGAAGCTCACTTTGATCTAGCCCTTTGATTTTCAATGCTTTTTCTCTACGCTTGCTATGGTTGCAGGGGTGGTCTGCTGGACACTCTCTCGTTTCAGCGTCGAAAAAGAATTGTTTTTCTAGAAGAACTCGCTAATGACAAACGGAATCACAGGTCCCATGCCGCCTCGCGGCGTCCGTCTTCAGTATTTGACGATGGCCCTCATGCTCCCTTTATTTCCGAATCTCCAGATGTATCGCCTACGGACCAGCGCCCTTCTTACGGGTTTCGTGCTCCGAAGAAAGCTCTCAACGTACTCGGCGAGGCCGACTTTCCAGCAACCCAAATGGCTCGAAATACTGGTCGCAGAAAGCCTCCTCTCCCCCTTCCTTGAAGCCTTTACCTCCCTCCCCTCCTCCGGTCCCCCGAGTGGTAACCAGACGTTCTTCCATGATTCGCCCGACCTTGATGAGACGTCACCCACTATGCGTCCCGTGACATCACAGTCCGGTCTCAGCAATTCACCAGAACTAATTTACGAGGATGAAGGTCGCAGACCTTCCATTGCGAGCGTTGCGACCGCGAGTAGCGGCGGGTCGAGGTCCACAAGCGGCGCACGCTTTCGAAAAAGATTGCAGGGATTCTTCGGCGAAGAATATCAAGATGGAGCGGCTATGGAGAGATCAATATCTGCGCGTGTACCGAGTCTTGGTCCGAGCATCACAAGCCGCGATAGACATAATTCTCTCAATTCGACTCATACCCTCGAACGACGGCAGTCTCCCAGTCTTTCCGGTGCTCGCACGCCGCTTCCATCGAGTGAAGTGACCCCTTGGGAGTTCCAGGAATTTACAGACATACCTAATTTGGGAGATGCGCCGGTGCGCGAACAGCCGACAGATTCTAGCAGCAGATATGTTGCCCCCTCCAAGTCGAAGCATCGTCTTCATTTCGGCCACCGTTCCAGGGGCAGTAAGGACAATGGCAGTGCAAGTTCAACCAGGCCGCCTACGCGTGATAACCTGAACCTCCCACCACCCCCTCCTTTAAAGGATCGACCAATTGTACTTTCTACCCCAATGAGCATCTCGACTACTACGCTTAGCGGTCGATCTGCTAGCCCAACCTCAAGTATTAAAAGCTCAAAAGACCTAGACCCAACATCTCCCAGTGTTTCTACACCAAAAAGATCTTTCTTCGACAAGATACGGAGGCCAAAAGGTCAGAATACGTCGATTCTGAAGCATTTTCCATCTTCTGGCATGCTTCAGGAGCCCCTAAAGGGTCCCAAGCACCTTAAAAATGAATACCCACCCGGGCGTACGCGGACTGGAAGTTTTGAAGCTACATCGCAGCCGAGGCAATGGGGTGATATTGACTATGAAAAGAAGAAAGAATCAAAATCTGGCACCAGGTTCCTACATGGACGCTTACCGTTCACCCATGATGCGTCAAAAGACCCACACAAACAGGAACGTGAGATGTTCGAAGGTGAACATGTCTTCTTGGATACAAACTTCGGCGATATGGAAGGCATTGTACGACAACCCCGGCCCGGTTCACCAACAGATACAGCAGGCATATTCGGTGCCGACTTAGGCGTTGAGAAGGGCAAAGGCCAGCTCAACACAGTTCTGGATGTGCAGTTAGCGGGAGATTGGCACGCCCCAGAAAGTTGGGCTGTGAAAAAGTTGACTGACGACGCCTTAAAAAAGAAACATGCAGCTGTAACTGAGGAGGATATTAGCGAAGATGGTCAGCATTATTGTGTTCGAGTGTTCCGAATCGATTCGACCTTTGCCACGCTATCCGCACCCCTTAATTCTACTGTCCCGGAAGTCCTGGAGATGCTTGGCCGAAAGTCCTTTCTTCAAGATGATTTGAATAATTACGATATAATCTTGAGGAAAAACGACCTTTCGAGAAGATTGGATCACTCGGAACGGCCTATCTTGATGCAGAAACGTTTGCTTGAGCAAGTCGGTTACAACAATACCGATCGAATTGATGATATAGGAAGGGAGGACAACAGTTATCTCGTCCGCTTTATTTTCCTTCCCACAAAGCTCGGTATTTACTCGAGTCTCGATTCGGAAATGCCGTTTAGCGAAACCCAAAGATTCACTCACCTTGATCTGCAGAGCAAGAACCTGGTCACCATCCCTATCAAATTATATAAGAAGGCGCCGGAAATTATATCCTTGAACCTTTCGAGAAACCTGGGGCTCGATGTTCCTAGGGATTTTATTCAAAGTTGTGTTAACCTTCGCGAAATCAAGTTCATCGGAAACGAAGCATGGCGACTTCCTACGAGTTTAAGCTTAGCGAGCCGGTTAACATATCTTGACATCTCCAATAATTGCCTGGAGCAGTTAGAGCATGCCGAACTTCACAACTTGCGCGGTCTGATAAGCTTGAAATGCTCGAATAACAGACTGACCTCGTTACCATCTCATTTTGGCGATTTCCCGACACTTCGGAGTCTTAACATCTCATCTAACAATCTGCAGGTTTTCCCTGAGGTTTTGTGCAAGTTAGAAGCGCTCGTTGATCTGGATATCAGCTTTAACCAGATCACAGAACTGACAAACATTGGCTGTATGAAAACACTGGAAAGACTCTGGGTGACCAACAATACCTTGAGTGGACCGATCAATGAATCTTTTTCGAAATTGGTAAACCTAAAAGAAATCGATGCCAGATTTAACAATATCACTAGCATTGATAACCTCTCATCGTTACCGGCTCTGGAGACGTTGCTGATTGGGCATAATTCCGTCTCATCCTTCTCGGGGTGCTTTCCTAGCCTGCGCACGCTTGTCCTGGATCATTGTCCGGTCACGGATTTTCATCTTACTGCGCCCGTCCCTACACTGCAATCCTTGAATATAGCATCGGCAAAACTGGTTGAATTCAAGGACTCGTTGTTTGTCAATATGCCAAACCTCATCAAGCTTTTCCTTAACAAAAACCATTTCGTCACTCTATCCTCTTCTATTGGGCATCTGCGAAAATTGGAACATTTCAGTATGGCCAAAAACCCACTGTCGCAGCTGCCGGATACTATCGGTTGCCTATCGGAACTCAGAAGCTTGAATTTGAGGGAATGCAATTTGAAGAAACTTCCTCAAGAGATATGGTTCTGTTTACGATTAGAGGTTCTCAATGTCTCTTCCAATGTCCTTGATAGCTTTCCGAAACCGGCAAATATCCTTCCCTACCTTGCCGAAGGGCAGGAAAAATTCAATGGTACTCCACTGCCAACACCCGGTCTCGCATCGTCCACTAGTTATGAGGAACTTGCGCAATTTGATGGCTACGATATGCGCAGACCAAGTCAGACTTCCTATTTTCACGGAAGCCCACCATCGGAAGGCTCGAAGAAGATCTCTCCTGGTTCTTCTAATAGCAGGCAACAGTCTCTCACGCCCCAGAGGGCGACCGACTACAGGAAGGACTCAACATTCTCGCAAAGAATCACGAGTACTTTTGCTGGCTCGTTGAGGCAATTGTATCTTGCAGACAATAGATTAGAGGACGATATCTTCCACCAACTCGTACTATTGATCGAACTACGCGTGCTGAATCTGTCCTACAACGAACTTACTGAGCTTCCACGCGTCGTATTACGACGTCTACAGTTTCTTTCGGACTTGCACCTTTCCGGAAATGAGTTGAGTGCCCTTCCTTCAGAAGATCTAGAGGAGTCAAGCAACCTCAAGGCGTTGTATTTGAATGCGAATAAGTTTCAAGTTCTTCCCGCGGAACTCTGCAAGGTCAACAAGCTTGCTGTGTTGGACGTTGGGAGCAATTCGCTAAAGTATAACGTTTCGAACTGGCCATACGACTGGAATTGGAACTGGAACCATAATCTCCGCTACTTAAACTTCTCAGGTAATAAGCGATTCGAGATCAAACCTAGCTCATCATATAGCTATGGCTCCGGAATGGCAAATGGAATGGACCTGACTCATTTCAACTCACTGAACTACATCAGAGTCCTCGGATTGATGGACGTTACGCTCACCATTAAAACCGTCCCCGAGGAGACCATGGATAGACGAGTTCGAACGTCAGCCTCTTCCGCAGGGTCGATAACGTATGGAGTTGCAGATACCTTGGGTAAGAACGAGCATTTATCAATAATCGATATGTTGGTTCCTCGCTTCCGAAGCAACCCCTTGGAGTCCATGATGGGAATGTTTGATGGAGAACACTCGCAGAGTGGAGGGTCTAAGATTGCCAAGTTTCTCCACGAAAACTTTCCTACCGCCTTTGCTAGTGAACTGGATAAGCTACGGGCAGATGAAAATGCAAGCGATGCCCTCCGGAGGGCTTTCCTTGCCCTGAACAAAGATTTGGCAACGGCAACGCAAAAGACAATTGACGAGCGAGACCCGAGACACGGTATGGCTGGTATTGGAAAGGTACTTAACCGAGACGACATTCATTCTGGTGCTGTTGCGACAATAGTCTATCTACAGAATATGGACCTCTATGTCGCGAACGTGGGCGATGCACAGGCTGTTTTGGTCCAGTCAAACGGTCAGCATAAATTTTTAACCCAGAATCACGATCCGGCTGAGACTTCAGAACGGCAACGCATCCGGGATGCCGGAGGTTATGTGTCACGCAACGGAAAATTGAATGATCGTTTGTCTGTCTCGAGGGCCTTTGGATATTTCAATTTGATACCTGCAGTGATGGCAGCACCTCACACCTTGAAGATGACCTTGACGGCGCAAGACGAGATGATTATACTTGCGTCTGGAGAGCTTTGGGACTATGTTACTCCCGACGTTGTGGTTGATGTTGCACGAGCAGAACGTTGCGATCTCATGATTGCGTCACAGAAAATTCGCGACCTAGCAATGTCGTATGGTGCAAGCGGTAAACTTATGGTCATGATTGCTGGGGTCTCGGATCTTAAAAGGCGACAAAGAAGGGGTTTGCCGAGGAGCGCTACAATCCCAATGGGGCCTTCCACCCCCTTGGCCGACGAGAGCATTCTACTCACCAGCAAGAGGGTTAAACGCCCACGCGATGCTCCTAGTGACTCAAGGCTGGCAAGGCTGGACCGTGTGGAAGCGCCAACTGGAGAATTGGCTATCGTGTTCACGGATATCAAGAAGTCAACTTCCTTGTGGGAGACCTATCCGATTGCCATGAGGTCTGCAATTCAGATTCACAACGAATTGTTCCGACGCCAACTCAGTATTGCTGGTGGATTTGAAGTTAAGACCGAAGGAGACGCGTTCATGGTGTCTTTTAGCACCGCAACCGCAGCGTTACTGTGGTGCTTTAACTGCCAAACTCAACTGCTTGAGGCTCCATGGCCAACCGAGATCTTGGAAGCTCCTCCATGCCAAGAACGATTTGATGGGGACGGCAATCGCATATACCGAGGACTTTCTGTGAGAATGGGTATCCATTGGGGCCAACCTGTATGCGAAAGGGACCCCGTAACAGGACGAATGGACTACTTTGGCCCCATGGTCAATCGTGCATCGCGAATCTCGGCAGTCGCTGACGGCGGCCAGACCTTTGTGTCAGCTGATTTTGTGGCAGAGATCCGGCGAATGTGGGAAACATATGCTGATTACGGGCGGAGTAACTCTGTAGAATCAGAGGAAGCTTGGCCTGACGATGCAGTGAATAACTCCATTCGAAATGATCTCTACCAACTCAGTAGCCAGGGATTTGACATTAAGGGCCTGGGTGAACGCAAGTTGAAGGGTCTTGAAAACCCGGAGTTTGTGTACTTGATGTATCCACATTCTCTATCTGGCCGTTTGGTCTTCCAGCCTGATATTCCTGAGGAGCGACCTGAAACGACCGTTCCCGGAACTCTAGGAGGCAACTCGAAATTCAATATCGAAGCGGAACAATTCTGGCGATTGGTGAAAGTGGGTTTCCGGCTCGAGGCATTTTGCAGCACTCTGGAAAACCCGAGTGCATCTGCGCTTATGGAGCCTGACGTCAGCGTGATGCACGCACTCCAGGACAGGGGTGGAGAGATCACCGATGCCTCTGTGCTAAGCCTCCTGGAGCATCAGGTTTCTCGTATTGAGGCAAGTCACCTTTACATCTTACACATGCCCCCTATGTACTAACAGTAACGCATAGACTTGCACCAACACGCTTATGATTCGCAACATGATGCGACCATTTAAGCCTGGCGATAGGCTAGACGAGCATGCTGTTCCTATGATCGAAATTATCAAGCAGCTCCAGGTTCAATTAGCAGAATTCAAAGCTTTGAAGGAACAAATCAACATTATCAGCGGTTCTCTCCCTCAATCTGCAGACGGCACTCCCATGCTCAAGGGCAAAGACGTGATATCGTCACCCGCTATCGCCGGTTTAGGTGTTGAGGAGCGAGTCGGGGATATGAAGGCTGCAGACCTCGAGCCTTATTGATTGGCTCAATACTACTTTTTTGTGATTCAATATGTTTTTCATTGCATGCGGCGTTGGCTACCTTGTGGAACAGGAATATACGCCGGCTTAACAGGCTGAGATTGGCGTTGCTGGCGGTTGTCTTTCGATTTGAGCATTCTAAGGGGAGCGGTCGATTTGCATAAACACATATACGGAGTTCTCCGTGTTATATATCCTGCGGCCGGGGTTTGGTGACTGGGTTTGGTGTTTCTGGGGTAGTTTGGTCTCGTGCACGACATGTATTCTACAATTTGGTTATTCTTCTGTATCTAGCCGCCATTAAAAGCTCATTTATGTCTTCCTTGGGCCCTCAATGTACCCAAAACACCAAAAAGAGAGCTGGATGCTTGGGGTGATAGTCGTCACGTGACACGAAGGGTGGCGCCGTTGGTTTTCCCTGTTTGCATCATTTTTGTTGACAGAAAACAACCTCACGAATCCATCACTCCTCAGTCTCACTTCAACGCTGCTCGAATCTCCAAGCGTATGGCTTCTTTGGTCTACCCCTTTCTGACCCTTCATTTGTCCTAAACGCCCATTTTCAGAATATTTGTGGAGGTCTCAGTTCAAGGTGCACGGCCCCCCTCCCGCCCGTTGCCCTGGATACCACACCTTGTTTATTGGCCAGCAAACCGTTGAAATCTTTTCTTTCTCTGATTGAGTTTTCGTTGATCTCACAACGCAGAGGCAACGTCTCATTCGATCGTACCTTTGTAGTTTTCGTCCCCGAAGACCTCCGCGATCCAAACCTGATCGATTGTGACTTGCAAGACACGTCCGCGCGTTTGATCTGGACACCTATACCGAAAGCGACCACGCCATGTCGGGCTTTGACAGCGGCGACGAGCTCGCCTACTTGATGCCGGGCTTTGACCTCAATGTCCTAACTGTTCCTCGTCTTCGGTCTATTCTTGTGAACCATGACGTTTCATACCCCACATCCGCGAAGAAGGCGCAGCTCATCAGCATTGTGGAAGCCGAGGTCTTGCCGAAGGCGAAGCAACTGTTGCGCAAGCGGGATCGCATACAGAGATCAAGTGAAGGGATAATCGACATGTCCAGCAGCCAAGAAAGCATGGAAGAGGAAACCACCAATACGCGTCGTTCAAGACCACCTGCTACTCCCTCGACGAGACGAGGAAGATCACGGACGAGCACTAGGCAATCTACGGAGGATATTGATGACAATGCCCCGCCACCGTCGACAACCCGCCGAAGAACCACCAGGTCCGCCATTAAACACCCACGCACGTCGGATACGGAAGAAAGATGGGATGATGTGAATGCAGTAGAAGCTACACCCCGGGCGACAGGACGCAAGTCGAGAAGAAGTGAAGCGTATCCCACCCCGCTTGGCTCAGTGGGCCCCATACAAGAGACACCCGTCAAAATTGAACGTCGAAGTGAAAGCGTCTTCACCGATGATAACCCCTTTCAGAGCGGTTCGCCGGTGGAAACTTCCCATGCTCGACATCCCAGCAGCGAGATGCGACGAAAAAGCACACCAAGGCATTCTATCTTGAGTTCTCCCGGAAGGGATGATAAACGGAAGCGTAGGACCGAGTCTATGCAATTCAACAATCTCGATCAAGAGGGCGGCATAATGGTGCCGACTAGGCCGACCTTTGAAGCTCCTGTCGCTGGGTTAAAGTCTTGGAGGGCAGAGGAAGTCGTTGAGAACGATTATGAACCCGGAGAAGAATTTACACCTGATGAACAACTTGCCTTAACACAAGCTCAGGCTACTCCTCGGAAAGCAGTCATCAGAAGAACTCCTCCCGCCAGGCAGGGAAGAGGCGCACAAATTGCATCCTGGATTGTGATATTAACATTACTCACGTCAGTTGCCTTATGGTGGAGGAAAGAGAAGGTCGAAATCGGATATTGCGGTGTGGGCAAACCGCATTGGTCCCTTGAAACCACCAATGTTCCAAAGTGGGCAAATGCTATTGAGCCAAAATGCGAGCCATGCCCACAACACGCCTTCTGCTATCCTGATATGGAGGTCACTTGCGAGCAAGATTTTGTGCTTAAACCGCACCCATTGTCTCTTGGAGGGCTACTTCCTCTTCCGCCCACCTGTGAACCCGACAGCGACAAGCTTCGTCGGGTGAAAGTTGTTACCGATAAAGCTGTTGAGGAGTTAAGGGAGCAGAGAGCGAAGTATGAATGCGGGCAAGATCAAGATGGCAGTAAGGAAGTCACCTCTCCCGAGATGACGGCTGCCGAACTAAAGCAACGAGTTAGTAAATCCAAGCGAAAGGGCATGAGTGATGAGGAGTTCGAAGAGCTCTGGAGGGGAGCGATTGGCGAGATTGCTGGTCGAGAGGAGGTTCTGGCATCCACCAGAGGGTAAGTCGATATTCTTCCGAGGTTGAGCGTCGTTTTGATTAGTAGTCGGACATGTGGTTACTATATGCTGTGGTTTACGCTTATTATCAATATATCTGACGTGGGAACTTCGACTAACAGCACCGGGAGCGCGTATACAGTCCAGTCACGGCCCCTACCCTCACTCTTAGTTCATCGTCCCTTGCGAAACTCCCACTCAGCTGCGCCGTCAAGCGCCACCTCTGGCTCTCTCTCCTCGCGTATAGACTCCCTATTCTCGCTTTGATTCTTACAATCTCGATTGTTACTTATGCCCGGTCACAAATTCTTGCTCAACGCTCCGATGCAGCCCGTGTGCCATCTCTTGTCGGCATGACCCTCGATCGCTTAGCGACACAGGCCGCCCTCCATGCTCGAGGAGAGGCTTTGGAGTCATGGATTTCCGTTGGACAGCTACGAGATGACGTCCTCCGTGATGAGCTGAAACGGCAACGGCGAGAAGAACTTTGGAATAGAGTGAAAAGAATTGTCGAGGGAAATGCCAACGTTCGGGCCTCTGTGCGGGAAGGCCGTGGCGGGGATGTCTCGAGAGTTTGGGAGTGGATCGGAGGTATCAAAGCAATGGGCGATGGCCCACAAACCCCGAACAGTCGATTAGAAGGCTCGAGAGTACGATTCTCGTTATTACCGTCTGAGACTACGACTGACGTTCAGGAGGCTTCCGGACATCGAGAAATAAGAAAGTGGGATGAAGGAAGACCAGCGTATTGAGAACCATGATTCCAATTTTGAAGCTTGATTTTTGTATTCTTTGTATATTATGTCTACTGGATTGGCCTGGTTTTTGGAGATTATATCACAATATCCTCTACTGGGCACAGGGTTTCTTTTGTTGCACTGCGCTTTGGAGTGTGGGTTCTGGTTGACTGATCACCATTTCCTTCTATCCGATACTTTCTTGAATAGACTTGTATGGAGGTCGTCTGAATACCAAATTGAAGACCGTTCAGACGAAATATAATACTATTATTCACTAATCAAATGGCCACGCTGTACATACATACATACAATACATGTCACACAGAAACTGGATACCGACTTAAATGCCATGCGTGAACGCAAAAACTGAACCATGTGAAATAAGCCAGCCATATACAAAAAGAATGACCTGTGCTATTTACCAGGAAAAAGAGGGAAATGACCGATCTGATCTAGCGAAGACCCGGGCCACTGTTCATGAGTGATGAACTTTGCTGTCACCATTGACCCCATTTGTTAAGTGTGCTCCGTTTGTTCCGTTGAGAACTGGTGCGGGACATTCTCGAACAACGGTATCAATTGCCTGAGCAACATACTTAACATTACTAGTATTCACTGCAGAGATAGTAAAGTCAGCAATCAGCCCTACATACGAAGTATCTCGACCTTAAGAGGGGACGTTCGGAACGATTTGCAAAGTGGGAGTATGTTGTACAGAACACATGGGAACTCAAGGAGGACAAGAGGGTCACGCATTCGCCGCCTGACAGGGCTTGGAAGCAAAAAGCCGACTGGAAGATAAGGATGGGGGAGAAAAAAGAAAACAAAACTCGTGTCTAACTGGAGGGCTACACAACATGGTGGATTGGTTGCGTGCATTCCGACTTACATCCAGAGATCGAGATCCGACCCGAGTCGAGCATGTATATGTGATATTTTTGGTTGAGAACGCGAATCTGTTCTTTGGTCAGACCAGTGTAGGAAAACATGCCTATCTGGTTGATGATATGCTCCCATGTTCCGGGCGTGTTGAGCCGCTTAAGCTCGTCGTATAAGGCACGCCGCATCGACTTGATTCGACTGCTCATTGTGATGAGGTCTTGCTTCCACATGTCACGAAGGGCTGGATCAGCCAGGATTGTGGCTGCAATTTTGGCGCCTGTATTACTGCTCGTCAGTATTGATCTGCAAGGAACAGGCTAGCATTTCTAGGGAAAAAGTACCGTATGCTGGTGGAGTTGAAATCTCGCCTCTTTGTATCTCCATGGCCTGAGATCGAGCATTTGCTGCTGCCTCTTCGCTGCGACATACAAGATGGAAAGCACCTACACGCTGCCCATACAAACCGAGATTCTTACTGAAGCTCTGGGCAACGCAGACTTCCATACCGCGTGAAACAAATTCACGGATAGCCCAGGCATCGTTGTTCAAATCACCGGATGCAAAGCCTTGGTATGCGGAGTCAAAGAGCGGGAAAAGACCCTTGCGTTCGCAAAGATCAGCGATCTTGTGCCACTGTGCGCGAGATGGGTCGATGCCTGTGGGATTATGAGCGCAAGCATGCAGCAGGATGACGTCTCCCTTGGTAGCAGCTCTCTCTAGGGTTCCCATCATCCCTTCGAAATCCAGCGTTCGAGTGGGCGCATGGTAATATGGGTATGTTCGTTGTTCGACGGGGCTTCCGGTCGTCACCGACGAGATGAGCTCCCAGATCAAGTGATGATTTGCCCATGTTGGATCTGAAATCCAAATCTTTCTCTTCTTTCCGTGCACTAATGGAGGTAGGAAATCGGCAAGGAATCTTGCCGCGATATGGTTTGCTCCGGTCCCAGATACAGTTTGCAGACTTGCAATGCGATCATTACTGATTGGAGAGTCAACGCCGCCAAAAATGAGATCTCGTGAAAGTTTGATGAACGGTGCATGGCCGGCAATTGGGAGATATTCGTGGTCGAATTCAGGATCTTCCTGAAGTTGTGCTTCAACCTTAAGGCAAGTTAAACAAAATCCGGTTGTTAATTGTAATTCTACAAGAATCTTATGCGAACGAAGATGATATGACTCACTTTCTTGACAGCTGGTAATCTCCAACTCTTGCCCTCGTTACATCTATACACACCAGCCCCTAGGCTCACCTTGTCTGGATGTGAATCGGAGGCGAAGGCGCCCATCAAAGCAAAAACTTCATCGTGAGGTGCCGTGGTCAGTTGAGCAAACTGACTCTCACGCTGCAAGGGCGCCATATTCGAACCGAATCTGCAGTTTTGGTGGATGGCTTATGATATTCAGGTGAAGCCTATTTCTAGATATATGGACGGAGAACCCGTGTATCCCCAAGGACGACTGATATTCAGTTCACAGCGATCTTAAGCCTGGGACAGTGGGAAACACTATCAACCGGAGACACACTTTTATTTACACAACAATTGTGATGAGCAACTTCGGAGCAAGAAAAACTGAGAAATATACCGAGAAAAACGTTTCATTTTGGGTTTTTAGCCTCCTTCCGGATCACGGATCAACAGAATCCACAGCCAAAACGTAATCCTGAGCGGAGGAAGTGGGAGCGGATACCCACGGTGAAGTCGTACAGCAAGCATGGAGCGCAAGAAATCTGGTTTCACCCGTGGCACTGACGTGTGAGAGATCGAGCTCCCTGGACTTCCATGAGGCCGCTGGCCCATTCCATAATCCTCTTCATTCTCCGGAAGAATAAGCAGAAACCCTGTAGTTCAAAACAGATATTCCCGGGGCACCCTTTTCGACCCATCTTTTATTGCTGCTACCACGAAGAAGCGCTGACCGCTATCGGAAATTAGCTTGCAGGGCAATTATCCCATCCAATAATAAGCACAGGATGGCGGGTAATAAACTGCCGATTCCAAAAAGCGATTTGCCATCCCCCTGCTTGGCTGGCGGTTCCCCGAAGACCAAGGACCGCAGGAGTTAATTAATTATATCACCGTGATTGTGCTCCCACATGCATCAATCCCATGCATCCATATTGGCCCTCTGCCAAGGAGGTCGATATCGGTCCCTATTATTATTTGCTCTCAAGTTGAGGGAGATTAGATAAAAGGGCTCTGCCTCGGATTCATATGACACCTAACCACACACCGTCGAAGGCCATATCAAGGTATTTTCGGGCGTGCCAGCCTTTGATGTGGAGGGCTTAAGATAGCAACAAGGTGAGGCAGGTTGATGAGTCTCGTGAGATTTCCCGGCGCCCCCGCCCAGGAGAACGAGTTGCCCGCCACTGAAGTCGAGAATTCCAGGGATGTTGGGCTCCTCGGCGTTGCAGGGCCGTACCAATTAGGGCTCAGGGCTAGGGTTTGGCTTGAACCCAATTAGTAAGCTCTGACATTCCGGGCCCTGAACAAACTAGGACTAGCGCCGGAAAAATAAAATCCTGAGATCTCCGCATATAGCCGAAGGTCATATGACTGTTATCTTATCAGGTCAATTTCCCAATCCGGATATTTGCAATGCAGGCTTGAGACGCCCTTTGCCTGCACGGACTCACGGAGTACTTCGTGATACTCATCAGCCAGCACTGCTCCGCTGCTTACTCCGTGCTATGGACGAAGAACTCCGCAAAAGCTACATCCGAAGCAGACCGAAACCCAACTGACGGGTCGTATTTCATGTCGCATCCTCCCAGAAACCCCATTGTCCGGGTCCCAGCGGAGTGTTCTTTTGTCTACGGAGTACTGGGATCAATCGCGGCCCGCTTCGGACTTTGGAATTCACAGTATGTAAGTTGACGCAAGTAGTGAATCGCAGAACAGTCAGAGGACGTTCGCAGTTCCCCCACGATGGCTGTAAGCGCGCCAATAGTTTCTCATTGTGTTCTCCGTAGTTATTTCGAGTAGGAATGCCATGATGAACCAAACCGAATCCGTCAGCCGGCGTGACCCTCTGGAAGAGGAAATCTTTCGGCAAACGGATCATGGGATGGTTCTGTATGCCGTACATGCTCCAAAAATCAGCGATCAAATCAGCCTTGGCTTTGTCATATATGTGCTCAACCAGAGCAAGCATCCCATCTATTCCTGCAGTGACGCCCGAGCTCGTCCAGATGTTTCCATCGGACGCCCAGCGTGCTTTATGAACCCAATTCACCTTCTCGTACTGGCTTAATACCTCATGGAAACTGTACTTATTTGACGTTGCTGTCTTTCCATCCAAAATGCCAGATTTCGCTAGTATTTTTGCTCCAGTGCACACGCTGAAGATGTATTGCAGACGTGGATACAGCTCACGCACGAGTTGAGCCATCCGTTCCAACTGCTTCGGCTCTCGGTTGCCTGCCCCGCCAGGTACGAGCAGAACGTCAATGCTCTCAGGCGGATCGTCGTAGGTGTGCGTTGGAAACACGCGCTGACAAACCGAGAGGTTACGTCTTTGGCCTGGTCGGGGATCGAGGGTGCTGACCGGGTCTAACGTCGGCCCAAGAATAGATAAAGTGATTTTGGGGTCATCCTTTCCGACAAAATTAAGGACGTCTAACGGGCCAAAGGCGTCTAGGGCTTGAAAGCCCTGGTAGAGCAGAATGGCATAGTGGACAGGGGGCGTAGCTGGCGGGTTTGACCAGTCAGTTGGCATCGCTTTCGCACGGATAAGAGAGTACAGCAGCAAACAAGTGTCCTCGTACCTTTTCTAGTGCCGCCGTTCATGTTGAACGCTATTCGAAAAGCGGCTTGTCAGTACGTGTTTCTTTGAGTGACTTCTCACATCCTTGTTGGCTGCGGGGCAGTCGAATGACTGCGCGGAAGGAAACCATCATAGTACGCAACACTCGCTGTGAGCTCTCAAACGACTTGTCGCTGGACTTCAATGGCATTGGTAAATTGCCCGATACAAAATCCAGGCCCAGAGCAACATTTAGTGATGCAATTTGGGATTGGGGACGCGATACGCGGTACAGAGGAGGGTGTTTGGGCGAAAGGAATTCAATGACATCAAGCGCAAGGGGGCTCGGACCTACCGTCAACCCCGTATAAACAGCCTATAAAGAACTTCCAAGGTGTCACCGTTGTCAATGGTCGTCTAGGAGCTCAGGAATTGCAAACTGGCTGCCAGGAAAAGAGGACAAAGAGATAGCTCTAATTAAATAATGAATGAAAACATCGAGTTCTATGAAAAAATGAGATATCCCAGATGCCTTTTAAGTCATCATCGCTTCCGGAGGATAGGAACAAAAAAGCTGGAACTACCACAGCAACCGGGATTACGGGTCGCTCTGCTTTGTTACTTCTTTGTATGCCCGTGGTACCAACACACAACGATCTCTGCTCCACGCATATCTGTACGCCGCCATCTTCTGCGCCGAGAAGTATTGTGTCATACCGACCAGATTCTCAGGGGCAAAGCACCCATGAATTTCCCCAAATTGTACCAAATTCACGCATTGTACGGAGCAGGGCCACATTGTATTATTAATCTCCAACATCCCCGAGCTCATCTCAATGCCGAAGCCGACGGGTCCAAACGACGCCAAATTGTACTCCAGGCACCGGCTTCGGGAGTGGAGAAGATCATGTGTAACCTACTGACAGAAATCGATGCTCGGTCTGAGATTAACAGAACCCCCAAAACTCGCTTGGGCGACCTCTCTCAGTTTGGGGTCAACGCTCAAGTAAAATTGACTGGAGGCATGCCCCTTTGAGCGATAGCGTCATTTATATGGCTAGAGATTGTTTGAAGGGCCGTTTTCCAGGCCTCTAGCGCTTGTTGTTGGGCGTGGGATGCTTTTGCTTCAGTCCCCACTGTCTGGTTGTTTAAGAGCCAGCCTAGCCATTCTACCACCGCAACGGCCTTTGATATGTCTCTTTCTTCGAGAATTACACGCTTGAGGTACTTGATAAGCGTGTTGACGTCTTCTTCATCTGGGCCTTCATCCTCAAACGAGTCATGCCACTGGCTTAAAGCATCCCGTAGTTCAGGAAGCGACGAGAGCTTCCGTGACGTGAAAGTTGGTTTTGGTGCTCTTGCGGGAAAATGTAGAAGCTTCTGGTCTGCCGGGCGGTCCGCGGTTCTATCTGCATTCGACCTGCGTGCCGCGGGTAAGTTGAGCCCGACACGTTTCTGTAAACGAGAGCGTTTATGCTCCTCAATGACTTCACGACGGATCTCGTCGGGCAAAGCGGAGAGGAACTCCTCTGGGATATCTTCAACGTCTTCGATCGAAGCTGTTGCAGTGTTATCTGTTAATGTAGCTGCAGTGGATGATGACGGTCGAGCCAAGATAAAATTTGATTGTGTGAGCATAGACTTTGCATTTGCTTTGGTCGCAATTGGCCTACCACGCCCGCGTGTAGATCGTGTAAAGCGGGTTTTGGTAGGAGTCGTGCGGACTTTGGGCCGGAAGCGATTTGTTGCGGGAGACACCAGTGCAGGAGTTGGAGGAGATTGTTGATAGTACGCTAAAACTTCGGCCCGTACATCTTCTGGCAAAGCGTCCAATGTCTCTGGATCGAGCTGTGATTGTGGGGGAAGTTCAATCGGTGTTTGTGGTCGAGAAGGGCTTTTTGAGGGACTCTCTGATGCATCGGTTCTCTGACGCTTGCTTATAGAAGCAAATCTAGACCGAATATCACCCGGAAGTTCTGCAAGAATCTGTGGGTTGGCTTGGGATGGTAGGATGAACTGCGTTCCCGTAATGTTAAGTGGCTTTTGCGCCTCGTCATTCAAGGATGGTGCGGTCGGCACTGAGATTGAAGACTCCCCCTTTCTAGGTGTATTTATTTCGTCCACATCTGGTGTAGCCTCCCTCTTACGAGGACTGGAAGTGCTGAAATTCAATTGCTTCTGACTACTCTCGATGCCGCCCGATGTATCGTATTTTATGGGTTCGAGTTTTGTCATCTGTACACCAACACCTCTCAAGTCAGTAGGAGAAAATTTGAAGCTTCTAAGCATGGAAATAGCCTCTTTTCCAATCATTTCGCTGCTGTTGGTTGCAACTCCTAGTAGAGTGCTTTTATTGAACGTATCGCATTTTCCATGTCCAAGATGCTTCTGAGGTTCCAACGGAGCATCCAGGGCTCTACGCATGATCCTCATTGTCAGTTGTTTTCCCTTCACAGCGTTTTCAAGAAGCCTTCTATGTAACTCATCGCACAAACTCTGTATAAATTCGTCTGCTTGTTCCTGGGTGATAAAACGAATCCCCCAATTGATTTCCGCGGAAACTGACTTGCGGGGTGTGATGTCTCCCACCTCTGCGCTATCAATGCCGCGAGCGTAATTCCACAATTTGACCCCTGTTTTCGGCCCAAGGCTAGATATGAGCTTCTCCTTACTGAGCTTGCGGATATCTTTGACATATTTTACCCCCAATTCCTCGAGCTTTGCCCCTAAGCTATACGCAACACCTGGGAGTTGTTGTACTGTAAACTCACCGACAAAGTCGAGAACCGCGTCAGGCTTAAGTTGATATTGCCCAGCAGGTTTAGCTTTTCTCAACGCCAATTTAGCCTGGAGAATGTTTCCACCAATTCCGACGGAGACGTCACACCCGGTTTTTTCTTTCACAGAATCACGGAGTTTCTGAGCGATTTTATCGGCTGTTACTTGTTCTTTCATGGCGAGTCCTTCTTGGAGGGTGTCGCCGTCGAAGCTGGCTTCTTTAAGACATAAATCTGTAATGTCGATGAGTGCTTCATCGATACTGACGCTCTGAACTATGCCTTCAATGGAGAGTATCGACGCGTAAAATTTCCTGCTAGCATCTTCATATGCGGCAAAATCATACGGGAGGACTTTCAATTCTGGGCACTTCTCCAAAGCACCTTGCATCCACATCCCATTTTTGAGGCCAAATTCGCGAGCCGGATAGTTGCAGCTCGCGATTTCGGAACTA
This sequence comes from Nannizziopsis arthrosporioides, assembly GCA_029635245.1. NCBI lineage: Eukaryota > Fungi > Ascomycota > Eurotiomycetes > Onygenales > Nannizziopsiaceae > Nannizziopsis > Nannizziopsis arthrosporioides. The sequence goes on along the minus strand of CP098263.1, from coordinate 3,851,044 downwards.
CCTCCAGTACCATGCGCGATCGCCACAGGTTTACCAGCAAGCTCCGGATGCTTGATTAGCGATACCGCGGCAAAAAAGCTATCAAAGTCGACATGGAGAATATATCTTCTTGCACCAGGAGTTCGCTTCCTTGGGACTATCCCAGATGGGTTGGATCTCGCAATGGTAGCCGCCTGAAGTTGAGCTTTCAGCTCTGCTTTCCAAGTTGAGAGATGGTGAAGGCGGGATTCCTGATAGTACTGTTTGATGAAATTGGGATTGAGAGCACCCGTAGTACTGATGTGTGGGTTGGATAACTTCAGAGAATTAGATCTTTCTGGGGTAGTTTGAGTATCTTGGATCTTATTTCGCTCTGTCGATTTAATGCATGCCGCTTGCATTTCATCCTCTTGAAAGGCGTCAGAATCGCCAGCAGTTGAAGTATTACGGAGGTTTTCTTGTTTATCTGGGCTGATTTCCTCTATAGATCCCATGGTATGAGGCTGGCGACTTAGGCCGTCCATAAACGGTGTAGGTGTCGTTGGCCTAGAAGAATCGGCACTGGTAGTATTTTGATGGAGTTGCGAAGTATACCAGCTAGATTCGGTCTGTTCTCGGTAACCTGATGACTGGTCTTGAGTCGTACTCGTGATCTGGCCATCATCGCTGAACTTAAGGACCCTTTGCGAGCTTCCTGGCCCGATGACCCTGAAAGAGTCCCAAGGTAAAAGACGGCCAGCATTTATACTCTCCACAATCCAAGCCGGTTTGACAACACGGTACTTCTTGAATTCTTCGCTTTTCTTCGGCGTTAAGGAACTTGCAATGATATGCGTTGCGGCCGTCTTCCCATCCAGATATTGAACAAAGCCTCCACCATAGCTGACGATAAGACGATGTAGGTCGTTAAGGGAGGGCTGAGTATACCCATTGACATGTGCCACCACACCTCTGAAGATCGGAGGGTTGTTCGGGGAGCTCGATCGAATTTCGGCGTCCAAGTTCTGTAGCTTTAGCTTTTTACGTCGGAAATAATCACCGAATCCTCCGAAATTTGAGGCTCCATACTCTTCCCCTTCCTCATTGTCGAACACATCTACAGATCTGAGTCAGCAAAAAACGAGACTGGGCTAGAACAGAGAACATTGCTAAAGGTCCTCACGGTTCTCAATTCTCTTGCGAACTGTATTGGATCCTGAGTCAAGTCTGGAGCCCATGGCGGGCTAAAAACATTCAAAATTCATAATCCAGTCATAGACAGCGATTAAGACCGAGAATACCAGGTCGAAGTCGAGTTTAGTTGGGTTCACCGTTGAGTTGCTCCTTTTCCTGCTCCAGAGACTTGAATGGCCGTCCGTGGTTACCCAGGCGAACACGCGACGCGTCTATTTCAGGACTGCGTCTATAGCGGCTATATACCCGCCAGTCCCAATACGAGATAGCGCCGAAGCTTGTCTCGAAGCCAGGGGTGGGTCTAAAAATCTGTTTACCTCTAACTTTTTTCTCTTTGACGCTGCTGCTTTCTTCCTTTTCACCCTTCTGTTTTTGCACCAGCCGGGAAGCTGCCTGACTCTAATTTCCTGGATAGCTGCTGGTAGCTCAAGAAATAGCTTGCGCCGGATCTCTTCAAGGAGAAAGTTCAAAGCTCAACGACAATGTCTGCACTTCAGCCAGTTGCGCTTTACGCGGCCCGGGTACCACCTGGAGGTGTCCTGGTCCCCGCCGTGCCCAATGCTGCCGCCATGGTAAGTTTTTCGCATGGGTGAGCTTTCAAAAGAGTATTGCTGAAGCTCATAAAATGCTAGTTCCGTGTCACTTTGGCTGCAATTGATCCTGATGCTCTGCCAGAGTTTGAGGACGAAGCCAGCTCCAATAAACCACCTCGTGCGACTTTGAAACTTGTCCGGCCACCTCCTGGTTTGGATTTTGATGATGACGATAGCGAGGACGACGACGATTATTTGGATATGGACGAAGATGAGGATCTTTCCGACGAGGAGGAAAATGGTGGCCCAAGTGATCCTTCCAAGGCAAAACTTGCCAAGAAAGCTGCGAAACTTCAGGAAGAAGAGGACGACGACGACGATGAAGATTCCGATGAGGAGTTGGACCTCAAAGCTGCCATCTCGAAGCTGATCAAAGGCAAGGGCAAGGCCACAGATGATGACTCCAGCGAAGGTTCCGATGATCTCGAATTGGACGAGGTGGTCTTATGCACATTGGACCCAGAGAAGGTGCTTTCTATTCCTTCCATCGGTTCTGGCAAATACTGACGAATTTTTTTCTACAGCATCATCAACAAACCCTCGATTTCGTCGTTGCTGAAAATGAGCGCGTTTTCTTCAAAGTCACTGGCACTCATACCGTTTTCTTGACTGGAAACTACGTTGCTCCACTTGAAGAAGACGATGAGGATGATGAAAGTGATGAAGACGACTACGATGAAGGCTACCTAGATCTTCCGGACGAAGAGGAGTTCCACCTTATGCAGGAAGACGATGAGGAAAGCGATGAGCTTGATGACTTGGAAAATCCCCGCCTCATGGAAATCGATAGCGACGAGGAAGTTGAAGCCCCCTCTAAAGCATCCAAGAAAGACGGAAAGGGAAAGAAGCGCCCTGCGGAAGAAGATGAGGACTTGGATGACATGATGGCTAAGTCTATGAAACCTGTCGCGAACGGTGACCAACCACTCAGCAAAAAACAGCAGAAGAAGCTTAAGAAGAACAACGGAGAAGCTGCTGAAGTAACTCAGAAGCCCACTGAGACTAAGCAATCTCCAGCTTCTGCCAAATCAGACAGAAAAGTTCAATTCGCTAAGAACCTTGAACAAGGACCCACTGGCTCTCAGCAGAAGAAGGAGAGCAACAAAGCTGATTCCGCTCAATTTACTGTTAAAGAGGTACAAGGAGTGAGGATTGAAGACAGAAAAACCGGAAAGGGACCAGCAGTCAAGAAGGGTGACAGAGTATCCATGCGCTACGTTGGCAAACTCGAAAATGGTTCAGTCTTTGATTGTAAGTTGTGCTTCCTTTCATGAATTCCGGTGCTTTGCTAATACCCGGATTTTTAGCCAACAAGAAGGGAAAACCGTTTAGCTTCAAGGTCGGTGCTGGAGAAGTTATCAAAGGATGGGATATTGGCATTCCTGGAATGGCCGTCGGCGCTGAACGTCGAGTCATTGTCCCACCTCACCTTGCCTACGGCAAAAAAGCGCTGCCTGGTATCCCGGCCAACTCGAAACTTGTTTTCGATGTCAAACTCCTGGAAATCAAATAGAATGGCGTATTACAGGCGCTTTCATCTCCTTTGCCAAGAGATCGGATAAGAAGGCCCCTAAACGCATCTATTCCATTGATCAAACACATTTGCCTCCTATCATGTTTTCCCCGTCTCGCTTTTTTCCCTTCCTGTTGTTTATCGGATGGAGATATCCCGTTTGATTCCTGGTTCACAAGGCCCGGAAGCTGTAAGTCGACCAAAATTTTTTCCTAGAATTTGAACTTGTATGTACTGAACTCCTGTTTTTTAACTTCTCCTACCTCCGTAATCGATTAACCTCCCCCTGTGACCGTGAGTAAATTACTGTCATGCTTCTGAGAGCCAAACATGTTTTCTCGTTCTTTTTGCTGCAAATATGGCTTTGCGGTTGCGGCTCGGCCCATCCTCATGCCTACATCGATCTCCAGAGGCGAGCATGTCTCTTGAAAATCATTCTAGAAAAGAATCACAGACCTCGATACCCCAAAGGTCTTTCCTGCCAAGCTCTGGTCTTGGTTTCCCGTCGTCTATCAGCATCCGCTCCTGCTTCTATACGAGCACACCGATTGCTCTTGCGTGCAATTCATTGCTGCATTGTCCGTTTTCTTCGTTTGACTTGGATCTTTTTTGCGTCCGAAGCCACTTAGGACCGCCCCGATTTATATCTGTTACCCTTCAATCGGACGCAGGAGGGAAACCTTCCCCCGCGAGCGCTCTTTGTCTATATTCATAGCTCGTACCATTATGCTATCATGGTCGCTCGTAGGAGGAGCATCGTATCCTCCAAGACTCTCTTTGATCATCCAGCACCCCCGAAGCCTATCGAGCTTCGACCGGAAAATCCAGAGCCTTTGGATAACTCAACATCCTCAGCCTCCGGCAGCTCGGCCGGCACTTCTCGGAGCAAAGATAGTGTTCGGAGCTTCTTGAGAAGAAGCAGGTCAAAGTTGCTGTCGATTTTCAGGTTTAAAAGCAACAATAGCGGGACTTGTAAGAAATCGCTTCATTGATTCAATATGGACGGAACTAATTTTTGGAAGCGGGAAAAATGCCCACTACTCTGCAACCATCCATCAAGAAGCAACAGGAGATAAACACCCATTTTCAGGCCAACACTGATGGACAGACTGCTCTAAACCTAGATGATGATAGTGCGGCCGCTGCTCCAACCGTACTATTAACGCCTTTCAGCTCTCTCAGGGTATCTACAAAGTCAAACAAGAACCTTAGAGGCGAGAATACTGCGAGCCATAGCCACTCCGAGAAGCGCCATCCAGCCGCAGAGGAGGATGACATTGGCGACCGGCCCTTGCTGCCTTGCGTACCGCGACGACACTCTAGCCCAGGCTTGTCACATCTTCTATCCCATAAAATCTCATCTACCTTTGGCAATCCTACAGTAATTCATCGGGCGAGCCTACGCCAGAGGCCTAGCATTCATAGCTTCTCTTTTACTCCGCCGTCTTCCAGTATACACGAATTACAAAAACTAGGGGATAGTGCTCAAGATGGCTCAGACTCCTCATCTTCGGCAAATAGCGGAATCGGCTCCTCACCTCGGACGCAATCGACTAATCCAACATCAGATGGAGTTCCTCTTACCCAATTTTCGAAACCTTCAGACAAGCAGTCCGGCCCGGGGTCAGACACGATCACGAGCAAAGTACAACCTTTGAGTAGGATAACTCCTTCTATCATATCTGTTGAGGCTGCGGCTGCCGCAAAAATAGCGCTGGAAACGTATTACAATGACCTGCTTTTCAAAGAGCCACCTCGTGCCGAACGCCAGCGGGAATTGGACGAGAAGATATACCTGCTTAATCTTTCTGCCGACGAATGCGCCAAGGCAAAGCTAGCATGGTATCGACAGGAAAGCGAGCATCTTCGACAAGATCGTGTTCTAAAAGCTTGGTCAAACTGCGCAAGGGTAAAGGAAAGCATGTCGGTTGCCGGTTATGAGCCTCTCAAGGTTCTTGGAAAAGGCAGTTTCGGAGTTGTTCGCCTTGTGAGGGAAAAGCCCATTTTCAAGGACATTTCTACGATCCCAAAATCAGGAACTTGCGGGGATAAGAAACTGAGCCCATTCGATCCTTTGAAAAGTACCGCCGATAGCTCCAGGAGTGCTCGACGGAAAGATGCAAACAAGATGAGAAAGGACGTATATGCAATGAAAGTGATTCGCAAAGCCGAGATGATAAGGAATTGCCAGGAGGGCCATCTGCGTGCGGAGAGAGATTTTCTTGTCGCATCGACAAAGTCTCGATGGATAGTCCCTCTTATTGCAAGTTTTCAGGACTCGCATAATCTTTATCTTGTCATGGATTACATGGTGGGAGGAGACTTCCTGAGCCTACTCATCAGGAAGAATATCTTGAGTGAGAACATTGCAAGGTGGTATGTTGCGGAGATGATCCTCTGTGTAGAAGAGACACATCGCTTTCGATGGATACACCGAGACGTGAAGCCGGATAATTTCCTCATTTCTGCATCGGGACACTTAAAAATCTCCGATTTCGGGCTTGCTTTCGATGGGCATTGGTCCCATGACCAGGCATATTTCACTAACCAACGGTTGGCATTGATATCAAAGTTGAGAATACAGATCGAAGGAGATTCGAAGGACCGTAAGGAAGCCAGTGAAGCGGCACCGAAAGACGGAAAAGGGGAAGCAAGCAGTCACCACAATCGACCGGCCTCTATACCAGGTCCTGGACCGGATGACGATATTCTTCGATACCGAAACCGAAAAGAGAGGAAAAAGCTCGCCAAAAGCGTGGTAGGAACTAGTCAGTATATGGCACCCGAGGTCATTCGAGGCGAGCCTTATGACGGTAGGTGTGATTGGTGGAGCATCGGAATCATTCTCTACGAGGTACCTAGTTATCTCAATTAACAGTCCTTGGTATGGGGTTTTCTGCTAATGGAGGATAGTGTCTTTACGGCTTTACCCCTTTTTCTGCGAAGACCAGGCATGACACAAAGGAGAAGATTATTGTAAGTCGCCATTGTTTATCATCACTACTTGTATCGTATCTTATGAATATTAGCACCATCGTCGGACACTCTATTTCCCGACTGAAAGGCATTCGGACAGACTGGTTTCTGATGACGCTATTGATCTGATCATGCGAATTTTGCAACCTAAGGAATACCGCATTTGCTCGGAAAAGTACTATCTCAATGACTATGTCCACTCGGGAAGAATACCGGGTGAACTGCTGGATTATCCCTCCAATAATAAGGAACTTAAGAATTACCGTGGTTACCATGTCTATCCCGACGATGCCACTGATATCAAAAACCACCCTTTCTTCCGAAATATTCGATGGGACGAACTTCACTACCGTATTCCTCCGTTCATTCCGAAGATTAAGAGCTGGGATGATACCAAGTACTTTGAAGGTGAGCAAGTGAGTGACGTTCCGGACGGGTCTAGCGAAGTGAGCCCAGTCGAAGAACCGGGCTCTCGGTTGGGCGAGCAATTCGGCAAGGGTCTTAAACCCCAGTTAGATGGCGGCGCAGGTGTTGGAGGTAAGATAGGAGGAAAATCCAAAAACGGAATTCTGGCCAGCCTGGGAGTCACGATTCAAGGAAAGCCGCAAAAGAAAAGGAAGGAAAAGAAACGCGCTAGAGACAAAATTCTCAGGGACGAGCGAGTGGGCAAAATTGCCTTGGATATGAGGAAGAAAAATGCATTCATAGGATATAGCTATCAGCGACCTAAAGATGTTATACTTGCCCTCGAGCCCGAGCGAGGTCGAACAGCCAGTCCGATACAGTGATAAAATTGGGATAGTCTGTATTGCTGGGAAGGTTGCCTGTTAGGGATATTTATGGATGCGATTTTTACCCCACACACTCGGTCGCTGCATTCCTGAGGGATTGTTTTCTATCGCTTCTGGGCTAATTTTGACTGTTGGCATTCTGTTGATGGCGGGTTTGTAATCGATGCCATTCGTGTTAGAATAGGTATTTGACCTAGTCGAGGAAGCGTCGAAGACCAGACCAAATGCTACTATTTTTAAAAGAAAACCGAGTCTTGGACTGAGCAGGATCACCTGGAAAGTGGAGGGTAAAGAATTAGGGTAGTGTACTTTTTAACGCCTCATACACCCTTAATGCTCCGACGGACAATGATCAAGCTATCGTCCAATTGGACTAGGGTAGATATTCCGTAGTAGATCCGAGGCCATTGACTGTTCTTTGAATAATTTCGGGCAACTCATCGAACTCGCTCGAAGGGTCATGAGGATGGCGTGCCCATCATGAATGCCGGAGCGCCACTGGCAGAAGGCTCAGGTCTCATCGTGCCATTGAGGAGAGGGCAGAGCCTACAGTGAATGATGCTTAGCTATTGACTATAGACGCAAATATATCTTGTGAAAGAAAGTGGGTGCTTACTTCTTATTTGTTTTAATGTGTCCAACTTGCCCGCAGTTGGCACACTTCCGTTGTGTGGCACCTCGTGGAGCATTTGATGGTCCAGGGGAGTTCAGTGCGTCTGGAGATCCTTCTTTATTCTCGTGTAACATGGATTTTTGTTTTTCGCGAGCATGACGACGCTCTTTGTTGCGTTGTAGACGTTGGAGTTCTTCTTGAATACTATAGAGGAGAGGGGCGGGTTAATGCTTTTTTTATAATGAAAGGCTGGTTCTTGAACGGGACTTACTGTTTCACCCGTCTAGCATCGGCTTCGGGATCTCCAGTTGGGACCATATCGGCAGCACTAGGATAGGTAAGTATGTTTCCATAGGAAAAGCAGAAGAGCGATCGGAACTCACGATAAATCTTTAAGTTCAGCTTCATACCGCTGCTTCTGGTATTGTTTGATGACCCTCGGGTCCTTGACAATCTCCACGACCTCCTCAATCTCGCCCCTTGAATTACGGACTTGCCGGGTGATCTTCATAACTTTGTTGGTCTGGCTCGACGTGCTTAATCTGCTGAACTGACTCATAGTTTCGTCGTCGCGGCGCCCTGGGAGTGGAGTGCGACGGTCTAATCTGGACCGTTGGCCAACTAAATCACCGGCCTCCTCGACGTCAATATCGCTCTCTGCGTCTGAATGTTCGACCGTGGATGATAGGGCTTTCTTTTGGCTATCCCAAATTCTGCGAATAGAATCCTCGTACGATTTTTGTTGCCGTGCGACGTTATAGCTGTGGCCTCCTAGCTCCTTGAGTCGTTGAGCATCAAGTTTGTCCTCTACACTCTCACCCATCGCTCTAAAGCCACCTTTCATAGATGTTTTGATGAAACTGAACCCCTCTCCTCGGCCAGTTGGATCGCCCTCTCCATGCAATTGTAACATCGCCTTTCCTTGAGCGGCAAGGAGAAAACTTCGCGTCGCTTTCCACGGAGCAAGCTGTTGTTCTAAACTATCGCCCTCTTTGTCGCCATCGTCATCTTCGTCCTCCTCCCGGTCGTAACCAGCATCATGAAGGTACTGTAATCCAACCTGCATAGACTCAAGAAGACAAACATCTTCAGGTTTTATGTATCCACGTAAAGTATCTTCCTCAGGAATATGCTCGCCAGATCTCATTTCCCACTCTTTGTGGTCTTTGGAGAACTGTAGGAACTCTTTCATCTTTTGCCGGTTCTGCATATCAGTCGAGCCGGGAAAGTGCTCCGTGATATCAGAGACGCTGACCCTGTGATTTCTAGCCTTCTTAAGCTGACGATAGCAAACCATTTTTAGGCGATTCTTTGCTGCTGTTGTTACTTTGCGGGAATGGGGGCCGGGAATATCAACTGATGGAAACTGCTGTCCTGCAATATATAGATTTTCTACATTTCTGAGGTAATAGCTCGCACCTTCGACACCCGTACTATTTCTTATGACAAGAAAATCGGTGGCTTTAGGCTCTTGACGGAATATAGGCGAAAGGAACATCCCAGTGGCAATTGCAGTTGCGGTTTCTCCAGGATCAACATGGCCAAAGTTAGTGAATGGACTCTTGTCCTCCGGGAGGAGGACTGCTGTCTCTCCAACTTCGCCTTTAGGTCGGGTACCGTCCTCCGTATTCTTCTTGCGGTAATAATTGATGATTCGGCTTCCCATTCCGAAATTAGACATCATCATGGGATGTTCTTCTGAGTATTCAAGTAGTAGAACATGAGAATTATCTCCGAGAGACAGTGCTTTCGTAGAGTCGTAGAGAGTTTTCGCATCCTTGCCTTTTTGGTGTTTTCGTTTGATTGACACTGGTTTTTTGAATGTGATGGGGAGATTTGGGAAGAAGTTTAGAGCTGGGCGATGGAATGATCGGGCCTCTTGCCTTGCCAGTCTCGTTTTGTAGTAAGGCCATTGTAATCGTATCGCGGGCATACTATGCTCAAGGACAACATTACCAAGGGTACTGCGGACTTTGTTCTTGTGGTTTTCTTTGAGCATATCATACGCTTCATCATTAGATATGTTATAGCGTTGCATCATACGTTTTACAGAGCTAGCTTGTGCGTCCCCAAGTGCTCCAGCCCCTGATCTCGCTTCTGTTGTGGATGGCTCTGGTGACTTTTGATCGATTAAGAGCAGTGGGTCATTCATGTCTAGAATGATCCTTTCCGCAAGTTTTGCTGTGGTTTCCATTGGGTTATCCATCGAGGGCAGCTCGATGCGTGACAGCGCAAGATAGTCCGCTGGGCTCTTTTCCACTTTTCGTTTTTTGGCTGGAGGAGGGGTAAGCTCGAAAAGCCAGTCATCGGCTTCTGCGTTATCATCATCGTTTTGAATTGTAGGGGGTTGTTCGACTTCCTCGTCCTCAGAAATTACATCCTTAAAATCCCAATCTGCACATATGAAGTATAAGTCTTGCATAGTAGCTCCTCCTGGGAGACTTTCATCCCAATCGTCTTCCTCTAGATCCATAATCTCGCTGAGATTATCGTCGTCCTTGAGAGGGGGCGAAATCGCAACAATGGAAGAAAGCTGCTGATCATACGATTGCCTAGTTCCCTTTGCTGATGAACGGAACAAACGCTCTTGATCTTGAGCGAGCTCGAGTCTTAATTTTGTAGGAAGGATTCTCTTAGGAGGCTTGAGTGGAGTTTTCCCAATATAATGAGATCTTTTCGGGGGAAGAAGCTCGAGAAACCGTGGCATCGCATTACGGTCGAACTTCGGCCAGAGTGAGGCCAGTAGCTCTTCGTGATTCTCCGGAGGCGCTGGGGGGTTATCAGGCCCGTATGCTGACATTGCAAACAGAGCTTGCTGTAACTGATACTGCCTTAGGGTCTCCGGATCCATGTCTATCGGAGATGGCTGCCGTTCTCTTTCGGATTCTCCAAACATTGTGTCGACATCATCCATGGGCGAATCGACCGCTGGTGTCTCAGGAGGCATCTGTGCTTCTCCGCCTAACTCAAAACTGCTTTGTTGACCCAGTCCATCGGCAGCTGGTGACGAAGGCACATCCCCAAACAGATCATCGAGTTCATCTCCGATGGGATGCTGATTGTCTGGTTCCTTAGCATCCATCGTAAAGCTATTCCAGTCTTCGTCAGTCTTTTGGGTCCCCCTTCGGCACCGACATCATGGCGATGGGCCGGTTCTTCCTCCGGAAGGTCATCGTCATCCATGTCTTCATAGTCCACGGCATCGTCAGCCTTCTCTCCTGGCTCTAGCTCTCTGCTTAAGAAGTCCAACTCCGTCTGGTTCGTTGACGAGTTAAGCTGACTCATGAAGGCGTCGAACGGGTCATCCTCCGGCGCAACGCCATTCGCTGGCGCTGAGGAAGACATACTTGCGGCAATCTGATATTCTGTTCCGCTAGAGATTCAGTCGGGGTAGGTGAACGAGTCGGGAGAAATTTCGCGTGGCGATCAAACTGAACCGGGAGGGCCTAGGAACAGAGGTCGATATTATCAGTATTAGCTATGGCACACATATCTGAACCGAGCCAAGAAGAAAGGCAAGGTGTTTGAGATAGAACCAGCGAGCAGCATTGAAAATCCAAGTCTCCGATCGCAAGGGAACTTATGTTGTCCTGCACCTTCGCTCATTGACGGATCAGCCGCTGCGACTGCGCGAAATATATATCACGTGACAGCAGCTCACCGCTAGGCAGAAGCTTGAAACCTTAAAATCGCCTCTTCTATTATCTACGGAGTACATTATGACCATTCATTCTACCAAGAGATTATCTTTCGATGGCTTATTCTTGTTCAAATCTGAAGTTGCCATAATAGATACAGAGGGCTTTGCTTGCCCCGTCCGTGCAGTAATGAATTGCGGTCGCCTTCTTATCTTTATTCACAAATGCAGCCAGCTGTCGTAGGTCTGAAGTTCTGGGGAGGAAAAGGGCTATATCGCTTGTCAAGGCCGAATAGCTGGAGTAAAGGGCCTGCATTGAATAAGGCTCCATGTTAGATAAATCGAAAACGCTGTCACATCGATAGCCGGGTCCTAAAACACCTCCGGTTAACTTCTGTAGAGCATAAATGTTATCCCAACTTACCACCCCAAGGAGGGCTCGCGAAGATCACGCTATATGGCGCCAGATCTTTGAGCTGATTCTTGAGGATCTCAAAAGAATCTCCTTGGAACCAAGTGATCTTATCTTCCACTCCGTATATTTTCGCGTTGTGTTTTGCGCACTTAAGCACTGCGGGGTCCTTTTCAATCGCATAGACCCTTCTCCACCTACCCGAACGCGCAAACGCGATTGAATTGCCACCGACTCCCGCAAAAGCATCTATGAGGATGCATTTTTTCGAGGGCGATGCTGCCTGCATATGCTGTGCTATTTTACTAGAATACAACACTGTTGTAAGAATTTATATCATCATCGACATAGGAGAAAGTTACTTTGCAACTGGCTCTGGAGTCACACCAAACCAAGCTTCATCGGTAAGCCAGACTCCTTCATCGTACTTGGAGAATATGTTGTAGCGTTGAGCCCAGTAGCTAGGAGCTAAGGATTAGCAAGTTCTTAAACAGTCTGGAACAATCAATATTTACCCTTGGATATCGTGGGGAACCTGGTCGTGACCCGTGTAATGATTTACCTCTGGCGGAGGGATCTCGTCTTCGGGTATCATTGTGATACTCTGAGCACCCGAATCAACTCAGGTAGCTAGATTTTCATGGTGATTGATCGCAGACCGAAAAGCGCGCTTTCATCTGCGCGGTGTCTCGAGAGACAGCGACTAATAAGCACGGGGCCTAATTTTAGGCGCGTCTTGAGAGTTCGTTTGGCGCTGATGTCACCGGCCGCGCTTATTGAAAAGGCCAGCTACTATCAAGTTCGACCTCAATACAAATACTCTTGTTCAACTATACACGTCTGCAAAACCAGTCTGTCCTCCGAGCGTATCAGGTTTCTCTACGATTGAATCATCTAAACTGCTGGACCACCCATGTTTGGCGCGTTAAATCGTTTTATCGGCCGTCTAGACTCCGATTCACCCAAGCAATCAGCTGGCGCCACAGGGGACAACTCATATGGCTTCCAGGTACTGCGAAACACCGACCCGGAACTTCCTCTAGAACCTTGGTTCGACTTCATAATCGGGATTAATGGCCGTCTTATAGTATGTGAAACAATTCTCATTGCCTTAATTATGTATACTATGCTTAGCTTCCGTCTGAAATAGGAGGACCCGAACCCTCATCTTTTTGCGACTGAAGTACGCAATTGTGCTGGATCAAGCGTCTCCTTGGAGCTTTGGAGTGCAAAGGCAAGAAATTGGGAGAACGTAGGAAGCGGATGATCTTACTTACGAATCGCTAGGGACAACGGACACACAATGTCATTATACCTATTTCGACCGAGAGCCCCTCATTGGGACTGACTCTCCAGCTCGCACCCCTCTCCTCTACTCAAAACATATGGCACGTATTATCTATTCCTTCGCCTCTTAGCCCCGCGTATTTAGCTGGGCTACTGCCGCATTCAGATTACATCCTCGGGACCCCAAGCGGGACGTTGAGGGGCGAAGCGGCACTTGGTGAACTTGTGGAGGACCACCTCGACAGGAGTCTTACTCTGTGGGTATATAACAGCGAATTTGATGTTGTTAGGGAAGTGGAGATAATTCCGAATAGAAATTGGGGTGGAGAAGGTGCGCTTGGGGCCGAGTTAGGCTTTGGAGCACTTCATCGGTTACCTGTTGGTCTGGGGGAGGAAGTTGAAGGGCCCGGCGAAGTTGTCTTTGATACCAGAGATGGTGCTTCCGGACAACCTCCTAACTCTACGGCTGGTGGTCAGTTTTTAGTTCCAGCAGAGATGATATCCCCGCCCCCTATGCCACCGCAATCTAGCAGTGTCAGTGCTCCAGCGGGAGCGGCTCATGGCCGACAAGGTCGCAAGCCTCGAAATGTGCATGCTGCGGCAACAACATTTGATGATTACTTCCGAGAGGGTGAACAAAAGAGTAAGGAGCAGGATTTCGTACCATCGTCGTCTGCAGAACCTGTGGCGCCTCCACCGAAATTGGTCGGGCGTGTATCTTCAGTATCTACCGATAACCCACCAACTTCCTCGGAATAGCGGAAAATTCAACGGGCTTTCAATTGCCGAGTGTGCGGGTCTATCAACCAAACCCTTGCCCGAAATGTGTGGAGGATCCTCGCGGACAAAGTTCAGGTTTTATAGTTGTAGATTGCATGATAAAAGTCATCAGCGGACTTTTAACCCTATTCTATTTCTACTACAGTACATGTACAAAATCTGGCCAATGAAAGAGAGATTGAGGACGGAGAAAAGCCCGTCAAGGATGCTAAGAAACTTCAATATGCTTATTTCGTCTTACTGATCCATTCTTCCAGAGTTTCACGTCCTTCTCCGACTTTCATTTCAAGCCAATCTCGGGCATAACCACGGTGAGCTACAGCCTGAGTCCATGATTTTTCTGCGATAGCTTGAATCTTGGTGTGTTGTTCAGCAAGTGCTGGAAATTTCTTCTCATACTCCCATACCAAGTCAGAGACGTTCCGCATGGTGACAGGTAGGAGAGTCCAGGCAGCAATTGTGCCGGCCGCCAATGGGGTTGCTGTCCTTAAAAGGATGCCACGATTCCTAGAGATTATAGACCCAGCCATAGCTGTTACAATGACATAGATGCTACCCGGAAGGAGGTGTTCTCCAGACTCGCGTGACGGGGCTAATGACGCGATAGTGTTGGTGAATTTAGATTCGGCGTTTAGAGCACGGGACAAAGCGTTATTGAAGGCATTCTCGGTGGCGAGAGAGTGGTCGTAAAGAAAGAGTCGAGCTTGTCGAACCTGTTTTGCTAATTGGTCCGTAGGAGATTCATGGCTGGACGGGTTTGGGGTCGCCGAAAGGGCTGGAGAGGGAATTTCGGGGGTTGTCGGGAGAGACTTTTGAGGTTCGATAGCGCTGTTGTCGCTGTCATCGTAGATGGGCTTTCGCTGACGCTAAACAAATACTTAGAATGGCAGAATCTAGATATAGAAAGCCAATTGACATACCGATAATTGAGACGGAGCCTCAGCGTGCAGTCTCTGCCCGGGGAACGCAGCGATTGCGCCAGCCACGAGAGCTGCTGTGGTGACCGCCGTCCTCTGGAAGCTAAGATCAATATCTGTGTCCCATAGAGATTAAGAAACGAGGAGACCAACCCGGCGGAGCAATGGGCGCAGGACCATATTGTGCGTGGTATATCTGGCTCTGCCAATTGCAGATTTCGGGAGGGGATGCAGTTTGTTCGAACTTGAACCTGAAATCGACACTGCAGGTGGTTTTGGGTTCTCGGCACGACTTTGAATTTTCGGCGGCACTCCGGGTCTTCAACATGTCAAGACAGAACACAAGACTCCTGCATGCAAAAACCATGTCAAAATGCTCCAGGTGTTGAATCGAAGGTCCTGGACCTGTCGAAAATGTGTTACACAGCTCAGTGCTGCATCGCAGCGCTACTTCCAAAGCGCGCCCGCTACCTCTCCTTCATACCCCTACGTGACCCCCGACGACAGTTCGGACAAAAGACGAGCTGACCAGACGTTACGGTCCCTCTTTGATTCTAAATCGTTCTGGCATGAATTCTCTCAGCGGAATATTGCCTCTTCAAAACGTGCGGGCTTGCTTCGAAACCGATACCTTACGAGCCCCGATGGATTTCTCCATTTCGCCCAAGCATCGCTGGAAAAATGCCAGCGGGTCGTAGCGAAGGTCATTGCCGCTACTTCGCGGGAGGAATACAGGGATATCATACGTGATCTTGATCGTCTGAGTGATCTACTTTGTCGGGTCATTGACATCGCGGATTTCATGAAGATGAACCACCCTGACCCGCTAATCCAAGGAGCGGCAACACAGACTCACGAGATGATGTACGAATACATGAATGTTCTTAACACAACACCGGAGCTTGACCAACAACTCAAAAAAGCATGCGCGGATCTTGAAGTCACGTCCCATTGGAGCCAGGAGGAAAAGATGGCCGCAGAGCTTCTGTTACGGGATTTCGCAAAGTCCGCGCTGCACTTGCCACCAAAACAGAGGCATAGGCTGGTAACCTTGTCCAGTGAAATAAGTCAGTTAGGATCTCAGTTCGTAAGAGGCGCGCAGCCGGAAATTGGCAAGATGGCCTTTGATAAGGCCCGGCTCCGCGGGCTGGATCCAATGCTTATTCGAAATTTTCACAAATGGATGAGAGTCATTCTCCCAATGTCTGGAGACATTCCAAGAATAGCATTGTCTTCTGTGCACGATGAGGAAATTCGGAGAGAAATATACATGACTTCACGCACGTCCTCCAAGGCCCAGATTTCACGACTAGAGACTCTTCTGAGAAAGCGAGCGGAACTCGCAAACCTCGCCGGGTTTCCGAGCTTTGCCCACATGGCGCTGAACGAAACGATGGCCAAATCTCCTGAGGCGGTTCTCAATTTCCTGGAGTCTCTCCACTCCAGCAATCGAGGCCAGGTTCAAGACGAACTATCCAAACTTCTTGCCCTCAAGAAATCAGACAACCCTTCCACCAGCCAGCTGCAGCCATGGGATCTCCCCTACTACCTTAATAAGTATTCTACACGGTACAGCCGGGCACGCAAGTCTAAACAGTCAAATCTACTCCCTGCATTCTTCTCTATTGGGACAGTGATGCAAGGCCTGTCCCGTCTGTTTAATAGACTCTACGGCGTCCGTCTTGTCCCTACTGAGACCTTACCTGGCGAAATCTGGAACCCAGACGTTCGAAGACTTGATGTCGTCGATGAAGCCGATAGGCACCTGGCAATTATCTACTGTGACCTCTTCACAAGGCCACACAAAAGCCCCAATCCAACGCATTTCACGTTCCGTGGCTCGCGTGAGATTTCTCAAGCTGAAATTGTCGAGTCAGCCAATTCCTCGTCATCACTCCATCCTAATGATGGTATGGCCACAGCTATCCGGCCAGGCACGAACAAGCTCTATCAATTACCCATTGTCGCCTTGATATGCGACTTTGATCAACCGCAGTCCGGTTCAACTCCGGCACTGTTAAACGAACATAGTTTAGAAACCCTTTTCCATGAAATGGGGCATGCAATCCATTCTGTCCTTGCCAGCACGGACCTGCAATCTCTATCTGGAACTCGCTGCGCTACAGATTTTGTTGAGCTTCCTTCCGTGCTAATGGAGAATTTTGCGACCGCTCCGGAAGTTCTAGCACTTTACGCACGGCATTGGGAAACGAATGAGCCCTTGCCCGAGCATATGATTCAGAGCATGAAATCGGATCGCCAAGCCCAAGATGGTGTGCACGGAGGTATTGACAACGAGAGACAGATCATGATGGCCTTATTAGATCAGGCGTATCATACGTCGCGACCGCTCGAGCCGACATTTGACTCTACACGCTTATACCACGATGTCTATTCTGCTCACTGCAGTCTTCCAGACCCCCATGGTTCCCAGACATCATGGCAAGGCTACTTTACTCACCTTTTCGGCTACGGTGCCACATATTATAGCTACCTATTTGACCGGGCCATTGCGAATAAAGTCTGGTCTGATGTATTCCAGGCAGGAAGGCTTTCAACGGACAGGCAAGCTGGTGAGAGGTTTAAAAATGAGGTTCTAAGGTGGGGAGGCGGGAGAGATGGATGGAGTTGCATCTCTGGTTTGCTCGAGAACAACGTGTCGGCTGGCAATGGGAAGCTTGCGGAAGGCGGTGATGAAGCGATGCGAGAAGTCGGCCGATGGGGCTTGGGTTGGAGCTCTGACCCATGATCACTCTTGGTTTGGTATTGTAAATACACCAGCAACATTTTAGATATAAACTAGACATATTATAATCATTTGTAAATTGCAATGGCTCCTGGAGGCTGCTCATTCTGGAAAAGAACAGCCATGATCAAAGGCTTTCCAGCTTGTAGGATTCAGATTGCCTTTGCAAGTATTGCAGTTTTCTGGTCGAAATTACTAGATCTTATGATATTTGGGCAACCTCTGATTTTATATGGCAAGTATTCTATGAAACGAATTGTTGCCCAGCAGCCTCTATTAAAATTAGATACTAGTTGCTGGCCTATGATCTTGGAATAATTCTGGTATAGCCATGCCGGAATTTCAGTCTGGTCAGCAGGCCTTCGCTAATTGACTACTCCACTGGAAGACCACTGAGAAAGATGTTAGCTACATGAGGGCCTTCGACTTCTCTGATCAGGTCCATGATATATGAGACTCTGCTTCTCTCGACGGGTATATTGGCTTCACGATACCGTTGAATTCCAGCGTGATACAAGGCACGAGTCATCGTAGGTTTGATGGGTGCATTATGGTGTATTAAGAACTCATAGCACCATCGAGTAAGCCGATATGACGTCCGGGGGTGAGTTGAGTCGAACAGGCAAAAATCAAGGCAATACTGTGCATTGTCGTAAGGCAAGCCTTTGGTTCTAGAAATGGAAGGCCCTTAGCAACTACTGTGCGTCTGCTCGATTCTTCAACAGATGTACAGTACTTCGCAACTTTACAAGGCGTTGAAGGGTGGCGCCTTTTGGCTCTGTGTGGTGGCTTCACATTGTTTCGAGGGCTCCCTTGATAGTCGCGGCGCCTCCAAGCTTTGTTGGTGTCGCTTGGATCCCACGAGAAGGCCAGGGCAATTTTGAAAGGCGTATGCCGTCGAAGAATTCTTAGTAAGTCACTCCGATGAGGTGACTTTGTTTCTGTGAACAGAAGCACTTTGTTGACAAAGTCGGGAGCCGTAACATTTATCTGCCTTACTATTTTGTCCAGCTCAGGCAGTGCTTTGCATTTCATAGTGTTGTATATGCCTATGCGATGGAACGGAGAAGCAGTTTCGCCAACATCAAGACGGGCTAGGGTTTGGAAGACATCCTCCGGTAGACGTTGGTATCGTTGTAAGGCGCGTTCGTATGCCAGCCGCGTATTAGTCGCAAGTGTAACTGTTGGAAGTGGAAGACCGATTCTATCAAGATTTTTCATACGTCCATGTATATAAGAGGTGATGCTAGCTCGACCCCGAGAGTTTCGATGCCCTTTCTTATAGCTCAAAAGCTTGTTAAGTAGCCGCTTTTGGCTTTTTAGGCGTTTGTTACTGTTGGCATCCTTGGGACATAGAGTTTTGGCCAGCCAAATCCTTAATAACCATCTTTGTTCAAGAAAGTTCCTTTCGTTTCTTGAAAACCGAATGGCCCTCGAGTTTTTGGGCATTCTGTGTGGCGGGGCGTGGAATTTTGGACAAGCAACTTCCCACGCGGAGGACCGTAGAAAGGGGTCAAAATCGATGCCTGACAATATGTCACACCAGGCTTTGAGAAGTTTGTGTCGATGCCTGCGGTATCGCCGTGAAAAAGCCAATCGTTCTGTGACCTGCAATACTGATTTTAACTGTACCTGATATGAGAATAGTTGTATAATATTATCAGCGTCCTGGGTGCTTTTGTGAAAATTGTACCAGTAAGAGTTTCTCAAAGTTTCCGGTGTACGGAAAGCTTTAAGGCGAACAATCCCGATCAAAGCGTTTTGCAATGAGGAATGCGACGCTTGCCTAGGAGATGCGAGGAGGCGGACAAGTTTCTCCGTGACCAATGCAGTATCACCGCTGGGGCGCGTTGTTGAAAGGAAGTATAGCCACCGCGTAAGTGTCCTCTTTCCGAGATCGCTGGGTCGCATAACGGAACAAGACTCTAGCCCTTGCCACAGCTCACTGTAGCATAACCCATGTATATTAGGCAGCGCTAGTTCATGGTCGGTGATTCTGATCTTCCTAACCATGTTCAGAATGAGGGATATCTCACTGCGCGGAATTGAGCCGAGTGAGAGCATTTTGTTTATCATGGCAAATACAGTCCGTACGCCGGCATACGTGCCAGGGTTGACGATTAACGACTGAACGAGAGTGACAAAGTTCTTCGACCCCAAGGTATTTAAACTTGGATCAAAAAGAAAGTCGCCAATGTCCTGTATCGTCCATGAATATCCACTACGGTAAGTGTCGAGGATGTTCCTGAAGAGCAATCGGCTATAGTGAGGATGGGTATGCAGATTGATACCGAGATCAGCCACAAGGTTGCGGATATCCTCTAACGATTTTGTGCCCTTTAGACCTTCGATGATGGCTGTGTTAGGCTTTTTATGCGTCGATTCGGCGATACTCGAGTCAAGCCACGACGGGGTCCAATTGAACTGTGTTGGAGGAGGTTGTTCGGAGGTTATATTAAGGCGGGAGGGATACGCGACTAGAAGCTTGCGGTCAGTTATGCCAGTTGGAAGCCCCATCGTACTTTTGATGGTACTTACGAGGCATCTCCGGGTCTGTAAAAAATGGGAGCGTAGGCTGCACTGGCTGCCGTTGGTCTGGCATTTTCATTCCGAACAGAATAACTGGGTCAATACCAGTACCAGCACTTCCAGCCATTGCAAGGCTGGTGTTCCTTCTTTTTGCTAGTCGTCGTCTTGCTTCAAGCGGACCTGGGACATTGCTGCCGTATCTTCGCTGGCCATGTGCGATACATCGCGGGACAAGGGCGTCGCCAACCAAGGCTTGACTCGCAATTGAGCTTTCATGCTGCCGACAGGCCTTCCAGCAGGCCTGCCTGCTAAGAGACATCGGGGAGATTAAACTTCCAGATTGGTATCAGAGCAATTGGGCCAATATAGGCATGGTCCTTGGATGCCGGAAGAACGAATGCGATATGTTGCGATTCGGATGCTGACTAAGCACAATTAAAGCCAACCCCGAATTCCCAAAAGGGAATCAGGAAAGCGGAAAGCGAAGAGCAGAAGCGACAAGAGTTCTGACCAGCTGAGGAGAATACCATTACTTTGTTATACAGACATCATGATATTGCTATAAAAAAGACATAGATCACAGCTACATTCAGCAATACAAGATGGTTTCTTCATTCCTCCTAGAACCTATCGTGCGGTCGACTTGTCTAAAGTCACAAGCCAAAAACGCCCCTTCGCCGTTAGTTAAGGTCACACTCGGCCTAGGCTTGAAATCCTGGATAATATCTCCAAAGCTGGCCAAACGGCCCACGTGTGATATGGAATTGGACTATTCAAACAGGCACTGAATTCTTCTTTCATCAAATCACTCTATTAATGTGCAGAAGTAGCAAAATTCGTCGACGTACCCTCGAACCGTTCCAATCCTATGACCCTCAAGGCAATGGCGCCCAACAATACCTCCGAATCTTATATCGACACCGTGATAATCGGCGCTGGTATATCTGGCATCAATTTCGCGTATCGCGTTAGCCAACTGCTTCCTTCGCTATCATATACTATTCTTGAGTCCCGCGGCGATATTGGAGGCACTTGGAGTCTTTTTCGGTACCCTGGGATCCGCTCGGATTCAAATTTATTTACATTTGGATTTCCATGGTACCCTTGGAATGAGGATCGTGCGTTTGCCGACGCGGCCAGCATCAACAAGTACTTGGCCAGGGCTACTAAATTCGGCAATATCGATAGCCACATCCGCTTCCGCCATACCGTATTGTCAGCAAGCTGGACAGATGAGAGTGCGCAATGGCGCCTAGAAGTAGAGAGTGAAGGCTTGATTCAAGTAAGCCCCCTTCCATTTCGGCCTCAATGTAGTACGTTAACGTGTTGTGCAATCAAAAAGCATATCGCCTGTCGATATCTAATTCTAGGCACGGGATATTTTGACCATAAGGCTCCGCTAGCCACAGAAATACCTCAGCTTGACCGGTTTCAAGGCACCACTGTGCACCCGCAATTTTGGCCCGCAGATCTTGATTATTCGGATAGAAAGGTTGTGGTAATTGGATCTGGTGCCACGGCTATTACTCTTGTACCTGCGCTTGCACAGAAAGCTTCGCAGGTTACGATGCTTCAACGCAGCCCGAGTTACATTCTACCTGTTCCCAATCAGGCTTCAACGGTTGTGAAGCGCTTCGTTCCGTGGTTCATTCTATTCCCTATCTTGAGATCGGTTCATATTGCTACAGAGTGTCTTCTATATCTTTTTTGTATAGCTTTCCCCAACCTTGCAAGACGAGCATTCAGATGGATCACCAGGAAATATCTCCCCAGTCATATCTCTCATGATACCCACTTCAAACCAAAGTACAACCCTTGGGAGCAGCGCTTGTGTATTGCGCCAGATGGCGATTTTTTTGCCGCCCTTCGTTCCGGTAGAGCGAACGTTGCTACTGGGAACATCGTAGGATTCACTGAAAACAGTATCATTCTCGATACAGGCAAAATCATCGACGAGGTTGATATTGTTGTCACAGCCACGGGGCTAAGACTACTCTTTGCTGGAAATATCAAAATTTTCGTGAACGGCAAACCATACGATCACAGGAAAAAATTCGCATGGCGAAGCTGTATGCTACAAGATTTGCCCAATGCTTGTTTCATCATGGGATTTGCCAACACATCTTGGACGCTAGGTGCGGATACGGCTTCTATCTTGTTCTGCCGTCTATTGGCAAAAATGCAGAGGTCGCAGTTTAAGACTGTGCGACCGCACATGACTGGCCCCGTGAAGGAAGTTCCATTGCTACCCCTCAACAGCACATACTTTCAGAAAGGCCTCGTCGATGCTCCGAAGGCAGGGGACAAGGCTCCATGGAAACCGAGAACAACTTATTATGCGGATTTTTGGATGTCACGATGGGGAAGTTTGGAGAAGGGGCTGCTTTTTTCATAGTGGTCCCTGGATCTCAGACTTTGATAAACCTCTCAATTACATTAACCGCCCATACATTTTGGTCGGGATGTGATGGATGGCTTTTGCGAACTTATTGATACCGACATTGGGACCCTAATCTGCTTGAGATTTCACTGTAATTTTTAAAAGGCTTACTTCGATTAGAGATTTCCTTGGTAGGATTAATTTACGTTCCGTTAAATACAAGACCCAAGCATATCCCTTGAACGGTGGCTATCACAGCTCCAAAACATACAATCGTTCTTATAGGAAAGCAGGTTAATCAAAAGTCATCCAGCGTCCTTACTTTCGCTTTTCGGCTTCCAAGTGCGCTTTTAAGATGGCCTACGACTTCTTTCCGACGTTGGAACTTCACTTTCCATCGTTCCGAATCATCCGGAAGGACAAGCTGGGTAGGTCGACTTGGAGTTCGGGATGCAGGCTGAGAGAGCACGCTGGATCGGAATCGAGAATTGCGACTCGACTCCGGTGTGTGATACGAGCTGCGAACACCACCCTCAAGTGAGGCTCGTGAGCCGGGAGTAGCAGGTGACTTTAGCATATTCTTCATAGGCGTAGAGAACGGTGATGCTTCCCTACTACGTGTGCCTATGGAGGCTGAAGTATCAATGCCCAACTTTCGCATTTGAGCTTCCAAGGCATCTATATCCCCACTCTTTTGCTGTGCCATATTCGTCATGGTATTAATTGTCGAAGTAACCGCCTCTACTGTCGGCCGACCTGAGTGTTTTCGAGACTTCTTAGAACCATCTGTTGCCTGAGGAGAATCTGCGATCTTGGCTCGCAGCAATGATACTTCTCTTTCGAGCTCAGCCATTTTTGTCTGGAACTCTGTTGATAATTTTCGCAGGTCTTGTTGGAGGGCAGATTGTTCTGCTGACAAAGGTCCAGAGGCGACTGCAACAGCATCTGTGTACAGGTCCAAGGTTTGTCTCATTCCTGCGCATTGGGCTCGAAGTTGCTGCAAATCCTTGCCGAACAGCTGGCTGCATTTCTCGAGTTTCTCCTGAATACTTTCCACCTTCCCTTCTTCAAGAGACTGATTGAGCGCTTCGGCTCCTTGCTGTAGTTTATCCATGTCCGACAGCAACAGTTTTTCATTCAGCACATCCGCAAAATTTTCACTCCTGAGGGTTCTGAGCCAAGCCGTATTGTTCTCATAGTTATGAGATTTTTGGTACAACAAAAATGAAGATAAAGATCGAGAGTTGATACCCATCGTGCCTATCATAGCATTTATGTCGCGGTAAAGCCTTTCTATTTGGCCAGGTACGCCTGGTTTCTCACTCTCACCGGTGTAATCTTGGTGAGGTAGAAAGGGGTCGAGGGTGGGTGCTGGTGAGATAGGTCTCGCCAAATCAGCTCGCAACTGATCATCTTCATCCTCAACAAGCTCTTGATTTTCAGCTTCCGTCTTCTGAGCCTGTCGTTGGAGTTCTTGAATAGAAAGCTCTTCTACACTATCTTCAGCAGGCAGAGTCGTTAGTTTCGCAATTCTGGAGCTTTCTAAAGCAGTCTTTCGACGAGACAGCGCATCTCCGGGTATTGGAGCACTCGTGGATCGAGGAGTTTCCGGTGAAAATAGAGAGCCTGGAAATTGAGAGCGAACAGGACTAGGAGAGCGGGGTGATCTAGGACTAAGCATGACTCGAGCTTTGGGCAGCTTGGGAGCGGGGAAGACTGGTGTTTCTGTTATTTCGCCAAACAAAGGTTTTGGAATGGCTGCCTTGGGCTCCGGAGCGGAGATCCTTGTAAAGCGTCCACCGAGAGGGCTTCTATCGGATATGGCTCCGAAGGAACTTTCAGGTGAAACTTTTGAGTCGATAGGGCTGATTTCTTGCGCTATGTCTTCTCCACTATCTTCAAAGTCGTCATTGCCGCCATCTGATTCATCCGGTAGAGCAGGTGGAATGTGTTCCGGTGATCCCGGAATTTCAGGCTGCGATGAGGGAGTCTCCTTCTGAGGCGTTTCGGGCTTTGAAACAGCTTCTAGCACTTTCGGTGGCTCGGTCTTCTTGGGAGGGAGAAAGTCTGGTGGTAAGGGAGCTTCTTCAACCGACGTACCCGAATTATTGGATGAGGAAGCAGAAGTGTCTCCAGGCCCGTAGTCAGCCCTGCTAGTAGGTTCGGGGGAAGTGGCGGCTCTGGAAGCTTAGGACTCTCATCCGTTGGACTTTCCACTTTGATAATGGAATCAGAGCCGCCGTCATCCTTTGGCACGGATGGAGACGGCTGGAGTAAATTCGAAACTGGCACTTGAGGTGCTGCTGTAACAGTCGAAGATTCCAGAGTACTCGAAGGGATAGGTTGGTTTTGAGATGCCAGAGATGACGGCTCTTGGTATGAGGGGGCTGTAGGTATGACTGTATTTCCAAAAGGAGAAGAAAAGGGCGAGGCTTCGAACTTATTTTGTGTTGCAGACGCCGAAGCCTGGCCAAGGTCAAGCGTTTTACCGAATGAGCTAAATGAAAGCGTGTTATTCGGCTTTTCAGGCTTGTCCTCTTCCATAGCAGCTGTTGTATCGGGTGTGAAGGTTGATCCAAGCACAAAGCCTTGATTTGATGTTGCGGAGGAAAAAGAATTGGCGGGCTGCGAGTTGAATAAGGGCTGGCCGGCATTCGCAAACGGATTATCTGCAGCTGCCTTCGCAAAAATACTTTGCGGAGCAGCTTGAGAACTAAGGCTGGTCCCAAATCCTCCAGCAGAAGCAAAGGAGCCAAATCCGGCTCCAAGATTTGCTTGGCCAGGAGCTTGGCTTGGTGTTTGACTAAACGGCGATAGGTTGCTACCTAGTTGACTTGCTTGTCCAAATGCTGGGGTCGAACTTCCAAGAGTACTAGGAGAGCCGAACGTGGGTTGCTGGCTTGCTCCTAATGGAGTTGAGCTGCCGAATTTAGGGACCCCAAAAGATGGCTGGCCAAACGTCGGACCTGCCATCGATCCTTGCCCAAATGTAGACTTGGGCGTTTCTGGCACTACAGATGAAGGCTGAGGAGTTTGTTGAGCTATAGCTGCGGGTTTAGGAGCCGCTACAAGACCATGGTAGGGCTTTTGTTGCCGGATTGACTCCGCGTACACCACCCACCACGACGAAAGAACACCTTCGTGATTCAATATCATGATGGCGGGTAAAGGCGTTGCCGACTCCTTCATATCGTCACCCGGGATGGGAGAGAGAACATTGGTCTTGCTAGACAAATCGAGAGCCTGCCCGATAGGCGAACTGTCGGCGAGATCCTCGGTCATAGGCATTTCGGCCCTTCTGGAATCATCTGACATGGTGGTCGAAGTAAATACATTGATGATTTTCTCCGGTGGGCAATCTCCACTGAGCGGCCTGCTGGACAGAGTGAAAAGACCAACGTCAGTTGATGCGGTGGAGCATACTATTAGCATCTCTTGCAGATCCGGTTCAAAATCCTTTAGTCTGGCGATATACTGAAAAGCTGGATTCCTTTCAAGGCCAAAAGGAGAGCAGACTTCGGGCAGCTTCTGAAACTTGTAAGTATCTGGCGGAGTTCGCGTTAAAATATAATAAGATGAGGGCGGCCTATCCCCTGCAGCAGCATCTGAAGGAGTATATGTCATGAGAAAACTGTTGTTCTGAAGCCAAAGGAGGGACGAAACTGTAGCTATTAGCTATTGCACGAGGTGTGACATGGTTCAGTTACTAACCGTGCTGGCTGCCTTGGAGATCTGGAGGCCTTGGAATCTCTGCTTTAACCTCTCCCTTAGGTGTCATTTGAATGGAAGTACCGTCGGCTGATCCAGCGACTAGCTGTCTGCCCTTCGTGCTCCAGGAGAGAGAGCTAATGCCAGATCTCAATACAGGGCCACCCGGGCCTGACTCTAATTGGTAAGTTTTGACGTTCGCCATCAACAGCTCTCCTTTAGTTGTGATAAGGGCAACGAGCTCGGACACGCAGGGATTCGGCAATAATGCGCGAAGCGACTCTCCATTCAAGCTGATTGTTCCGACGGGCTGGCTCCGGTTTTGCAGCAAGGCCGATACGTCGTACACCGCGAGGCCGCCCCCATTCTGATCAGCAATGACCAGTGCAGCCTCATCCGCCGAAAATGCCACATGAGAAACTCTGCTCGGGAGTGGAATTTGTAACTCCGGTTGGAAAGGTCTAATATTGCCCCCACCAGCGGCGTCCGCAAGGAATGCCTTTCTGACCGAATCCGTACTTGCAACTACAAGGCCTTCTGGACCTGCTGCTGCCAGGAGAGACTTCGTTGATGCGATAGCTAGCAATGACGAAGTGGGAGGAGGCATTGCGTCCGCTGGAAACGGCGAACAGAGCCGTACTTTGGAGTCGCCATTAAGAGAAAGGAAGCTAAATTCCTGCAAGCGCGTCAAGTCAGCACTGAAGTCATTCTTCGAGGCCGGTGGCCTACATACCTGGGTTTGTATTTCTTGTAGCTCATCTCCAACCTGTACCTTCTCACCACTCATCGCCGACTGAGATGCGCCGAACGAAAATGCCATCTTCAAGGTACCGAAGTCTGCTGACAGGGAGCGAGACGTGGAAACTAATGAATAGCGCGGTTTCCTGGCATTGATATTGAGAGTCTCGTGGGGTACAAAACTAAAGGAGCGGCGCTTCTGGAGCGTCCGAGGACTCTTATTGAAGAGCTGGAAGGTAGGGCCGAAAATCTTGACGCGTTGATTATATGCAGTTCGGATGCCGTCAATGGGGAGGGAACGCGAGAGGAGCAAATAAAAGGGCCACAATATTTGATAGGGCAGAGAAGATAAAACAGGTGTTCTCCGTCAGAAGCGAGGATTTTCTATTATTGATAACAATGCTTTCTCATGGCGTACGAGGTAGATGGCCAAAACCAGCGCGGCAGGGAACGACGCTGATTGGTCGGTGGCTAGGCAGCTTGAGCTTCGTCAGTTCAACCGTCTTGACTCTCACAACACGACCCAGCCTATCCCTTGCAACAAACATCTCTATCCCACTACATTGCAGTATCAACTCTCTCCCTGCCTTCACCTCTATCTCTTCATCGGCCCTTGCTCCAGGTATTCTAGTCGTCCTTCATCGTGACCATGCCCGGATTCGACTTCTCAAACTACAATCGGAATGCCGCGCTTCATGCGAAAGGTGTACCGCTGCCAAAAGCTACAAGCACAGGAACGACAATTGTTGGCTGCATCTTTGATGGAGGTGTTGTGGTAAGCCAAATATTTGCGCTGCTCAGGGTCACGCTGGCCGGCTAATCACGATTTGAATTTTAGATTGCTGCGGATACCAGAGCTACAAGTGGCCCCATTGTTGCTGACAAGGTGAGCATATTCAACTTTTGGGGGGCCGTATTACTTACAAGAGGCTTCTAGAATTGCGAGAAGCTCCATTATATCACTCCGTCGATATGGTGCGCCGGTGCTGGCACCGCAGCCGACACAGAATTCACAACCGCCCTGATCAGCTCTAATCTCGAACTGCATGCACTCTCTACCGGCAGAAAACCACGGGTCGTAACATGTATGACTATGCTAAAGCAACACCTGTTTCGCTACCAAGGTCATATCGGTGCATATCTCGTCGTTGCTGGGGTAGACCCTACCGGCGTAGGCCTATATACTGTTCATGCTCACGGCTCAACTGATAAACTCCCCTATGTCACAATGGGTTCTGGCTCCTTGGCTGCTATGTCGGTATTCGAGACCATGTGGAAGCCCGAGTTAACAAAGGATGATGCTATTGCGCTTGCTTCGGAGGCTATCAAAGCAGGTATCTTCAACGACCTTGGATCTGGAAGCAATGTGGACGTCTGTGTCATTGAGCACGATAAGCCGACTCAATTATTGAGAAACTACATGAGACCTAACGAGAGAGGGCAAAAGGAGCGCAACTATAAATTTGCGAAGGGTTCGACAGCTTGGTTAGATCAGAGAATCATTACGAAAGAAGAGATTGGCCGATACGTTACGGTACAGGAACTTGGCGATGGCGAGGCGAATGTTGGCGAGAAAATGGATGTTGATTCTTGATTGCGCGTGGATTATTTGGCGGCGACTACCATGTTGTACTCTCAGAGAGCGAAGAAGGCGATGTCTAGCTCATTCCAACATGAATAAATCACATACATAGTACATCAAAGCTAGAAAAGGCAGCGCATTATAATAATGCTGCGGGCCCACTGACGTAGCACCCAAGCGTCAACAGACATAGAAGATCAGGGTCCATAAATTAAATGCCAGTGTTTTGCATTAAGCCCGACCACTTTTCATTCAGGCATCCAAAACCTCCCTTTGGGATGCCAGGAATAATGTCGTTGACCTTGACTTGGAGCAGGAAAAACTACAGGGCAGGAATTCCGAGACGTTCAGAACAAAAGGCCAGGTGTCTTGCTGGTTAGCTGGCTAGCGCCTTTCAGCCTCATGGACCACTCACAGACCACGACCCCTCAACTGCTGTGAAGGGCCATTCCTTGACATGACCCTGGACGTTAGTCGAATGATTTGTGACTTCCGATCGCTTCTTTCAAGCGTACTGACCGAGCCATGACGACTTCCAAAAGCAAACTCGCGCAATTGGCTGAAGCCGAGGCGTCGTCGTCGCTCATTCCGCTTGATGCGCAGAGCTCCATTGCGGAATCATCCGCGTCCGACGAACTCCAGTCAAACACCGATCCTACAGAACTCGAGGATCTAGAAGACCCTCCAGCGTATACCGAGCATGATGACTTGACACTGCTGCCTGAGCAACTCAGCAGCCATTTCGAGTTCGAGCCGCTACGTTTATCAGAATATGAGATACCAGGAGGACGCGTTCTGACTTCTAAAAGGGAGGGGAAAACATACACAGTATCACTGGCACCGTACTTGTCGTCAAATGCAGATGTTCTGTGCAAATTCTTCAGGCAGCAGGCAAAGCTTCCTCCGCTAGTGTTTGTTTCGGTCAAGGGAACGCACACATTATCGAGAAGGAACGGTGATAAACAAATATCAACCGAAACGGTGACGGACTTTGACTTTCTGATTGATGGGAGTAATACAGTGCTTTGGCGTGGGCGCGACTTACATATGATCTTTCGAAAATTGAAAATAACACAAGACAACGATGGAGTACCCGCATACAGAGGCGGGCGGTTCAAGAGTAGCAGCCGAACCTGGCGTCTCGGAGCGGGAAATGGGCATGAGCTTGAGGATGGAGAGCATTCTAGCAGCGAACAGACACTTGAGGAGTGGTGCCAGAGGTTCTGCAATGATAAATCGGGTGTTAAATCGTGAGATAAATCCCTTTTATGATTTGAGTAGATGTTTTTCAATCATGCTTACCTACCGTGACTAACTCGGGCGCTATATCCAACCATCGGCTGCAGTTTCACGCTTCACCGAGATCTGATGGATTGGAATTTTGAGTACGTTAAACGCGAGATTAGGGCGATGATCCGCTCTACCAACTACCGTGGCAGGATATCCATCTCTCCCTTCATCAAGCAGTCACGCGTGACTATCTATTCGCCGTCTCTAATTAACCGACTACGGACTAGTAATTTTGTGTGGTGGGCTTGTGTCATCCTCCAGCTTTGGATAATTACATGGCCATTGTTAATCTTGCTGGAACGGAGGTATGAGGTGGTTCGTGTGGAAAACTACCCGATACCTGACCGTAGTGGGAGTCCTTTTGAGCGAAAATGGGTCTCGATGTTCAGTCCTGCAATCAAATCCGCGGCATTGAATAAATACAAGAACAGAACTATAACTACCGATGATAATGCTGAGGCCGTAGATATGTTTGCTGAGAGAGCGAATCGGGAGGAGGAGAGGGAAAGACAAAGAAGGATGCATAGAGGGGAGGCAACATGGACGGATTCCGTCCTGGGGATCGTCAGGGGAGTCTCCGATGCCGCACGACAATGGAATGATGACAGAGGATGGGGCTATGATGAATAAGCGGGTGTGATTATTGCTTGTTTGCATATTCTGTAGTGTATCAAAGAGGGTTTAATGTGTGTAAATAGTGGTGATTGGGACTTGACCCTCCACATCAACAGCATCAGAAAGCGCTAGTGTCCAGTACGGAGCACATATCGCTTCCATTTCCGATTTCCTTAAACCATGTGAACCTTCAGCAAGGGATGAACTTTCGCAAGATAAAAAAGTAATTAGTATGAGAAATATTTCGAAAGTGAACAAGGTCAAGACGGTCAAAGCTTGCGGGCATTTCCAAAAAGCATGGAATGTCTTATACCGGGAAAAATATCTCATTCCGTAAAGCGAGCGGCGTGACCACTCTGGAACTATGTATCCAAATAGTGTTAAGAAAGACGCTTGATTGACTTTCGGACAGTTTCCTTTCGCTTGACTAGAGAGCCACGCAGCATCAGAGACATGTGGTCATCAAACCCAGAGCTGCGGTGCGCGCTAGCTTGAGCACTGACTTCCAAAGCGATTCGCGCGGGCACGGATAAGATTCCGGACGTGCTGCACGAGGTCCTGTCGTACTCCTCTTTGAAAATTTGACCCCTCGCAGTTCGAGCAAATCCCGATGCATCGCAACATGAAAAAAAAAAGACGGCACAGGTAGACTCGTATACAAGGTTCTGCGCTGCTGCGGCTCCAGGATCCGGATTTGAGGAGAATAAATAATATAGCGTGAGGTCTCAGGTTACCGAGTGAACCTACCTATGCTACTTCGTACATTTCGAAACATGGAAGAAAAAAGGCCGAAGCGGGGTTCAAATGATTCCCGCCGAACGTTTTCCTGCTGCATTCCGAGCTATTATTTGCAATTGAAATTGCTATACTCCGTTACGGAGTTCCAATGGCTGCGAATAGCGGTGAGAATGCCAGAAACGATCGCGTAATAATGAAGGCGAGCTGAAGGGACGACGGTTCGCAAGAGTGTTGGGCTGCGTGGGCGCGATGATTTGAAATGGTGCAAGCTCCACAGCAGGTCGAAACGAGGGAAATTGGAATACGCAACGGGATGCAAAACAGGCAGCTTTTCACGGGTGGATATCAGAGCATTCCATCGCTTCGACACCGGGCCTGCTGGGTCGTAATTGCAGTGGAACCGACTCGACAGCACGAGTGGCTGTGGCGGTGCTGCGGGCCCGGCTGTGCCTGCCCAAAGCAGCGGCTGCCGAAGCTTAAGCAACTCTAATCCCATTAAGGACGTAACGTGGCGGGGCTTGGTGCCGTCACGAAAGCGTAACGCCGCATGCTGGTCCGTGCGTAAAATACTAAAATTACAGCACCAACCAAGCTTTGTCTTGGCCCCCACCGGCCACCCAATGGGCGACGCGTCGACCTGGTCGTTTGTATGAGGCATTTTCACCCCCCGTCGCTTCCAGCTCTCGCTAGCTGCAGGCTTGTATAGCGTGTAGGGTATCGTCAGGGAGGGGACGAGGGATCTCTCTCTCTGTCTCTCTGTGTCTGTCTCTCTCCCCGAAGGAACGGTCAGCCAGGCCGTAACGTCGCATGGCGGAAAACCGGTTTGCCTTTTCCTGTCCCGTGGTATGGGAGATACTCTGCCGCAAAGCACTTTATGGGCCATCATCAACACGTCGGCCGCCCCTCGCGCCCTAGAAAATTTTTTCTTTCCGTAGCTTTCCTTCGTTAATAGTCCGACAGCCCAGTGGAAAGGTCTGGCAGCCCGGGCGCGTCCTGCATAAATACCGCTGCTTCCGTGCCCCCCGGAGTCACTGGCACCCATTTTTGTCACTTCTCCTCTGATATCGCTGCCCAGGAACACTCAACCTGCAAGCCTCCCCACCAGAACACATCTGCAATACCCCTCCTTCCTGCCTCACTAGCTCTTACTACCAGTCCATGCATCCGGGCGATGACTCGTCTCCGGCCGGAGTTCAGGGCGCCGATCTAGAGAAAGGCGCCCATCCCCAAACAGACACTGATCATCCTTCAAGACACATCACTTTTGATTCTCCGGCCGGTCATGACACCCGCCGTGGCCGCCGCCGCTCGGGCGAGTCTTCTAGGCGCCGTCCGTCAAGGTCCAGGAGCAGACACTCCTTCACCAGCGTCCGAGGCAACAATAATACCCTCTCCGGGATCCCGATCGAGTATCGCACGCTGTCAATTCAGATCAGCGAATCCCGGAACGTGACCACCGAGGCCTTGAAAAAAGATGGCGGCTCGAGCAATGCCAGCGTCCACAACGACAAGGAGTATTTCGAGAAACTCGACTTCCATCTCCTCTCGAAAGAGCGGCTCTGCCAGCAGTTCAACGTCTCCGCCGACCACGGTCTCAGTACCGAGGCGGCCAAAACTCGTTTGCAGCGAGATGGCAAGAATACCATTCCACGCCGCCGGCCCAACTATCTGCGGAAGATCCTTGGATATATCTTCGGCGGCTTCTGTTCGGTCCTCTGGATTGGAGTCATCATCTTCTTCATCTGCTGGCAGCCCCTGAGCAACCCGCCATCGCCCCCCAATCTGGGCATGGCCATCCTCGTCATGATCGTTATCTTCTTGCAAGCAAGTTTTTCCGCTTTCCAGGACTGGTCTACGAGTCGTGTGATGAACTCGATTCTCGACCTCTTGCCGTCCGAAGCCCAGGTTCTGCGAGATGGCAATTTGATCCGAGTCTCAGCCACCGAGCTCGTGGCCGGAGACATTGTGCATATCTCGGTCGGCAACAAGGTTCCCGCGGACATGCGGCTTCTATCCAGCTCCGGTGATGTCAGATTCGATCGATCGGTTCTCACCGGTGAATCGGACGAGATCGAAGGAGCTATCGATGCCACAGAAAACAATTTCCTGGAAACGCGTAACATTGCCTTCATGGGCACCGGTGTCACAAACGGCCGTGCTGTCGGCGTGGTCATCCTGACCGGCGGCCGCTCGGTCATGGGCCGCATCGCCCACGTTACCGGTAATGTCAAGGAACGGCCTACCCTGATCCAACAGGAAATCACCCGGTTCGTTCGTATCATTGTCGGTTTAACTTGCATCCTCGCCTCATTGCTGCTTTTCAGCTGGGTAGGATGGCTGCGAATCAAACATCCAGGATTCATGAACGTTGTCGCCATGCTCAACAACGTCCTGGGCTGTGTTGTCGCCTTCATTCCGGAAGGTATGCCCGTTGGCGTTGCACTCACCATGATGATGATTGCGCATCGCATGAAAGCCGCAAACATTCTGCCGAAAGGTCTCTCCACCGTGGAGACGCTAGGCTGTGTGAACGTCCTTTGTTCAGACAAAACCGGCACACTCACCCAGAACAAGATGATTGTCAAGTCGCTCGGATTCGTCGATGAAGAGTGTACGATGGACGAAATGCATGCCAATGTCGGAAAGCAGGATCAACCAGGACCGCTGGCAGAGCTGCACCGAGGTTCGATACTTTGCAACGATGCCTTTTTCGATCCAACGACTCTCAGCCAGCCGCTTGAAGACCGATTGATGAACGGAAACGCGACCGATTGCGCAATTTTGAGATTCGCAGAGTCGATTTCCGAATCAAAGCCGATCATCGACAGCAGCGAGCGAGTCTTCCAGATTCCGTTCAACTCCCGAAACAAATGGATGCTCACATTAAACAGACCAAGGACAAACTCTTCTAGCAATGAGAAACCCGAATGCGATGTTTTGATCAAAGGAGCCCCAGATGTTCTCATCCCGAAATGCACATCCTACTGGTCTAAGAAGCAAAACCAAATTTTGCCCCTGGACGAATCGGCAAAGGCGCAGCTGTCTGCGTTTCAAGAAAAGCTCTCGCGAAGAGCGGAGCGCGTTATTCTATTGTGTCAGAGACGCTATACGCCACAAGCACCCATCGGTTCAAACTACCTCGGAGACGAGATCCAGGCGAACTGTGTAAGCGACCTCACGGTTGTTGGCGTGTACGGTATCATAGATCCAGCTCGCCCAGAAGCAAAGACGACCGTCGCTGCCTGCCGCAGGGCTGGCATCAGGTTTTTCATGGTTACGGGTGATTTTGGGCTGACCGCTTCAGCAATTGCTCGGGACATTGGAATCTTCACGGGTAGCGCGGAGCCTGACCGTGTGAGAGGATTGAGCAACGACTCCGTTGGCGCTGACGAGAAAGGCCAGGCCGTATCTTCCGGAAAGAGCCTTTTGGTTGAAGGGCCTGAAATATCAGCCCTGACACAGAACAATTGGGATGCCATCTGTCGGTATGAGGAAATTGTATTTGCAAGGACTACGCCAGAGCAGAAACTCCGCATTGTCGATGAATTCCGGGCCCGAGACAACGTTGTCGCAGTTACAGGTGACGGAGTGAACGACGCACCAGCACTGAGGGCTGCAGATGTTGGCGTCGCTGTAGTCTCGGGGAGTGACGTTGCAATTGAGGCTGCAGATCTGGTTCTCTTGGATAAGTTTGATTCGATCGTCGAAGCAGTCCGGCTGGGCCGTCTTGTATTCCAGAATCTTCAGAAGCTCATCAGCTACTTGCTACCAGCCGGAAGTTGGTCTGAAATCTGGCCAGTTCTCCTCAACCAGTTCATTGGCGTCCCATTGCCTCTGAGCTCTTTCCTGATGATCATCATCTGCGTTTTCACCGACCTGTTCCTTTCACTTTCTTTGGTCATGGAGAAGGAAGAATTCGACCTGCTCAGTCTGCCACCTCGAAACCACAAGAAGGATCATCTCATCAACTTCAAGATTTACGCTCAGTCGTATCTCTTCATTGGGGTAATGGAAACCATTTGTGCCCACTCCATGTTCTTCCTCTACATGTATCGCAAGGCAGGTATTCCATTCCACGCGCTCGTCTTCGCCTATGAAAATTACACGGACGGATTTTACGGGTATACGAAAGATCAACTCACAAACTTCAACAACGTGGGACAATGCGTGTACTTCGTTACCCTGGTGGTGCTTCAATGGGGCAATATTCTCTCCATTCGGAACAAGCGTCTTTCGATTCTGCAGGCAGATCCAATTCGCAAGAAGCGCCGAAACCCATGGCTCGCTGCCGCCATTCTGGTATCCCTCATTATTGCAATTTTCGTCACTCAGACCCCGGGTATCAACAGACTCTTCAATACTGCTCCTGTCCCAATCGAGTATTGGTTCTTGCCTCTCCCTCTTGCATTGGGTATTTTGTTTATGGATGAGTTCAGAAAGTTGCTCGTGCGCGTGTTTCCTCGCGGACCTATTGCTAGAATTGCGTGGTAAATGGTTGCGGAGGGTGGGACCACAGTACTACGGTAGTGAGGTGGGGCTGCGGTACAAAGGCTTGTGGATATGAGTAAAGATCTGGTTCTATCAACAATTTTAGCGATGAAAATGTTATTTAAGAGCGTCCTAGACTGTCTGCTGCAATTTCAAGCAAGCCTGCGAGCTCATTGCCTTCTCAAGTCCATTGACGTTGACCTCAAGCTGTTTTCTTGTTGAGGCTTAAATCTATTAGTCAGCTAGTTACTGGGGCTTATGTAAGCTTTAGACACGCAGCCCGTCCCTGTCGTCCGCCGTATTGGCAAACAAAATTGGCCACCGCGATGGAGGCATTCCGACTTCATCGCGATCAGATGGATGACAGGTTGATAAGACTCCCTAGAGCCTGACGCTCCAAAAATGGCCTGAAGTTCGGGCCATGGAACTCTGCTCTCATACTCTTCGTCACAAACTTCATCACTTCCTAGCGAGGCGATTCTTCTTACTGAGCTGTGAGAAGCTAACATAACCACTCCATGGACCCTTTATCTTCCGCGAGTGCAGCCGACTCTTCCTCCGCCAGTCGGAGGTCGTCGAGCATGGATCAGCCTATTCCGCTCTTCCCCACCATGTGGACCCCAAGATCAAACACTTTGCCAACTGTCGCACAGCCAGGTATCAGTAGTGGAGGAAGACTTGACCTCAGTTCCTTTGAAAACAGGACTGGTCTCGCACCACCTGCACCCAAAGATACTCCTTCTACAACGAGCTCCTCGTCCTCAGGCCCTCGAGTTCGTCGTCGCAATCGCATGATAACCTCGTGTTTGGAATGCAGAAGACGGAAATTACGATGCGATCGGCTGCATCCGTGCTCTAGCTGTTCAAAATCCAAACGTGATTGCTTATTCCTTGCACCAGCGACAGACGCATCTTCGCGGCTGAAGCTCAATGAGCTGAAGGAGAAAATTGGGCATTTGGAACGTGGTTTGGAGCGAGATGAAGCAGCGAGACAAGGACTGCTGAAAGAACGTGATCCAGGAGAGCTACCGGGTGAGGTTGGGGCAAGTAGCTCCAACCATCCTGATGGCATCGTCGACACGGTAGTCAAAGAAGACAGTCGACTTCCCATTCCAGACGATGAAAAGGACTTGGAGCCTACTCCTCTGGCTGTGCAGGATGCGGCCTATGAGGACGAGGCTGGTGACGAATCCTACGATTTGGGGTTCAAACTCGGTAAAATGAGAATGACTGATAGGATTGGGGGATTTTTTAGACCAAGGATTGCCGACGAGGTTCGTCCTAAAATCGGCTGCAATTCTGTCATTGTAGTTAATATTGCCCCATTGCATACTAATACTTCCTGCAATGATAGCTATCCGCTGCACTGGATATGCTCCACATCTCCGATGCACCATCCCAAACGGTGGCCGCTGCTGCACTCGGCTCAAAACTATCTAAACAAATTAGTGAAGAAGATCATTCCTATTTTGACCCAAGCCCCTCATATGTTGCTCCCCATTCGAATATGCTTCTCGGCTGTGCCCAGCCGCATATCCTCGCCGACTTTTTGCCGACAAGGCTAGCAGCTGACAGATTGCTACAGCAATACTGGGATGCGGTTCACCCAATTGCAAAGGTTGTTCATCGTCCCATGTTTGAGACTCAATACCGAGAATTCTGGGCAGCGGTGTCAAAAGGCATCGAGCCGCCTTTTTCTCTCCAGGCAGTAGTTTTTGCGGCATTATTCAGTGCTGTGGTCAGCATGTCGCAAGATGATATTGCAAATACGTTTGGAGTATCTCAGCGAAGCCTCCTTGATAATTTTCAGCAAGGCACCGAAACGGCTCTAGGCAAAGCAAGATTTCTCAAAACAACCAAAACGCAAACCCTGCAGGCACTAGTCATGTATATGGTATGATTGATTACTTCGGGTTTTTAGAAGTTTCACTACTTAATTGGCCATCTAGATTCCCATGTGTCGTGAAGAGATATCCAGAGCCCATTCTGTTCTTGTTGGCACAGCTATACGTTTAGCTGAGTGTATGGGATTTCATCGTGACCCTGAGGAATACGGCCTAGGGCCGGTCGAATGCCATATACGGCGGACAATCTGGTACCAGCTCTGTTTTCTTGATATTCACACAAGCCTGCTCCAAGGGCCGCGTAATTCAATCCGTCGCGAAGACTTCTCTACTAAGTTTCCCCTCAATTTGGACGATACTGAAATCGCTACAGCCAAGCCCGGGCCTTTGATCGATGCACCTCGCTGGACAGATATGACTTTTATGCGAATTCGATTTGAATGCAATGAGCTTCACAGGCTTCTACTAGTTGATAGAATCAGGGTTGAGAAGAAGCAAATCAGCTTGACCCAGGTGCTGGGAAAGATTGAAACATTCAGAAAAGCAACCTATGCCAAATACGGGCCACTGATATACGTTCCTAATCCCAAGCCAATTCAGCGAGCCGCGCAACTCGTGTTGTCAATTCGGCTATGCCGCGCGTATATTTCAGTGCTGCATCGATATGCAAATAGTGTCACTGTACGCATTCCGGATCGTCTGAGTCAAATTATTATGTCGAGCGGCACTCAGATGCTGGAAGACTCGATGACCCTTGAAATCTCACCTGAGCTGCGTCAGTGGGCATGGTATCAGGGCACATACAATCAATATCATGTGGCTTTACTGCTTCTGCTAGAAATTTGGGTGTCTCCGAATCGACGAGAAGCTGATCGCATATGGCGGTGCTTAGATTATGTCTTTGAGATATCAAGTCTAGCACCAAGTTTAGCGGTTGAAACTGGCTCACAGTGCATTCCGCAGCAGCGAGAAGCAAAAGCTCGACTAATTATAAGCGTCTTGAGAGATAGAATGATGGCGTATCGAGAAATGAGGAAGTTGAAAATCCCGAGAAGTATGATCGAGTCGAAAGTATTACCTCCCTTGCAGGAAGGCGAGGAGCCTTGCCTGACTTCTTTTGGGGCTGGAAGCGCTGGTCAGGCCCCGGTGGACTCTTCTCGAATTCAAACCAAAGCCTTATCTATTTCTGCTCCAGGGCAAGCTACTCCCACAAATACCAGCTTGCAACCCGAAATTCCTTTTGGCTTAAATCAAAATACTCTCATCCAACTTTCAACTCCACAAGCGCAAACGTACTTTTCAGACCTTCCAACCTCAACGCCGTCCACAATGCAGTCTATGGAACAACTCCCGTTGTCGTTTGGGGACTTTCCAGAACAGCCTTCTGCATTAATATCAACATCAACCCCTGTTGCCATGAGGGCCAGCAGCCATGATTCCTCACAAGCTCAGTCAGATGACTCAGGGAGTAGCTTATGGTTTGTTTCAGGGACAGGACTTGCAGGTGCCGGCGCAGCTCCGCCGATCGGGAGTCAAGGGGCCACCGATATGACAGTAATGCCCCAAACAGCGGCAGGTAGTATGGACTTTGATATCGATTGGGTAAGTAACGTAAAAGTATTCTTTATCAGTCGGATGGCAAAGTCTTAACATGCGCATAGAACGAATGGGATAAGCTTTTTCCCATCAATTCGAATGGCGAGATGGGCCTTTTCCCTGGAAACTTTGGCTAATCGTGACTTTTGATTTTCCATCTCGCGGATATAATTCCAGCTCTTAAAATTTCTCCTGAAGAGAGCCACCTAAATAACCATCCCGAAATTGACCATTTTGAAAATCCAGATAAGCCATATTGAGCCAGCTGCCGATTCCTTCGAGCCAAAAAGTCTGCTAATTTTGGGAAAACATCCTCGGTAATATCTACTATCGAAATGTCCTCTTCCGCGTATCCTGCTTCCACCAGTTGTGATTTGTATACGGATGGAGTAACAAAATTTGAGAACGGAGCTGAGAGGCAGGGTGTCAGGAGCCGCAAACACAAATTGTTGAAAATGGATCTCCAGCGGGATGAAGGAGGGGCGAGGAAGAGATCAAATGCAAGAAAGTGAGCATCGAGGACAGAATGGGAGTATTGGAAAATTTTGCGACGAGAGGGCTCAAAATGATATGCTGTATCGAGAGCAAGCACATATCTTTCGGCCGGTGAAGCTTGCGTGAAAGCAGTGTAAGTAGCCTGCTGTAGCTCTTTCGACCATGCGCCTGGATTGGCGGCGTCTTCACAGAATAGCTGTATTGTCTCCGATGGCAGTTCAGTAATATGCGCCGTCACTCTACTTTTCGCGAATGAAAACTGGGATTCTTCTAATGTCAAGCCCACATAATGTTTGAATAATGGATCAGGGGCATTCCTATTTCTCTCCATTAGGTAGAGTATTTGTTCGCCGCAGCCAAACCCGAGGTCAAGTAGCGCTCGTTTGGGGGGTTCTGTAGGCCCGGATTGCTGCTCAGATGCATTTCTGTGCTTCTCAGCCTTCCTAGGAAGACCTGCAAGCTCGAGCAATTTTTCCACTAGAGCCTCGCACGCATCCGGCAGCTCAGTCGAATCCTGCGACGTTGAATTCGTTAGCAATCAGTCTCAAACGTTTTGCAAAGAATAAAACCAGCGGACATGAAAGCAATGGTAGTAAGCAATGGGTAGATCCTAATTTATGAAGATCTTCGGTCTGGAACATGTCGATCAGGGCTTTGTCGCCATGTCTAAGCTGGATGCATATGTAGCTGAGTCCCGACAGAATGGTTCCTGGGAACGCCCCAAGCAGCTGGAGCCGCCTCCTGACACGCACGAAAAAATCGAACGTTGCATACGTTTGTGCATACCAGAGCATCAGGGGGCAATTTATTTCGCTGGAGTACAAGTTATGAAAGAGAACTGACCTTCCAATACCCCATATTCATCCACATTTTCTTTGGAGGAAACTCCATCTCCAAATTGAGAATGGCATGATCTATGCCATATATATTTGCTGCGGCACCGCTTTTGATAGGGGTAACTCGGGATGCCTTTCGCCATTTCGCTAGATATCGTCTGACAATTAATGGACTGAGGAATGCGAAAGAGTGTGTAAGGATTGTAATGATTGGTAATGGCCAGAGAAGCCATATCAGGATGAAAAATATACTCGAAAAGAAGACTGAGTAGAACAACATTATGATCTCTCACTAGAATTGCATATCTTTAGCAAAATCATACTCACATCACCATTTATGTAGGCCAGAAAAAGTTCCCCAGTCAAATTTCTGTTAACTAGTTAAGTTAGTTAGTTAGCCCAAATTCAATAATAGAGTCTCTTGTTGGCATACTAAAGAAAGCGCAGAAATTTTAGAAACTCAATTATCCTCAATAGTCGTTACAGTCCTCATATGTCTTCAAAGGAAATATGAAAACAACATTAAACAACCAGCTTCAGAAACTATGGAGAGACTTGTTTCTCCAAATATCTTGTGATAAAATAAAAGCTAGTTCTACATCTTGGTCATTCAATCAATGTGCCATTATCAAACATCAGTATCAACCACGGAGCTGGAGGGATGTAAGTTACAATGTGAATATTATCGTCTGTATCTGCTGGTAGGTTGGCATTTCAGACGAACTTCTAAAAGACCTCTTTAATCACAATAATAAGAAGATAAGAAGTATAGGGGGCGAATGCCCCAGCTTAAGGCTTTTGTCGTTTTGTTTAGTCCATTTATCTTGGTATTTGCGGCTTTCCTGCAAATTAGTAGCAAGGACCCTTTAAAGCGGTACAAGTAGACATCCTGTCTTTGCCTTGGGACTTCACAAGAAAACTCACCATAACCAATGTCTTAATTTTGAATAGGCCAGTGAATCGGCTTTCGAAAGGTATGTCCCCGAGCGTTGCGCTGCTCTGATGTCGCACAATTGAGATAGCTTCAGGCGCTTCCAATATGCTATATTAGAAAAGCGCATATGCATGCGATAGTAGACCATCTTGCCAAGAGATTCTGGAGCGACATGCTGACTAGGAGATTCACAGCAAGCGGAATCATGGAAGATACAGGTGTGGTTGTGATATACCAAGGGTTGCATTTGCGAGCGCTGTCCGTACGGTTCCGCTTTTCAAGGTACATTCGTATCGACGTCATGGTATCTTGGAAAGGCACCTATTCATCTCTTCCAAAGAACAAACTTGAAATGAGAAAGTCAAAAGGGGATGGTGGTAGCGAGGTTAATGTATGGATGTATTAGGCGAAAGGTATGTACGGGGTCAAAGGGCGCTTAAGGATAGATTAGGTATGCTGTATCAAATAGTACCATATCGAAGAGCGAGGGAAATCATAGACCAGGCTTAAGATGCTCCGATATGGCAGAGGAATTGGAACGCGAATAATGATGCTATAAGGGCAGTAGAATACACAGGTGGAATGAGATTAGATATAACGCAAAAACATGTTGGTTGCAAACAATTTAGGAATAACAAATGTCATGCGCGCGGCCGCCATGAGACATTCATCAAATTGACATGAATCAGTCTGGAAGCAAGAACCAAGTAATCCATACCATTAAATACGATGCTTTTCACTTTCTAATAACATTATTCGACACGTTAGAGCTTTCCTTGTTCAAATTTTCGTGCGGACTCACCAAGTCTCGAGTATAGCATATAGAGTGCCATTTGATTAGCTTCTTGAGTTCCAGTGATGGTCACCAAACGCTCATTACTATTGTCTTGCGGCTCATTGATTTTGATCACACTGCCACTGAGGTGGCGAACCTCATTGATTTTAGCACCACCCTTGCCAATGATGGCACCGACCATATCGTTGGGAATGAATATCTGCTGCGTCAGCGGACCACCAGCTACTGGAGGTTGCATAGGCTGGGCGGGAGTAGGCTGGCTGTGAGGCGGATGGGGAGCTCCATATGGAGCAGGCTGATGCGGACCGGCACCGGTGTAGCCTTGACGAGGAGATGCGTTGTAGTGGAGGGGCTGTTGCATGTGTTGTGGATTAGGACCTGGTCCGTGCATATATGGCGGCATACCGCCATAGCCCGTCGACATCGCGCGATTGGCCTGAGGATGGTGTCTCTTGTAGTTGTCGGGGTGACCGTATTGCCCACCAGCCGGCTGAGGAACATATGGAACTACTTGCATGCCACCAGGAACGACACCGGCAGGACCTCCGCTTCTGGTTGCGTAGGCTGATGCGCCTGGCCCACCAAATCTTTCAGTCAACTGCTCTACCAAAGTAGCGGCGACGTAATAGGTGGCAATATGAACAGCGTCAGCTACACCAAGAATAACAAGGGATCTTTCAGTGGACAAGGGAAGGCATGAATCGGAGGCATTGAGGCGAGCCCCGGATTGTTCCTGAATTTCGCGGATGCGAACGCCGGATTTGCCAATGATTGAGCCAATAAGAATGTGTGGGATAAGTAAACGGAGGGGGTAGGTCTTGGACTGAGCTGTGGATGCTGCATCAAGCGGCTCATTATTCAATGTCCGAATGATCAACCCAAACGCCTATTCAGTACTGTTAGCTTATCGAATGGATCTTCCAGTAGTACTTTATAAGACTTCTTACCTTTGCAACCGCGTCTTGAGCACCACTGACGGTCAGGATCCTCTCAACGGCACCCCGGGTATAGTCGCTGACGGTGCACTTCGCTCCAGAGAGGCGACGAATCTGAGAAACATTTTCTCCGCCTTTCCCAATACATGTTGCGGCCTCAGCGCTGGAGATAACGGCTCTGATATGAATGAATCCACTTTCATCTTGACCAGCATGCGACTGGCTGGGGGTTTGGGAAGCCGGGCCTTCGTTGTGAGAAGATGTAGACTGGATGGGCTGCGTGGCCAAGGCAGCCGGGGAGGGCTTTCCGTTACTAGGAGCATCTGGAACCATTAAATCACCCTGACCATCCTTGACATCCCCATTGTTGCTTTCGGTGTCTTCGGTTTTGATGCCTTCAACCTTCTTATTACCTTGTCCTTCTTCACTCTTTACTATTTTATCCAATGCTTGACGTTTGGCGTCTGGTTGATCGTTCGGGCCAGACGGCGAAGAAGGGTCTTCAAGGGGTCGCTTTGTCGACGCGGCAACAGCCGAAGTGGGCGAAGCGGACATTTTGATAGATAGGTGTTGTTTAAAAAGGTCAGAAACACCTACGTTTAAAAATGAAGGGCGTAGTAGGTTTGAAAACTTTGAATCCTATTCTGTTTTTTTCTCTCGTTTTGTTTTATGTACACCAGGAGTTCTCAAGGAAAACTTGCTGGTGCAGGTGGTCGACGGGAGAGGGTGTTGTGCAAGTGCTGTGCAGAAAGGCGAAAAGTGTTGGGCTGGAAAGGAGTTTTTGCCGTGTATGAGACCAGCGAGGAAGGAGGAGGTGCTGCTTCAAAGGTCACGGTGCTGGGCACAAGGCTGCGGGGGATGGGATGACGATATGGAGGTCACGAATGGTGCTGAAGTGCAGAGCGGACTGATGAAACGGCTGGGTGTCACTGGCGAAGGGAGCAAAGTGGTATTGGCAGATTGTACCTGATATGA
Organism: Nannizziopsis arthrosporioides; assembly: GCA_029635245.1. Lineage (NCBI taxonomy): Eukaryota > Fungi > Ascomycota > Eurotiomycetes > Onygenales > Nannizziopsiaceae > Nannizziopsis > Nannizziopsis arthrosporioides. Next base: position 3,807,148 of record CP098263.1, on the reverse strand, counting down.
AGCAGTTGAAAAGCGCTCAGGGTGATGCTAGCGGATGAGTCGAATGACCAGCCGGCTTAAAGGAGACAAATGGTCAACAGAAAGCAGCTGGATGGATGGATGGGGAGGAACGGAGGGAGATAAAAGCAAGAAGGGCCTGAAGTATGAAGGGAAGAGCGATGTGCAAGTGCGGTACGATGGAGAAGGTTCGGAGGTGATGCTCTTTTGTCGCTCGCGCGAACGAGAGAGTGTCGCGTATTAGAAGTGGAGTTAATGAACGTTGGGCATGGGGATGAAGAAACGCTGGAGAAGTCAGGAAGAAGGGAAGCAGAAGGTGGAAATGGAGATTCTGGTGGAACTGCGCCACTAGCGCGCTTTTAGCGATCGCGCTTAGCCGAGTCGGGATTAGACTGCACGACTCGTTGATCACGTGGAGATAGACGCGACGCTGCGAGCAAAATACGCGCGGCAAGAGCATTGGGCAAGCAAGTACGGAGTACGGAGTAGGCGAGGTAATACTGCTGTGGACAAGCACCAGGATGAGTCTGCCCTCAGACATCGTGGACAATATTCGCGCTTTCTCTGTGGAATGTGAAGAGCTTGAGAAACAGAGGGAGAAAGACTACGCGGCTGCGCACCAGTCTCTCGGTGATGATTACCACGCGCGGGTAGATGAAGCCCTGAAAAAGTTGCAAGAGCAGGTTGGCGCTCGAGAAGCTACGCTGCGCGATGTATGTTGCTCTTCCTCCATTCTACCATAGGCTACCCGGATGGCTGACCGAGGTACTTGTGATACTTAGCTAAGAGCAACAAGACCGCTTGATCTACCTCGACCAGGTTTAGACCCTGCGACGCGTCTTGCACAAATCCAACGTGCCACAGCCGCCTACCGATCGCTAGCCAAAAGGGAACCAGGGTTGCCAGCACCTGACTCACCTATTAACGGATTATTGGCGCTTCGGGAAGCGTCGCGACTCGTTCAAGAGCTCAAGAGCAGTATCTTCGCTGTACATGAAGATATCACTAGCAATCGCGCGAGACTGAAAACTGAAGAAGCGAATCTACGGGATGCACAGCTGATAACCTTAGAACTACAGAAACGATTGGACGGTTTGAGGGGTGAACAGCAAGAAAATGCCAGGAGCAAGAAAAGCTCGTCACAAGTTGCGAAAGAGCTAATTCGGCGTGAGCACACTCGAGAGGTCGAGTTGGAGAAAAGGATTGCGGAGATGAAAAGTGCCCTGGATGTGTTCGTTAACGAGCGCCTTGCCCCAATGCTTGCTGCTGAAGACCTTGGCGGACCTGTTGTTGGTGATCAGCTTGAGATTACTGATGCTACGCTTGAGGCGGGCTATACGGCCCGTGGAAAGGAGAAAAAACAGAAAGAAAATGGTGCCCCCAGAAAAGTTACAAGACAGCAGCGGATTGATAATCTCATCCGTGGTCAAGATGGTGGCGATGCTGTCGATCGCAATGCACGGGAGGCGGCAGCAATCGAGATGCATGCCCTGCTTGACAAACTACTGGAAAGCCCCTCTACCCCTTATATTGAACTAGAAAGGGAATCTGCAGCATCACGGTTCCTCATCAAAGCGAAAATTGCGCAGTTTCATCCACGAGATTCACGGAAAATCCGGCTCATAAATGTCACTAGGGAGATATCTGACTAGTCGCAATATGTTCGACGACTACATTACGTCAATATATACGCAGTTGTGTCCTAGATACAGAGTCCAGAAAGCATCTTTGATCAAAAGGGAGGCATTTGAAATTTTCAGTCAATTGTATCATCTCGCATCCCAAAAAGATGCCTCAGAAGCTCGTCCGTATTTGCGCGCAAAGCATTGTGATACATACTATTAATGATAAAATGCTTGCAATTCTTGATCGCCGCTGCTGTCTGCAATGCGAGTTCATAATGCACATACATATCATCGATGTATGTTGCTGAATAGACTGGAACTTCATTTCTCGCGAGCTGCTCCTTGTCGTATAATTCTGGCCAGTCGTCATATGAAGCCACGATGTCGGCAGCTTCCTGAATCTGTCTCAATTCGGTCGAAGACTCGAAGAAATGCCTGAAAACCTGTCGTTTGGAAATTACTATAAGCAAAAGCCACGCGTCGAAGAGGAACTTAATTTACCATCTCTCCAGTGAAAAATAATCCTTCGGGGTTCTTCGCGTGTCGGAACTCAGACAGCTCAAGGATCATTCTATCGGCGCACCAATTTGATGCCGCGCTGCCCAGAGGTTAATACCGTAGGTGCCGAAGCTCAAGATGTGAGGACGGAGCCATACCCCTGGCAGTAAATAGCCTCATGAATGATGGCATAAAGAATGTTGTTGTCGAAGGTGGATGCACCATCTATTGCTGATAGGGTTGGCCGCGTGAGGAAGGATAACCTTCCAAGATCGCTTGAGCACCTAAGAATTATGTCTAGGGTTTCCAAGTTAAAAAACAGTCTTCCCGTTATCTCGAGGCTCTCCAACCCACCATGGACATAATCAAGTCCTCCTTCAGACCGGTTAGTATGTGTTGCGTGACTTTATACAAGTGCGAATGATACAACTTACCACGCATGCCAAAGGAGATTCCCATGGATAGAAACCGCTCAGGAGTAAGGGCGCCGCCGTCCGGGACTTTGATATCATTCTCTTTCAAGTGCCTTAAAATTTGGCTTACCCGTTCCTTATCCTCGGGAAACTTATCGTAATAAGCTTCATTGCGCTCCTTCAGTTTTCCTGGATACTCCTTTAGGCAATCACTCTTTGACTTTGGGATCTATTCAGCATACCAAAGGTTTTCTGTAGCACAGGCTCAGGATTTGTCACCAGCGGTGGTAGTCCGCCAGTAGTGAATACCTCTCTCAATCCGTAGGGACTGCCAATATTATACCAAGGTCAGCCTCTATAATGGCTGTAAAGAATGTGAACTCACTGTTTAGACAGATATGTGACCGCACAGAAGCCTCCAAAGCTTTGGCCAAGAAGGCTCCATTTCTGTTTATCCGGTGGGTAGCCTAGCGTAAAAAGCATACGCAAAGCTTCACAATCCTGGACAATGCTGTCTGCTCGAAACTGCCGAAGATATTCTGCTTGTCTAATAGCATTACCTTGTAACGCGAGAGTAGCAGCTGTGATCGGGGAACTCAGACCGGTTCCTCTTTGGTCCAGCAGTAGGACCTAGTAATAGGTTAAAACTTGCGGAAATGCATGTATGAACACATGTGGATGCCTCATATTTCAAAGATCGAACGGCCCAATACCTGGTAGCCTTTGTCTAAAAAGAATCCGACCCAGCCAATATCTTGAGGACTGGAGCATCCCATGCCGGGACCTCCTTGAAGATACACGAGCCATGGCAGCTGTTTGTCACCTGTGTCCTCTTCGGCAGATGACAACCGGCGCCGCACACTTCGTGCAAAGAGGCGGATGGTGGCCTCGCCCGGGTGTTTGTAGTCAAGAGGAACATCAAAGAAAAGCTCCAATACCCTCAGCCTCCCTGTGCTACCGCTTTAGCCATGGCGCATGAGCTTTGGGGCTCAAATGCAACAAAGGTAGTCGTTTTGGCCAATTCAACCCTAAAAGGTTCGACATACCTGACACGAATTTCAAGTTCTTGCTAACCAATGTCGCCATTGTGATAATGATATTTGTTACCAGAGTGAGGAGAAATACCCAACGAGTGGCTGGTTGTTCTTAAGAAGTTTTGCCCAGCTATCAGATGATATTTGTTCAAACTCGAACACCAGCTTTAGTTAGTCACACACTTTCCCGGTTGTCTTGATCACAAGGTGCAACCCATCAAAACCAAAGGTAGTTACGATCCTAGAGCAATATTAAATGATTGAATTGCGAAGCGCACCTCTAAGTGCGCGATGGAGAATTTCGAGATGAGGGAACTCCAGTCTGGCAATAGCTTTCAAGGAACAAGACCCCTCGACTTTATTGAACTAGCTCTACACTCCATGTCTCTTGATTTTGAAGCTCTTGATCAGACAGTTGACTTCGATCATGAACCCAGCTAGGAGAGAGACAATGATTGATTGATCGATCTTTACCCAAAAACTATGCATGTACATACCGTAGTTACACTAGCTGGATTCGGTGAGTACAAATATGGCTTATTATTGGCTGTCATCGCTGACTTTATGACATCTCCACGTCTTTCTTACGCCCGGTTATTAAATGCTGCACGGCAAAAAGTGCCCGGCTGTTGTTCAATCCCACATTCGGTTTTTTGAAGTAAGCATAACATCGCACGCAAGGCGCAGACTCGTCGAATAACTACCCCATTCTATCCGTGGCCAACCGGTGTAACTCAAGTGAAAGTCTTGAATCATCCTTCCCTCTTTTGAGGGATCATGCTATGCTCCCGCTTGCATATCAGGAGAGTTCAGAATCAACGCCCAAAAGCATTGGAGTGGAGAGCTGCAAGGCGTAAAATAGGGGTGCAGAGCGAGATCGATAATGAATTCGCACCGCAAGAAGATGATGTTGATAACGCGATGCATCTTGTGGACCGGATCTTCCCGGCCTTCTGGCGCCAAGACTCTCGGTCCGGGCGGGGCAGCTGCCGGGCTGATGGACCCACGTGATGCATGACTAATACAACCATTAGTCATGTAGAACGTCGCGCTCGGTCTCGCCTCAATGTTGATCGTTGCTGATCGTCAGAGCCCTTGAAGTGTTGTACCGAACGAAGTACGGCATCAAGGAGCAACATTCTTGGTGGCAAAGTGACGAACCCGCGCTCTCAACGAGCTTTTGATTGATGGTCAAACACTTAAGCCAGGACGCCTCACGCTTGGAACATCTTCACTTTTTGTTGTATGATTTGATCTAATGCCGCCGATCCCTATCAGCCACGGCTCCTAATAGTGGTATGATTTCCAGATGAACTGCTTTTGATATCGATCCTGGAAAAACAAACCTGGAGGCGGCACTCCGACACTCTTCCACATTTTTGATATCTGTTTGATGATAAGTACTGAATACTTAAGAAATACCAGTTTAGTATGGCTGAGAGTCACGTGAAGAGGTACTCTCTACCCGTGGAGTTTATTGGACTCCAACAGTGTACTTCGTATCGTACCTGCTCACTACCTAAGGTATTTACGTAGTGAGTACTCCGTAGCTCACAGGGTAGTAAACTAAGGTAGAACAATACCTAGGTACCCAGGTAGTTGTTACTCGTCCCCAAAGTGACATATGATTCGAAAGACACTTATTGATCTATCTCTTCGAATACGGAAGAGCTGGCTCGTGACTCGTTTAAACTCGGTTGTTTTCGATCGCGGCTTTTGTTTACCAATTTGGGTTCGGGTCTGGCTGCCACCCCGTGAATAACCTCCAACGCCGCGAATTGGTTATTGTTCTATGTTAATGAAGGATGAGCCCTGAGAGTTGTGGAGCCAAGACTTAATATCTTTTGCAAAGCAAATATACCCTTCGCATTAATGGACGACGGTATGGATATGATTGCGGAGGAGCTCTTCGAAGCGCACGCCGCTCTTCTGAAAACAGCCTTGAATTCCCAGCCAACGCCTCGAGTTCTTCCGTCCGAGGAGGCTTTGGAGCATGCTAGAACCTCACTTGTATCCCTTCTCCCTTTGAAAGGATTAGGACTTTCCGAAATCCAGAAACATATACTGCAGGATATTGTACCAGGGTTGAATCTGGCGAGTATCAGCCCCAACTATTACGGTTTTGTGACCGGAGGAGTCACTCCTGCTGCCTTGTTCGCGGACAACGTTGTTACTGCATACGATCAGAATGTTCAAATTCATCTCCGAGAGCATTCCGTGGCAACGGATGTCGACGACAGGGCTTTGAAATTGCTACTTGACTTGTTTCAATTTGAAGCGAAAGACTGGCCACACGGGACAATCACTACTGGAGCCACGGCAAGCAATGTCCTGGGGCTAGCATGTGGCAGGGAGTATGTGTTACGTATTGCGGCCGAGAAAAATGGAAGTTATGGGAAAAGCGTCGGAGAATATGGAATGATTGAGGTCTTACATGCTGCAGGATTGACCGGCTTGCAGGTTCTTTCTACCTCGCCGCATTCTTCTCTGGGAAAGGCCGCTGGAATTTTGGGTATTGGTCGTGCAAATATTAAGTGCATACCTTCTCCACAGGACCCACTCAAGTTTGATTTTGACCGGCTGGAGAAAGACTTGATGCTGCCTGGCATGGCGAGTATTGTTGCCGTCTCCTGCGGAGAAGTGAACACTGGCCGTTTTGCGACCGGCAGTTATGGAGAGTTTCGACAACTCCGAGAACTATGCAGCAAATATAATGCGTGGCTGCATGTTGATGGAGCCTTCGGGCTATTTACTCGTGTTCTATCTGACGATCAAGACTCTGCAGAGTTCGAGCTCATCCGAAAAGGGTCTGATGGCATTGAGCTTGCCGATTCTATAACCGGGGACGGACACAAGCTACTTAACGTTCCCTATGATTGTGGCTTCTTCTTTTGTCGGCATGCACACGATGCCCGAGAAGCATTGCGGAATCCAAATGCCGCATACCTTTCTCCATCCCCTACCTCAGTCGGCTCAGTTATCTCGCCGCTCAATGCTGGCTTTGAAAATTCGAGACGTTTTCGAGCTCTACCTGTGTATGCAACACTACTAGCCTATGGGCGTGAAGGGTATCAGGCGATGCTGAAACGACAGATTCAACTGGCCCGCAATATTGCTGGATGGCTGTTTGATCATCCAGAATATATTACTCACCCCGTGGCTTCGTCGAGAGGAGAGTTGATAAATAATACCTTCATGATTGTTCTTTTTAGCGCAAGGGACGATTCTATCAACGAAAAATTGGTTCAGAAAATCAATAACACGTCAGACATGTTCGTGTCCGGTACTGTTTGGAATGGTAGGCCCGCATGTCGACTTGCGGTCTCGACCTACAAGGTTGATGTGAGAAGGGATACCGCCAGGATCTCGGGAGTCCTAGAACATGTGGTTTCTGAGGCAAAGATTTAAAGCTGGATTAGATGGGCATTGAGTTATTTCAACCTTCCGAGTCCACACTATTGGCTTTGTTCATCGTCTTCTACCGGCAGATGCGACGTCACCTCTTTCAGTCATACTGACCACTTCACCAATTCCGGCCTCCTCTTGCTCGTCTTCCAACGCGGTTATCTCTTCTCTGCAGTCCCACCACTTCTCTTCCGCCAAGTCAAACGCGTCTTTCCTCAACTCCTTGATTGTTTTCTCAGATCCAGACCCATCACTTCTCAATTTTGTTAAAAGCAGCTCTTGCCATTCTGTTGAAGTTCTACTGAAGAATTCACGAAGGCTTTCGAAAGGTCTTGGATGAGGGCGCAAATCCTGTGGTTTGATTTCTGCTGGCTCTTCTTCGATTTCAGGTTCTGCTTCTGCAGGAATGGATTCGGATATTTCCGTCGGGGCTGTGGATTGTGCATCCCCACTTTCCATTTCTTCATCTTCATCCTCACTCTCTTCAGCCTCATCTTCGTCCATTTCCATGTCGCTTTCGGCTTCCGCAATTTCGTTCCAGTGTTCTGGCTCCTTATAATAAATCTCTTTGACTCCCTCGAGCTTCATCAAATCAATGGAATATAAATCGTTGAAAGTGAATTCTTGATCTTTTCGCTCAAAGGTTCCACCGTAAATAAAAAGAGTGTCTTCTTGGACCGTGAGTTGCGCATTGAATCTAGGATGAGGCATCTCGAACTTGACTGGTAGCGCCTGTTTCACGTCCATTTCTTCATCTTCTCGTGGCGATGTAGCAATATCCATTTCTTCTACATTATCTGGTATTAAACCACCTTTTGCTTCTAAGCGAGCTAGGTTACGTAGGAGCTCTTCTTCATCTGCCTTGGCTCGATTTCGTGATTTCTGGACAGCCTGCTGCTTTTTACCACCGGCTCTTGGTTTTCGGAGGGAGAGTTGGAAAAAGCGGTTGCGTTCCACATTCCATGCATAGAGAAAATTGAAGAATTCACTGTCTATGCCTTCCTCGGTTGCTTCAACATCATGTACACCGCCAAAAAGTATTCCTCGGCCTTTGTGATATGCCATCGTTACTCCGGCGCGAGGTGGATTCGGAGGATTCGTCGGCCTTTTTCTACGTTCCCATCGGAGCGTTGGTTGAGAATTTGCCGCAGCATCGGCAGAAGGTGGTGATATTCGCAATAGCCACGTGTCTTGGTGAACCACTGGTTTCAATGCCATGCGCTGGGATCCGCCACCTTTCTGGCTTTTGCCAGCCGTAACCGACATTTTCACTCTTGAATACCCGCCATAAAGCACTGCACCAGACTCGTGCGGCATGAAGGAGAACGATGACCGTGGGTCAGGCTTTTGCGAAGCGGGCGGCAAAATTGTATTATACCACGCGAATTTCTGACAATCATATATCCACAAATCCTGAAGATACTTGGTTTGCTGTGACGTATCCTGGAAGCCTCCAAACAGAAGGATGTAATTCTAAACAAAAGTCAGCTTCATAAAGAAGAGAAGGGGTTCCCTCGGCCAACCTTAAAATAAGTCATTCTATGGCCGCTGCGTGCTGGAGGTCCTTTACTTTTGGTTTCAATACGGGTCCATTCTCTTGTGGAAGGATCAAGATGCCAAAAATCGTTATAGTGATAAAAGGTGCCCTGTTTTGGTGACGAAAACTCTCCTATTTACCATTAGTATTAGGTTATATGTAATCTAGAACTACATAGCGTAGACCAACGTACCTCCAAAGAGATAGATCCCTCCCGCGTTTCCTCCACGGCACCAAGCATGGCCGCTTCTGGGCAAAGGGCTGTTGGGACTAGTAATCTCTCGCCATTCGTTTCTATCTATCAAGTAAACATATAGGTTGTTGAAAAATGTTGCGAGAGTCCCGTCATAGAACTCGCCCCCAAAAAGGAATAATTCATTGCGATTTGACGGCGATGCAACGAGAGTAGATGACGAGCGGGGCGACGGCGGCCCGCAGGCTGACTCCGTGACCTTGAGGAACTTGGCCTGCTCTTCCGCATAGGCAGCTAGAACTGCGTCAAGGTCGACATCATCGGCATCGCTGTCATCTTGAACATTGCCTTTCGACTTCCCCTTTTTTTCCTTCTGCGCTGCCTTTTTGGCTTGCTTGGCGGCAGTGCGTGCCTTTTGCTCCGCCTTTTTGGTCTTTTTATCCTTTGCAGCCATGTCAAAATTTTTGCGTCAATTCTCCAGGGTCTGTCTAAGCGGTTCCTAAATGCTCATTGAACGCCGGGTCGGCCTGTCATCACAGTCCACTCATATATGATTGTAGATATGTGATCAACGGTGTCTGCCGCTTATCCTGTTTTATACTTATACCCACCGCAATCCACAATGAGAGTCGAGAGAAACAATTCATACCCCATATACATACACATGTACAGAGTATGCAGCATATGAAATGTTAATTTTTTTTGCTGGAATTTGGTACCAGCTACCAAGCCTTGTGTTGAGAATGCAGTCTGGGTGAAGTACCTGATACCTGGGTCAGCTGTAAAAAATTAACATTTCATACCCCTACTACTCTGTAGTTCGTGCGTCCTGTTTCGGTAAAAGGTGGGATGCTTCATGCCAAGACGTTGAGCCAGTATCCAGATCACGTGATAACTTAGCTTCCTCAAACCGTTAGGTTACCTCCTCCACTTCCACCTATCTACCGAGTACAGGTGGCTATCAAATCTCGTCAAGTAAGGGGTAAACTCCCTCCTCTACCTAGACAGGAAAGGCGATCGGGACCCGAGGCAGTCACTTTGCCAGCCGATAATTCTATACGAAATTACTTTTTTGGGCTTAGATATGCTTGGCAAGGTACGTGTTTGGAACCTTAACTTGGGAGTTAATGACAGAGTCACGTGCCACCGCGTTTTGTCCACAGAGTAGGTAGGTAGAAGTGACTTTTGACCTCACTTCCAGTAAACATCCCATGAACCTCTCGATAGGACTCGATGCCGACCATCGAATCAGCGATTACCGATATGCTTTGCATCTATGACCGAGCATAACCTGGCGGATCACTTGAAGTGGCTACTGAACCTCGATCGTGATCCTTTACCACCCTTGCAAACCCTACCCCAATCTCGAATCGAATCGAATGTCGCTCAACCTTTTATTGCCGGAAAGAGAGCCAATTCGACTTCCACAGCCACTGTCGATGGCGCTTTAACGGAAACTTCAAGGCTTAGATCCCTAAACCTATCGTTTGAAACGACGCAGGACATCGGCGATGGCATTTCAACGGGATCAAACACTATGGCGAGGCTTCATTCCGCACCTGCATCGGCATCCAAATCACAGCTACTGTGTTTGAAGCCCAAGGGCGATACCGGCATTGAACCCAGCTTCTCTACGAAGCGAAAAAACGAGTATGTTTTGGACTACGGCGATTCAAATAAGTCCAGGTCGCGGAAGACCCGTTCGTTTCCCACTCTGTATATTGACTAGTTACTTGTCATTAACTGCATTAATAGCCCCCGTATCGAGTGCGTCAGGACCGAGGTTGAAAAAGGGCAGCACATTGTCCTTTCAGGAAGACTTCAATCACTTCGACCGGGCGTTGTTACCAGAAGACCTTGAGTCAATTGATCTTACGCATGATCGCCCCTCATCCCCCGACACTCTTTCGGACTTTGGAGAACCTCAACAACTGTGGACCGAAGACTGTGCGTCTCGAATAGAACCAATAGTCCAAAGTTCAGCCCGAAAAAGGAAAAGTGCAGAATACGAGCTTGATCTATCCCCCTCAAGAGAAACGTCTCAAAATAGAAGCAAGCGGACACCAGAACTCACGGCCAGTGCAAAAGCTCTATTTTCGTGGTCACAAAACGGATCAACGCAAAATGCGCTCTCTGAATCACGCGTGATAACCATTAGCGATTCCGAAGATGATAAAGAAGATGTTACAATTGAGGACCCACTCGAAACCCGGCATATTGTGTTCCCTCCCCGCGCCGGATCGTATCTTGAATCTCCGCAAAACCACAAACACCAGTCGCCCTCACAGCGGTCCTACAACATACCCTCTAGAGGAGGTTCTCAATCGAATGCGAATCATGTGGTCCCTGGAAACCTTCCACTACATTCAATTTCAACCACGCCACCAACGATTGGAGCCAGCGATCCAACTACTGAGGATGCCAATGCCGATTTCTCGCGCTTTCTGAGCATGGCTCCGGAATCACTTGCTGATACCATTAAAAGCCTCGGCTCTGAGCATCGTCAGAAAGCCGACAGTGTCCATAATAAGTATGTTATCAACGGGCTTCAACCTCCGGATACTGTATTGAAACAAATCAGGACTATGGTTACTAGGATGAAAGCTGTGGAAAACCTCCAGCGCGAACGCGACGCTTATTTGGACGCATGCAAAAGGCAAGAATTTTTAAAGTCTAGTCTATCCACCGACAGTCATTCAAAAGACATCTTGGACTTCATTCGAGTCACACTACAAAACTCGAAGCTGAGAATACTGGACTTGATCCAGGAGGCTCAACTATTTCAAGGTGCTGATAGCGAAACTTCGGAGGTTTTTCGAACTCCAAATAAAGTTCTAGTTTCAGGGACTCAAATTACGGGACGAAACACCGAGCCTGTTAGAGGGCATGACTTCCGCCAACTGACAGCTAACCGTACAGATTCGGGATCATTGCCAACGCCGGCCACTGCTTGCCCTTCTCGATCATTCTCCTACCTGACAGAATCTAAAACAAACACCATATCCACTTCAACATTTTCTGGGTCAATGTCTACCGATGCATCAGGGCGCAATCGTGAAGTATCTCGCACCGTTTCTGAAACCAAAGACATCTCGGGCTACAATCACACGGATGACGAAATAGATGATGAAATGCTTACCGATCTCGACACTTTCTCTCGAATAATGGGAACACCAATGGCGCAAATTTCTGACGGTGAGTATGAGTTTGATGCCGATGATGATTTGCTTCAGGCGGCGGAGGGTGTTGAGTATAGCTTGCATCCACAACCTTCTCATTATGGCCACTCCCGAGACGCGAACTATGAGCCTGGCAATAATCCGATTCGATCTCCTCTTCAGAAGAAAACGCAAGGCGCAGGAACAGCCGCTGTAGTGGAAGGTATGAAGCACCCGTGGTCCTCAGAAGTCAAAAGTGCATTGTTAGACATCTTCAAGCTTCGTGGTTTCCGCCCCAACCAGCTAGAAGCAATTAACGCAACACTAAGTGGAAAGGACGCATTTGTTTTGATGCCTACGGGAGGGGGAAAGTCCCTTTGTTACCAGCTGCCATCCGTGGTGCGATCTGGCCGTACTAACGGAGTTACCGTCGTTATTTCGCCACTTCTTAGTCTTATAGACGATCAAATTGCTCAGCTTCAGTCTCTGAATATCAAGGCTCGCTATATAAATGGCTCTCTTAGTGCCCCGGAACGTCGTGAAATATTGTCATATCTTTACAGCTCCGGAGTTGATGATCATATCCAGTTGCTGTATGTAACTCCTGAGATGATGACCAAGAGTGAAAACATCCGCGAGGCTCTCAAACAGCTTCACCGAAGAAAGAAGCTAGCTCGTCTTGTTATTGATGAAGCCCACTGTGTCAGCCAGTGGGGCCATGACTTCCGTCCCGATTACATGGAGCTAGGGAAAATCAGGCGCGAGTTACCTGGCGTGCCCGTGATGGCTCTTACTGCTACCGCCACAGAGAATGTCCAAGTCGATGTCCTCCATAATCTAGATATGCAAGGCTGCGATCGATTCACTCAATCCTTCAATCGACCGAACTTGACTTACGAAGTGCGAACCAAAATCAATTATGAGGAAACTCTAGAAAGCATGGTAAAGATTAGCGAATTGCACTACGAGAAAACTGGAATTATTTATTGTCTATCGAGAAAAAACTGTGAAAGAATTGCCACGGATCTACGTACGGAATATCGAGTAAAGGCCCACCATTACCATGCTGGCATGAGTAATGCAGAGCGTTATGATGTCCAAAGACAATGGCAAGAAGGCAAAATCAAAATTATCGTCGCAACCATTGCATTTGGCATGGGAATCGACAAACCAGACGTCCGATTTGTTATCCATCACTCAATCCCAAAAAGCTTAGAGGGATATTACCAGGAAACTGGTAGAGCTGGGCGAGATGGCAAAAGATCTGAATGTTTCCTCTTCTACGGTTATCGGGATGCTGTTACACTGCGAAAAATGATTGACACTGATAAACAGGGCAATCCACAGCAGAAGGAGCGGCAGCAAACAATGCTTCAAAAGGTCATACAATTTTGCAAGAATAAGAGTGATTGCCGAAGAATGCAGGTTTTGGCATACTTCAACGAAAATTTTAAGAAGGAACAATGTAATAGAACTTGCGATATCTGCCGAGCAGGGTCAAAACACGAGGTTGTTGATTTTACCAGATACGCTATCGCTGCTCTGAAACTCGTGCATCAATTGCAGGCAGAAAGAGTAAGTCTTTCTTATTGCATCGACGTTTTTCGAGGAGTCAAGCACAAACGCTTTCGTCGCGAGGAACATACTAGACTCAAGGAGTATGGCCTGGCGACAGAGTTAGATCGCAACGACGTTGAACGCTTGTTCCTAAAACTTCTCACGGAAAGAGCTTTAGTTCAAAAGCACATACCCAATTACTCAAACATTGCCGAAGAATTCGTCGAGTTAGGCCCCAGCGCGCATGACTTTCGCAATGGGCATATTAAGTTCACGCTCGCGGTGAGGGTATCCGCGGATTCCAAAAAACCCAAGCCTTCGAAGAGTGCACGGAAACAAAGGCCCACCTCTGGGCCTACTATAGCTTCGATGGCAGCTGATGAAATTCCCCTTTCTACAAATGTTTCGTCGCCTGTACAGAATCTACCGCGCCGTCATGTTGAAATGCCCCACTCAAATTCTTTTACAGGCCATTGGTCTGACAGTGACGGTTTTGAGCCTGTGCGCGAGGCGGGAATGTCTGTCGGATCTCGAATGCAGTCCTTAGGACCTCGGATCACAGGCGATGGAGTTCGTGACCGCTTGGATGTATTGCAGTCCATGGTCCTAGACGAATTCCTGGTCGTGGCAAAGAAAGAATGCACAGCGGTAGGTCTTCGATTTAGCCGCAATAAATCTTGCTGACAGTATCACAGATTATGTTCCAGAAAAACCTTCGCGATCAGCCTTTCACCGACGGAGTCCTGCGCGAGATGGGGCTCCGTTTCCCGAAAGGTTTGTGGTCTATTGTCCTCCGAGTATGGACTGTTTCCTGTGCTGAACTCAACTAGATAAACGTGAGCTTCTACGAATACCGAATATCGACCCGGACAAGGTGGATAAGTACGGGGACACGTTCCTGCCCATGATTTCTAGATCAAAGCAACGATACGAAGAGTTTACAGCAGAAGCGATCAACGAAGGAGAGTCTCCTGTCCCGGATCCCAATCATAACATTGTTAGTATTATTAGCGACGAGGATGGCGACGAGGCGAATGACGATGAGCTTCGGGACTATCACGTTTCTGAGCATCCGCCACCAACCCGCAGCCAATATTTCAATAGGGAGCACTCTTCGGCTACAAATTTCAAAGCTCGTGGTGAGGCATTCCGACCACTATCAAGATCCAATGTATAGACTGATTGCAACAGTAGGCGAATACCAATACTCTCAGAAAAAAGAAAACCCAGATCAAGGAAGGGGTCTTCGGGTTCAAAAGGTGACCGCGTCCCTAGACGAGGTCAGAAGGATAGGACGCAAGGAAGCGGGTCCAGTAAAAGATCACGACCGGCTCACTGGAGATCAAAATCTCCCAAGTCAAAGGCGGGCACCAAATCAAAAATGAAGAGCTCTCTTTCGATTGATTTGATGCCAACATGATACTTTGCCTCAGCCGATGAGTTACATTTATAATCCATTCCGTCAACCTGCATTCAGCGTGTAATTTGGTTCCTGTACCTGATAAACCACAGCGATTGCATTGCAAGACCTACATAGTTCCCTTGCTTGAGTTCTCTTACCACATATTTTTGGTCCTTAAGGCTTATTGATGGGCGTGAAGACAAGTCTACCTTTAATATTTTTTGATACCTAACCAGTGTTATTTGCACAATCTTAGGGAAAGCCATGTCCTTTTTAAAATACCTGTAGGGGTCAGCTCTGCAAACTTTTAAAGATCTGTACAAGGAGCACTTACAGCACCACCAATAATGAACACCCTTTCCTCTTCCTGCTGAATCCACTGTACTACTTTATTTGCACCTTGGGACAGGGCATTCCTATTGCTGTTTGATGGAGCTACACAGTACATTTCAAATGTCGGGGTTACCCATGCCAAAGAGTCCATGTAGCTACTGACGCAATGCTGCACCTTGACGTGGGTATTCTTTGTATGTATAGTGCCATGAAGGGCGTGGTAAGTTGACATGAGCCTTTGAGGACGTAGAGTTAGCAGTGTCTGCAGCAAGGTAAAGCTTGATATTGAATATACCTCCGGCGAGCGGGTAAGGTTGAAAAGTCTGGTGTCAAGGAGGACATGGTGAATTGAACATTAGATTTCGATTTATAGAGAAAATGCCGAAGAACGGTGCCTGGTACAATACTAGTGGTTGAAGGGCGACCGTTATCAATTGCAGTCTTGATGATCTGCCTGCAGTTATTCTTTTCCATTTCCTGAAGCGAATCATTAATTGAATTGATTGCATCCATTAGTCTGAGCAGGATGCACTGTACTTACTCGGACGACGGAATCACGCATTTCCCGTAAAACGAAAAAGCTCTCTTTATCGGCACTGATGAGAATGACCGCTACGGAGTCATCCTTGTTGACATTATTGCCGTCCTGCGGTGGCGTGCCATGTAAGTCGAGAAAACTTACGTACATATACAAATAACCACTGCTGTTAAACCCGGGAAGACAGATTGGAATCCAGCTTTCGCCACCTCCGGCCTTCACCCCGTCGGCTTCAAATATCATATTGAAGATCAGCTGCAGATCTCCAGGGTGTAAAGAATGTTTCTTTGGCCTGATCACGCTCACCAGCCTTCCACCAGCCACTAGTAGCCCGTAGAGCAGAGGCTCGGCCTTCGCTCTCAGAAGAATTGAATTTATATGCTGGCGATGAGATTTTCGCAGCTTAAGGCATTCTAGGGAAGATAATAGCGTTGATGGAGAGCCCCGAGTAAAGCTGTCTGCCAGGGATGATAACAGGGATTCCGTCCCTTGCAATGGCCGTCGAAGGTCTGTGGAAGGACGAATGGTGAACATTCGTTCTAGAGCGGGAAGTGTGAGTGTAGACAAAATTTGCATATATAGGGCTTCGAGCTGACCCCTAAGCTGGGAGTCGCTTTCAAGAAGACGGCTTATTGCAACAAGATGCAGTGGCCCTTGTGTGAATACCACAATCCTTGTTCTACCAGCAGAAAACCCTCTGAGGAAATTTTTGGAGTCTTGATGGAAAGAGATTATGGTTTGGATAATGCCGATATAGGGAGATATTAGGCTATCGTCTCCATGCCTGGTATAAATCGGTTTACCCGCGGAGGACAGAATAAAGTAATGCTTCCGCTTCCGCCTCCATTTCTCCAAGGTCTGGTCTATAATTCTTCAGCCGATGCCGCGACGTTGGATTCTACGGTAGCTCACCATTTTCGTCGCCAGCAGAGGACGCTTCACAGCCTTCAAATTCAGTCTCGAATTCTATTCCAAGCTCATGTTCGAGCGGCTGAATATTTCTGTAATCAAACGCATTTTCTTGTTCTTTTGTTTCCATGAACGATGTTGACTGCTTTGCGGGAAGAAAATCCCCGAAAAGGCTTGCTACTTCGATAGGGGGTTCTTCGCCGTAAAAGGCGGAATTCACACTGATTGAATCTGCTGTTTCACTTCCTTTCCCACTGGCTGGCCGGTTCATGCTACTGGGATATTTGGGGCTATCATCATACCCCAGGTTGGCTCCCGGTGATGAGAAATGGCTGGCAGTTTCTCGGGGGTCTTGTTTGCTAATATCTTGTAAAGAAAGAGCCGTTGTAGGCTTGGCCTGGAGATTTTGTCCTGGAAGATGTCGAATTGCGAGAGCAGGATTTGGAGGCTCGGTTCGGTGTGTAATATTTCCGCTGCTCGGAGGACGAGGCAGAGGAGAACGGCTACCTTCGCGGGACATTTGTTCCTTTTTGTGGGCCATAAGCCCAAGTCCCTTCTTTCTGTATTGTATTTCGCAGTTTGCAAGGATAATAAACAAATACTTTCATTTATCTGCACCCCCTGTCCTCGTCTGATAGATCAGCCAGCAGAGCTCTCCCTCTCTAGTAACATAAAGCGTTGTTAATTTTGCAAGGCTCACAAGCAGAGAGATACTAGAGAGCCGAGGTATAGCAAGCCATGTGAATGCTGAAGGATGGAATATTCCCTTGAGTGCATCTGGAAGCTTGTGCTAAGCTCTATAAGAGGTTGTTGAGATGCTAGAGATGTGTGGGGGTTCTGGCTGGTGGAGCAGCGAATGTGTGAGGTCATCTCAGTGGGTGGTTCAAGATCAGCTAGTGGGAGAACTGAACATGTTGCAATATAGAGGATATTAAGCTGCTATATTGGGAGAGAGATCAAATCTGCTTATATTAAAGATACTTGTGTGCGATAACTAGGCTATTTATCACAGAATTTGGATTTATGAGCCAAGAAGGTGGCCAACCAATCAAATGGTTCCAACATAATATGCGGAGTAACTACATGGCCACTTGCGACAGAACAACCAACACAGCTGCCTTCTGTTCCCTTCAAGCTAATACAGACTCTTATGCCAAACAATGAGACTTTATTTGGTGCTTGATAACATTTGCTGTAGTAAATGGAGCAACTATGAGCCTAGATCCGGGAAATCTAGCCAGATCCTCATCTCCAGCGAGCTCCGATGCCTCAATCCCGAGAAACCAGAATCGTGTACTCGAAGGTTCGAGACAAACAGAGCTATGCCCTGGGGCTCAAAGCATTTTAGCTGATTTTTATTAGATGAGCTGAAAAAGGACAAAAACTATCGGCGCTATGCTTCCCATGTTGAGCGGGCGCTTTCGCTGTTCGACACTGCGCTACAAGAATGGGCAGATTACATCTCCTTTCTGAGCCGTTTACTGAAGGTGAGTGGCATCGCTCCAAGCCACCTGTACAGGCTTCGGAAACTAAATATCATGGCTCTAGGCTCTTCAATCACACCCTCCATCTTTAGCCCTTGTTCCTGAGAAAACCACGGTTGCAAAAAGACTCGCGCAATGCTTGAATCCCGCTCTTCCATCGGGCGTCCACCAGAAGGCTCTTGAGGTTTATGGTTATATATTCGGACTTTTAAAGGTACTGTTGTCAAAATAATCTTTTCGTGTTACTGTAAAGGGAAAGTGACTCACATGAACGCAGCCAGATGGCCTAGCTCGCGATCTCTCGCTCTATTTCCCAGGAATCGCTCCAACCCTTACGTTTGCGTCACTTTCCGTTCGACCATTGTTCCTTTCTCTTATCGAAACATACATTGTCAATCTAAATCCGTCATGTATCAGGCCCGCACTGAAGGCTATCCTCTTATCGTTGTTACCCGGGCTCGAAGAGGAGACTAGTGATGACTTCGAAACCACGCTTCGAATTATCAACAAGTTCAAGCATATAGCTGAAGTCGATGGCAAAGACTCAGACTCTCAAGTTGATGGTCAATATTTCTGGCAGTGTTTATTTCTGGCATCGATAACAAATCCCACCCGAAGAATGGGAGTATTGGCCTATCTGAACCGCCATTTACCGAAGCTCGGTGGCAGCGTGCCTTCAAGCGCTCTGCAAAAACGCTCTCCATCAAAGAACGAAGAGGAGTTATCAGCCTCTATTGCGTCATTGACATCTCCTGAACCAGGACTCCTGATAAGATGTTTTGCAACAGGTCTAACAGACCCCCAATTGCTGGTGCAAAGGAATTTCTTAGACCTACTTGTCACACATCTACCAATCCATTCGCCAGTCTTGCAAGAATGTATAACCGCAGACGATTTAGAGCTTTTGGTGGCAGCAGCCGCTGGTGTCGTCGTTCGAAGGGACATGAGTTTGAACCGCAGATTATGGGTGTGGTTTCTGGGGCCTGATGCGGCCAATGGCACTACAGGGACTGGTGATGCAGATGAAGGGACTGTGACCAGTGGACGTTCGATATCCTATCCTAAATCCCAATATTTTGCGAGTTTTGGCCTTAGTCCGCTTGTTAAAAGCATTAAAAGGATGATTGCGAGGAATTCACCAGTTCCTCAGGAACGCACTAAACCTTTCCGAATTTCACTTTCTTTGATGGATCGTTGGGAAATCGGTGGTTTAATTGTCCCAGAAGTTTTTCTTCCAATCCTCCGAAGTGTCCAAGAATACAAACGAACCACACCTTCAAAAACTAACTTTGAAGATGTTTTCCGCTCTGCTAGCGCCTTTTTTGATGGAGTGGAAAGTAGTCTGATATTCTCTGAATTCCTTAACCTTGTACTTGGACTGTATAGGGATGGTGCTTCTGACAGGAGCCTCGCTGACCTACAACTTGTTGACTTTGCTATATCAAATTTCAATATCAGAGAGGAAGAAATGTTGACAATTCACACGCCTCACTTACTTCTTGGAACTCTTATCTCTATGAAATCTCTCTTGTCCGCTAGGCAGGGATCGGAACTTCAGAGACTAATACTGGACGAGGCGTCGTCGATCTCTCACAAGCTACTTGGTCTACTTTCAAGCAAAGCTTTTGTCGGAAAGCCACCTACTGACTCCACTCGTGATCCTGAATCGGGTACACAGGCGGTGGTATCTGGTAACGCCTTGATGAAGCTTGATGCCTTCTATACTGCATCACGAAATTCTCTCGACGGTGTGGCTTCGCCCTTTAGTCCAGCGGTTCTAGCAGAAACGATGCTCTTGGAAGCTCAGTCGCAAGTCCTTGATACTCTCCGATCAGAAGGGCAACAGCCTCAACTTAAAGAACAAATGAGTTTCCTAATCACTCTCCTCAGGAAAACGCCTCTCTCGGCAGTAGTCGCGAATGGGGACCTTTTCAAGGTCATAGATGAAAAGCTTGCGATGGCCAATCATACAAACGGAACTGTACCGATGGGCACGCTTTTTGCGATCTCTTCCCTCTTGATAGCGCTATGTGCTACGCCCAGCAGCAGCAGCAGCTACCTTTCTCTCAAACAGGTTTGTGATCTTGTCCCTCCTTTGACGGAACAGCTGTGGGAATATTTGTCACCAACAAGCCCCAAATTTCATGTTGAAGCTGTTCGATGTCTCTGGATGCTGCATTCTATATCCTGGCGGGATCATCTAGTTGAAGCGGCAATTTCGACATTGATGATTCCACCGACATCAAGCTCTTCGCACACAGCGGTCGCTGATCGAGTTGAAAGGTTTTTTGTACTATGGAACCATAGTTATCAAGCCAGTAGTGGGCGCTCGGCTTCGCGAGGCATTGGGGAAAACCTTTTTGATCATAATCTCGGTAGAGACCCCCAATCAGCCTACAGGCTGTCTTTGATCCAGCGGCCGCTATTCATAACCCTGAATCTCCTCCCTTCAAATACTGACCGAATAGGTCTGATCGTTAAACAATGGATACAGGATCCATCAACCGCATTTCAGTATGTATAGCCCGTTTGCGATAGATGGCGGTATGCTGATCGTATTTAGGGTTTTGAATATAGTAATCTCAAAGCTCTCAGAATTCTCCTATCTCAGCTTTGATACTCGAAGTGGTGGTGAATTGTCTTCTGACCAAGACGATTTGGGCCAATGCCTGTATCTTCTCAAAATGGTGTTTACCATAATTTCAGCACTGAATCATTCCAGCTGGACTGCTTTGACATCGAAGGGCTTTCCCAGCTCTAATAGGCAGGCACTTAAAATGGATGCTGAAGGTAAGCTAGGAACCTAAAGTGGTGGAAATGCAGAACTGATGTGATGACAGAGAGTTTGAGTTTGCAGATCAGCTTAGCCCAAATGTGCATTCAACTCTTAAAAAACAAACGAAACATTCCCTCATATACAGACCTCCAAGTCGAGCGGCTTCACGAATCCGCATTGGTCATTCTTCACCAACTTCTTCTGGGGCCTGGGGCTGAACTTTTATACCCTCTCAACATTGACACCTACTTGATCGAGGAGCTTTCATGCGACCTGGATGCAAATGAAACAAGTCTGCAAAGCTCCATGATCGATTCAATTCTTCCTGCTCTCAAAATTCGGTTCTCCCACGATACCAAGGAATTATCAAATACCGTGACGCCGAAACATCAACGCAAAGGTTCGCTTGAAACGCTGTCGCAAATGTCTCGCCTATCATTTAGTGGAGAACGATCGGACAAGGATTATATTATTTCTCACTTGCCTCAACCGCCATCTCAGCTACTACCTTGCCTCCTGAAAGGTATAAGATCACAATCCTCCCGGCCAATCATTGAAAAATGGGTACACTTCTTAACAGAGTGTCTACCCCTATACCTTGGAGTTATATTCCAAGTTCTTTTAAAGCTTGTAGAAGCTCTCTGCAAGGAGATTGACATGACTTACCGGGAGCTTCAGGTAATGTTCCAGAACACTGAAACCTCAGGTCATAATCGATCTGAACATGTGACAGTCGCCCTCCTTGCAGCCTTGGAGAATTGTATTGCGACAGCTCATGATCGCCTGCTCCTTGAAGAAGCCCATATTGAGGGAGCTAAGCCTCCTGACCAGCCTCAAAGCTTCTTTGGCAACATGGTCTCTGGAGTGTTTTCTGCAGAGGCAAATCAAATACGCAGTTCTATTGCTAATGACCGGTTAACCGTGCTTCTTTGCTTCCAAGACGGTGTCCGCTTATGTTATTCGATTTGGGCGTGGGGTGATACCGGTCGAAACAAAGACTCTAGGGACTCTGAATGTCACGCATCTTTCCAGTACACGTCTCTCAGGATGCGAAATCGGGCGCGAAGGATCTTAGAACATTTATTCACCGCCGAAACTCTGGAGTGCCTGGAGACCTTGATAGAACTTTGGCGTACATCCATCGATAAGAATAATGGTGTTTCCGGGAGGACAATTTTCAATCTACTGCATACCTTAGAGGGTTCCAGGCCAAAGGTTGCGATTCCCGCAATATTCAACGCTATTTATAGCCGGACCAATCCGACAGCCTTGGATCCCGGTCGAAAATCCTCCATGACCTCGCATTTAACGGAGGCGGACCTCGCTGCGTTTCTCGTCACATATGCCAGGTCCTTGGATGATGATGTTCTAGATGAAATTTGGTTGGATTTCATAACGTTTCTCCGTGATGTCTTGGGCAACCCTTTCCCACACCGGCAGATACTATCTCGCCTTCTAGAGTTTGTAGCCATTCTAGGCGAAAAAATGGAGCGTACAACTTTTGGTGAGGACCAACGGGCTAAGAAAGACTTAGGGGTAAGTTGAGAGGATAACAATATAACGCACGGTCCAAGCTAATATGTATAGGACATACTACTGAGGCTTCTCTCAGCTATCTCAACTACTAAACCAGTAGGATCATCGCAGGACCCGGCGCCGACACGTACGGCAAATGATGTTGGCAATCAAAGCAAGCTACATGCCGTCGGACCAGACGATATTTATAGCGTACTATCCGCGACTTTAACTGCGTTAATAAGTATATTAGGTGACGACGACCGTATCGCTTCTGCCATGTCTACCATATCGTCCAGCATCCTTGCTCCGATGGTCCACTCTCGATTGTTTCCGCAGACTCTGAACCAGAGTATGCTGCATCTTCTTCAACAGATGTCAAAAATTCCTAGTGCTTCTAAGTTCTGGCGAAAAGATGTCGCCGACGCGTTCAATGACCCCAAATTTTTCTCTACAAAGCTAAGCCTCGTCAGGAACAATTGGTTGGGCCTACTTCGCCAATGGACGCTAGCAGATAAGGAACGTTTTCCGGAGCTGCTCTCTCGCCTCGTTCAGCCTGCTGCCGCAGGGATAATGTTCGGTGTTGGTGCTTCAGCTGCTCGGTTAGAAGCTGACCGTAAATCCCAGCTGAACCTGCGTCGAATTGCGCTGCTGATTTTAGCTGCGGATGAGGATCATTTCAGTGGCGATTTATTGGCCTTGCAACAAAAATTAGAAGACCTCTTGACTGCGACCCATGTTTCGTCGCCATCCTCTGCGACTAGAGCTGAGATATACATGCTTCTTAGGGCTCTGATTCTCAGGACATCGACAGCTCATCTAGCCCAGTTCTGGCCCACCATCAGTGCTGAGCTTCAGAGCGTCATGACTTGTATTGTGTCAGGTCGAGAAAAGGACACTTACAACCCCTACTCTCTTCTCCAGGCTTGTAAGCTGCTAGAAACTTTGCTATTTACGGCCCCGGACGATTTTCAGCTGCAGGAATGGCTTTTTGTCACGGATACTATCGATGTCATATACCCACCAGACAAGTGGAATTCAGTCGCACTAGCCGATGAAATTTCATGGGCTCTGGGGGTCGGAGCCACTGACTCCGGGGTGTCTTTCCACGAAGCTAGCGAGCGTGATGAAGAGTTCAACAGCTTGAGGCTTGGGACCGATTTGAGCAGAGAGACTGCCAAAGACGAGATTGTGGACCGATTGCTTCGCCCCTTCTTTACACGGCTCAGCATTCACGCTTTTGAGCGTACGTACAGCATGACGGACCCCGATCTAACGGCGTGTAAAGATGATTTAATGGCGGATTTATTCAATGATTTCACAGTCGCGGGCTGAGCACCGCTATGTATACTATATATTCAATTTGCTCGGAGGATTTTCTCGTTCCATCTACTTGTATGTTTGAGGGATTCCAAGGGCAGAGATTGATGAAGGAGGCTTCAGGTCCCACCGGCGGGCCGAAGCCGGAGAGGGTAAGGCTGGATATTACTCATTAATTAATAATAGACTCTTTGTCAGCCAAAAATATCTCTTATCGATAGCTCTCGTTTCTCGTGGATTTTGTTTCCCCTGAAATCATTGAAAAATCGGCTCACGCCACGACCAAACAAACTTGCACCACACGCCTCGGTGCCTACAAACGTATTCGAGTCTCAGTTGCGCATTTCATCCTCCTTCTCCATTTTGAACAATGGCATCGAGGGCTTTCTCCCCTTTGGCACGAGCTATGGCTAGGACGCCTAGTCACGCCAGAGTCGAAAGAGCCGCGCCCTTTTCGACGTCGAGTCGCTTGCTCAACGCAGCTGAAGCAGCTCTTCCGAGGCACAGACCCCTTGGAGCATTTAGAGGAGGGTAGGCATCTGTTTTCTATTCACCGGCCAGCTCAAACTTAAGTGTGAATGGTGGCTAATATGACTGTTCGATTCAATAGGGTATTTGGCTTCCTTTTCGGCTCTGTTGTTGCCGGCGCCTCGGTCTACTACTACATCCTCCAAGAATACAGACTGTCAAACGAGATATTGACGGAAGACGTCTACGTACGTTATTGCATTTAGATGATGTTGTCATTCGGTGCATCTTGAAAATAGAGATCTTTGGAGGTGATGAAATCCTGTCCAAGGATGATAGACACGCGCTTGCATGGATAAACTAGACTTGGCTTTTTCACAATCTCGCATACTTCTCGCATACTTCAGGATCGATTTCCATTTGGTTGAGTACTGGAGGCTGACAATTTCTGCTTTTTCGGGGTTTTTTCGGGAGTCAATAGGCCTTACAAGCTGCGACTCAACGCCTTTCTTCCTACGTGTTAGAGCTGGAAAGCAAATTAGACCGGTTGCAGGATACAAAGCGATCGTAAATGGTACGGTACGCTCACGCCTTCATGACCTTTCTCTTTCTTCGTTATGATTTTACGTTGCCCTATTTTACAGCACAGCAATTTTCCTTGATCCTTCAGCTCTAGCACCATATTCCTTTGATAATGTTTTGACCTCATCATCAACCACTTTGCTCCGCTTCCCTTTTTTACGGCTAGACAAGAATAGAATGCGCTTAAGCGACTACAGTTATTAATGATATTTGTTTCGGTACGCAGTCCTCTTTGTCGTTCCTACGTGGCTCAGTCCGCGCCATGTGCGAACAATCAGATGCAGTGAGTCCAGCTAAAGCACGATAGTGCTAGGCTTCGAAAATTATAATTCCAGCTCATTTCTGAGAGTTTCTACAGTTGCAATTTGTATTGGAAATGAAATCATGGCGAAAACATATTGGCGAGAACAAAGCAAACACTGCAAACATCTTTTAACTATCTCCTGCTTACAAAGCAGCACGAGTCGCTGTTCGCAAGACGCGACGGTCAACCTTTTGAATTTGCATATCTTAAGCATAGCATTCTTAGCCCTATCTACTTAAATGTCACATTTAATCGAGGTCTTGTCAGCTGGTAGCTCCCATAACGCCCCTGGATGGGCCTATGTCCCAGAAGTGCGTCGCGATTCCACTGAGCCGGGCAGAACAGTTGCCGGTGGGCGCAAAAGAGGAGCTAGGGAGTCCGGGATTGGACCAGGAGATGGAACTGCAAGGCAGCGCAATGCAGTTGCAAGACGTCTTGTAGAACTTGATCGCGAAAACCACAAGGATGTTCATATCCCCGTGCCGACAAAGCAAAAGGATTCTGCAGCGAAAAGTAGCTTACCTTCCTTCGAAATTGCAGGCCAAAGACTTACAACATTTTGAAAATAGGCTCACGAAGTAAAACCACCTCCAATGTTCGCCGTATATTGATGTCCCAGAAGACTTTCAAAAACTACCTCGATGACGAAGAAGCTGCAGCTGCTCTTGCTCCGCCCACAAGTCAGCGACCAGCCGCCACGCGAACAGCCAAAGCTGCCGCCACGATCCCCCGAACGAACTCGAAAATGCCAGAGCAATCTACATCTATACCGCCTTCGCAGCCTACCTCCAAATTAATCGTCTCCGACTTTGACAACGATCCTCTTCTCCGCTCATACATCCCATCCGCACCTTCGGAACGGATCATGCAAGCTCTCCTTGCAGAGCCGCCCCTCTCATATAATGCCTCTCGAGCAGCATATTCTTCTAATTCTATCCCAAAATCGCCCCGAGTGTTCTGTGGAATTTGCGGTTACTGGGGAAAGCTGACGTGTATCGCTTGCCAGACAAGGGTATGCGGGCTGGACTGCCACCGAGCGCACCGCGACACAACCTGTAACCGATTTTATGGCTGAAGCACCTCAATCAAGCCAAAGGAAGTTATCAAGGAAAAGAGGCTGAATATGAATCCCGTGAGCGGTTCTTCGGCTTTACTAGCACCCCCGCTCACCACGAAGGGCAAAATATCGAGACTCATGAAAGTGACTGAAGAGCGCCTGGAACTTTCGGAATTCACAATGATTTAAATATCAGCTACTCTCCTCCCCGTAGTATTGAGAGTCTCGCAAATTGAAGCACCCTTCGGATAGGCTACCGCGGTGCTAAAGGAGGCTACAGATTTAAAGACGTCAGCAATCAAGCCTACCTTCTATTGCTGCAGCTACTGCATCGCCTTGGGCGATATATGAAAAATGAGCTTCAAACTTGCGAAGCCGGGGCATGGTGGAAATGATATCCTACTATGGACCATCTTGGAGGCTATAGGGGGGCCAATAGTGAACTCCTGGCTGACATTGCAACCACAATTGACGGCTCTTTGCTGAAGAGATTGAAATCTCATCTTCAAATTGAATACATTCGCCCTAATCATTTCTAAGAGCAACACCTAAGTCAAATCAGGGAATTGTTATCAAATGTTCAAGTGTCTTGTTGCCCTAGGACCCCATTGTCATGACTTCCCGAGACTTTACAGTAGCATAGAAGATTATTCAGGAGTCGCCAGGATACACTTGATTTGAAAGGTGTGCATTTATAACATGGCGCTTTATGGGCATTTGGAATTAGGTGCGGTTGAAAATGCGGTCAATGACGCTAAAAGTGTTGTAACTAACATTTCAGCCGTATTCCTGCTCGTAACTCTTCCTCGCGAATTTCAAACATCACCTGAACTCCAACGAAAACGGCTGCACATGCACATAACAAATAGCCCAGGCCGGCATAGGACCCTAGAAGCCCGTTCAAAAGCCCCTTTAAGCCATCCAATCCCAGCGCAAACCCGACCAGGTTCGCCGCCATCATCATAAGAACGTTCCCAACAGCACCGATCCCACAAAGGACGCGATATGCATTTGGCCTCGACCGCCACTTAGAGGCCGGAAAAAGCAGCGACGCCAGGATCTCAGGGAGGACGAACAGGGTGATAAGCCAACCCCACATTAGCAGACGAAGGTTAATGTCGTGCCAAAGTGCGACAAAGGTAAACACCACGAGAAAATTCACAACGCCACGAGCCTTTGAAGCGAGCGGATTGTCACTACGTTCGCTGCGGCTGCCGCCGAGAGGGACGTAGAGATATCTGACCACCCATCGATTGAACGATCGATGCCAGCTTCTCCAAAAGGCAAGTGCAGAATAGTTATCTGACATGCAGCGAACCATGTTCTCTGGAGGATCAATTCCATCTATCAGGGCCCATAGCCGGAAAAATCGCCATGGTATAAGAAGTTTAAGCCAAATAATGTGAAGGTTGAAATATCCGAGCATACTTAGCTGGAACGGGCTGTAAATAGACCAATCCGGGGAGGATTTCGAGATTGCAACAACATAGATAAAGTGAAGGATGAGCTCCATTGACAGTAGGGTGAGCAGAAAACGAATACCATACAAAGTGGTACGAGTTCGGGACAGGGAGGGCGATTTATATTGTTGTTGGTGAACGTAATCGTTGAAAGTGAGAATCGGTCCAGCGAGATAAAGTGGTGAATAGAGAGAGTAAGCTATGTAATTCCTGAAACTGAAATATGTCGTATCGGCTGGTATCGATACACGATCGCGCTCTGATAAGGCTGACGGATCGAGTTGTTTCTTCTTTGGCTTGTTAGAAAATATCCAACGTCGAGTGCGTGAGTCTAGGGGTATACCTCAATTGGACTTCCGGCCCGGTGGTCCAGGCTCCAGTAATAATCCAAGTTAAAGCTTATAAGACGGAGAACAGTGATGTTGAAAAGAACCTCCCATCTGGAAACAATTCCACCCCAACTATCAAGCCATTTGCCCCATAGAGCAAGTGGGCCAGTTTCACTCAAACCGGACACCGACCCTATGATGGTCGCAATATCTGAAAACCGATATCCGTGCAAAAGTTCGTTCGCGAACAAAATTCCGATGTTGAATGCCCATGTCGCGGCCGGAATATAAGGCCTCGGAAGTTTTGTTGCTATAGCATAATTAAGTGCCAGGATTGAGAACACTTTCAGCGCAGAAAACCCGTGCAGTATTGCTATGAATAGCAACGCAAACCAGTAATCGAAGGACACTCTTTGCTCAAATCGTGATTTGGCGATCGCAGAGCTTCTATTAGTGGACGTGGGGCTTTTCTCTGTCGACGTAAGAAGATAATTGTAAAGGCGACGAATGAGCGGATGTATAGCGACGAGCAAGGCCATATAACGGATATTATCACGAAATCCCGCATATTGCAGATCTGAATTATCCTTCAAAGCCAAGCATCGGTCAGAGCGGGAGATGGAAGGGAGAAATAGTCAGACTCACCACTTTCCGTCCAGGAATCCATCCTGGAGAAAGTAATTTTGAATACTTTGAATATTCCGGACGAGTTTCTACGACGCTTTAAGGTCAGCCTTCTGGGACGGTCAAGGGCAACTGCGGACTGCCCTCTCACCTTGAGAGACCTCGATAGCAGTCTTAAACATCAATGGCACGGCCACAGCGAAGACAAGATAATAGATGTAGAACTCGGGCGTGCGCCATCGGGCCGCGGATGCGCCATTCTTTCCTGCATTGTTCGCGTCTTGGGCTTGAGGATGATTCGCGGTGGCACTCAAGGGCGTCGACGCCGAGACTGTAAAGCGCGTGTCAAGCACATCTAGGGAGTACAGTCTCCTCAACCAGCTCAACCAGCCCATCTTAAAAACGACATCGGCCGGATTGAGGGACTGCCTTAGAACCCCAGACTGGTCGCGAGAACCATTTCCCCGAATGTGATGCCCCTGACTGAACGGAGCACATGATTGGCTGTGCATAAAATCCTATTAGTAATCGCTCGTTACCGTTAGACTATTAGCTAATCATTTCTTGGAAGCTTTGACGTCACTGCATTTGCTTCGGTCTCGATTCTTCTCTTCCGATATTGACTTCATGCCTCGACTCGCACAAACGGTGCATAAGAGCAACGCCGTGGGCCCAGAGGGTGCCAGTTTATGGAGATCTGAAGCATAAATTGGCCAATTACAATACAGTTAGCTAGAAGATGGCAAGAGCTCACTGTTCCGATCGCCATCACTACGAGTCCGCTTTCATCATAATGATGTTGTGCTTCTGTATGATCTCATGGAGGGTTGCTTTGTATGAGCTCTTGGAACATTCATAAAACAACGATGATATCCCGAAGGCCAGGTGCCTTTTGGTGTTATCTATACGCTCCTAGGATATTTGTTAGAGCTAACCACTTGCCCTACACCGCAAAACTTGTATCGATAACGAGAATGGCATCGTCCGCGGCCGGCTCCGGTGGCACCTTCAAGCCGATCTCAGAGAAGCAACCCCAAAATCTTCCTGGGTATTCTTTCTATGATAACCCTTCTCTATATTCTTGGCTCTAATTGCAGCCAGGCTTGAGAAGCACATGAAACCGTCCAGCGAACCGACCAAACTGGAAGCTGAGGAGGGCTTCGTAGAATATGTTGGCTCGGGAAAGCTAGAAGACAAAAAGGTTTTGTTGACAGGCGGAGAGTGCGTTTTCGCGCCCTAACGCCGTTGAATTAGAGCACTACTAACTTATGCCAGCTCCGGTATAGGTCGATCGGTTGCCATTCTAATGGCCCGTGAAGGCGCCGATGTCACCATTGTGTACCTCCCCGAAGAGCAGGCTGACGCCGATGATACGAAGAAAGCAGTCGAAAAAGAAGGCCGAAAATGCCTACTTATACCTGGAGATCTAATGGACAATTCAACTTGCAAGAAAGCTGTTGACGAACATGTCAAAGCGTAAGCCTTGAAAAAACGTATCTCACAGGCTTCTAGCTCTGACTCACGCGCAGATATGGTCGTGTTGATGTTCTCGTCAATAATGCCTCAAAACAATTTTATTGCGAGGACTTTACCGAAATCGACCTTGATAATGTTGCGAGTACATTCCAGAGCAATATCCTTCAAATGTTTGCCATAACAAAATTTGCTCTTCCCCATATGAAAAAAGGAAGCTCGTAAGTCATTCTTCTAGGGTCAACTATCTACGCAGCAACTAATTTTCATCCAAGGATCATCAACACGACGTCGGTAGTTGCTTTTCGAGGAACAGCAAACATGATTGACTATGCCTCAACAAAGGGTGCTATAGTTGGCTTTACAAGATCACTATCGAAAAACTTGGCACCCAAGGGCATACGTGTGAATGCTGTCGCGTAAGCATGACTTTTATTCCATATTTTGTTTCCTCTCAACTTATTGACTGTGTTTTGTTTCTTCGATTAGGCCTGGGCCTGTCCACACTCCACTCCAGCCGGCATCGCGACCTCCTGAGCAAATGGAGGGCTTTGGATCTAAAACCACAATTGGACGGCCGGGTCAACCAAGTGAAGTTGCGCCAAGCTTTGTGTGGCTTGCCAGCAAAGAAGGGTCTCTATATCGTAAGCACCTGTCATTAGAGTCCCCGAATCATTGATTCAATTGCTTACTTTGCTGAAAGATGGGCAAATTCTTCACCCATATGCTCTCGGAGATTGAATTTGGCAACGGTAGGCGCTTGAACTTCTGGCATTTATGGACAGTCTTTAGAATAATGGAGTTCTCGAATCTTGCCTTCGGATCTGGATGCACTCGCTGTGTTGGTTTCCCTGGTACCATCTTTGTACCTTTAACTACACCGCAGCTGGTGGTACAATTTCCACTCACCTTCTATCCATGCTGCGAAATGCAGTTCACTCATAGTAGATTGCCAAACTTGTGTAACAATATCTTACATCATCCTGTATAATGCGTGTGATGTGCGATCTTTTATCATATGTAATCTCTCTACTTATTAACACACTCCATATCTGTATTTGATTGCAACGCTGTGAATGCGGTTCCACCAATCTCATTTGCAGATCAAGATAATTCTCATATTTAAGTTAAAGGCAAGAGAGATATTGTATAGAAAAATCGCTTGACCGTCGTCGGGAGGCCGTCCTCAGGGGTCAATTGGTCTCCGAGCAGGAAAACGCAATTTGGTCGCCCCGGTGATCTTGGTTCAAAACGGAATCTCAACACCCAGAGATTTGATGTCTTACGAAGTTTGCCTAGGCAAACACTTCGCATAAGCTACCGGGCACATACAAAAAGTCAGGCAAATTTTTCTTTATAATGCCAAGCTCATTGCGCCAACTGGTCAAAATTGGTCACGATTTGTCACCAGCCCTGTGGATGCGAGTCCGAGGGGTTCGAACTATTCCTAAACCGAGCAACTCGACGAGGAACATACACAGAGATCGTCGGCAAAAGTTGGCGTATACCCTTGAACTGGACAATTCAAAAAAGAGCTCGGAAGTTCTGGTAAACGAGGATCTGCAGCCGAAAGTACCCAATGGACCTCTCTTCAAACCCATAGAAGAGGTCGACACCTTCTTCTTGCCATATCAAGAAGTGGCCGGTGATGTCTGCGCAGAACCATATGATTATACCGCGTCATTACCAGGCAAGCAAAGTCTAGCGAAGTATATAGATATACTTCGTGAATGGCTTCCAGTGCCCGAAACATCTGCGAATGTTATCAGAAAAGTTGCGGTTAGACTGGTCAATATATCTCTTCTGCAAGTACCACCAGTTCTAAAACTCCTTTCAGCTTTACTAATGGATAACTAGGCTGGACGACATCCAGGATGGCTCTGACCTTCGTCGTGGGTCACCAGCTGCTCATATCGTTTACGGTAGTGGCCAAACGATAAACAGTGGCATATTCATCCTGATGAAGGCCGCAGAGTCCTTAGATGCGTTGAAGAGTGAAAAGTGCCGCAAGATCTTCTATGGTTGGTTCTATCCCAGATACAGCAGAAGAAGCTCGGCTTAACAGAACGGTTAGAGGAATCGCAGAATATTATTGCTGGTCAAGGCCTGGATCTTTACTGGCGATCGAATGAGATGTGTCCGACATTACGAGAGTATACCGCCATGGTTGATAACAAAACCGGAGGCTTCTTTAGGCTAGTGACTGGACTGATGATCGAAGAAGCAACAACACTGCCGCAGAGCACAAAGTTTCCCCAGCTTGTGACCTTGATAGGGAGATACTATCAAATTCGAGATGACTACCAAAATCTAGCGTCCGAACAGGTAAGTGCGGTGAAAGTTGCCCTTGCTGAATTCACTGTTATTTTAGCCTTGGCTTACTCTATACCATTCTATAGTATACGGCAACAAAAGGATTTTGTGATGACTTGTCTGAGGGCAAATTCTCCCTTCCATTGATTCACTTCTTACAAAATGCCCCGACGGAGAGCGCTGATCAAGTACGCAAGGAGCTTTTTGATCAAGATCGAACCAGCCTTTCGTCTTCTAGAATACCTCTGAGTCTCCAAATGAGACAAGAGATATTGCTTCAATTGAAGAAGGCAGGAAGTTTAGACTTTGTTCGAGCAGTTCTGCTCAGAATGCAAGCTGAAATGCTAGAAACATTGACTGAGGTGGATAGGGATATGGGGGAAAATCATAAATTACGAGAATTTTTTCAAAAGTTGAAGATATAACCTAGATTGAAAGTCCCAGGTATACCACTAAAGATTTGAGATCCCATCATGATAATATCTCTGGCAGACAGTTATATGGCCACTGAAAAGGTTCTGCGACGGTGTCAGAGAGCAGATGCTGATGGGTAGGAGCTATATGTTTCACTGGCATTCATTCCGTGCCCATATCTCGACCAGGGCCCACGACTTTTTCCAATGAGCTGTTATACGAAATGGATCGGAAGTAAGCGGGCGATTGAGTAAGAAGGAAAGGTAGGATCTAGAGATCTTTGTCTCTCTTAAGTTTTCCCGAAGCAGTAATTTTATGCCAACGGTATATTGGTTTGTGATTATCGCCACGCGGCCTACATGGCGTTATCTGACGTATTTTTCTATCAAAGAGCATCACCAGTCAAGGACTTTCAGATGGAGCGGCGTCATCAGTATGTCCATTAGCAGATATGGAGGGATATCAGGATGCATGACTACACCAAGAATTGCTGGTGGTAGCTTCAAATACCGTCTAATTACAGCGCTTAGTCATCGCTGACAGATGCTGGAGTTTTATCGTGACGTTCATTGGTTCTCCAGTTAGAGTAGAAGTGGACCTTACCGGCCCGGCCCACTCTCAAACCTTATTATACATTTGAAGGAATCTTTCGGTTTTTCTTCGAAGTGACCTCTTACTTTCCATGAACATCACTGATATCTCTGCAATCATATTGAAACAACGCGTTCGCTGACATCAGTTGAAAAGAAAAGCAGGCTTTTGCATTAGAAGAAAATAATGTAATAATGACACAAAATTCGACCAATTCTATCCTGCGCCCTTCTGACGCTAACAAAATCGACTATCCAAACTGCTAACACCATGCAGAGTACCTAGAAGAAACCCAGCCCAGACGCCGAAAATGAAACATATTCCTCTCTTCTTTCAAAGGAAACCATTCAGCTTGCAAAAGGAATGGAGGTGAGATATTAGGATAAGGTGTTTTTAAAGAAAAGAAAACCGCAGAGCATGAATTCATTAGACGACGTCCTTTCTTTCCCAACCCGTTGGCTTCATGATGGAAGCTGATTTGGTGGGGTGAGGATCTTCGGGATTTGTGTACTTAGCAGCATATGGGTTGGGATCGACTCTTTGCTTAAGATTGGCCAAGGTGTGATTGACCTCTCTGTGCTTTGCTTCATCTGCGCGGATGTAGTAGAGCAAGTCAAGCATCTTGCGGTGGCCTTCGGGCATTTTCCAGTATGTGACTGCAATGTCTGGAGCGTCCATGTCGGCCCATTTGGGGAGTTTGCCTTCTTCGAGCTGTTTGATGGCATGGGTGTATGTCAAGACCGCTTCTTCCTCGAGATAACCAACGAAGCGATGGCATGTTCTGGGAGACACAAGATAGGAAAGGAAGAATGCGTTGAAGAAGACGCCTTGCGCACCGAGGACCATTGCGCGCATGAAGAGGCCCGGTTCGGCTAGTTTTAAGAAGGTGAGAAGATGCATGCGTTCGTTGTAGGCCTCTTCGAGAAGAGTCTCAATCCTATAGTACGAACGTTAGTATATGGGCTTGTCTTCCCCACGACTAGACAGTGGCAGGATAATCTTACCATCCTAGGTCTCGTTTCATTCTTCGCAAGCTTCGCAAATGGCGGAGCATGCCACCAACCATCCCGGGGACACCAGCGACAGTTTCCAAAAAGATAAACCGGATGATCCATTTCCGCTCATCCATTGCTGTCTGTTGGACATCGCCTTCTTTCTTGCCTGCAGGCGCATGCTTATAGCCCGTTGCAAAGTCGGTACATGCTCGAAGGAATCGGACAGTGCCCAGAGCTACCCAATCTGACCAGGTCTTGGTCTCGCGGTGGGCAACGACGATATCTCTCATTTCTTTGTCCGAGAATCTATGAAGCAAAGCCAGTTTTTAGCACAAAAGCCAGCTGAGAAATACGGCAGGCTAGGAATCGGCTACGTACACTGGATGGTCAAATTGGGACTCGGTCTCAATAACTCGCGGTGTCTTTGGTGGAGGGAAGAACTCCCGCAACTGGTTGGCGGGTGTGGTCGAGAAGTATCTCGGGCGATTGAGAGCGCCGTATCTTTGGCATGACGGTGTGCTAGGGTTCTGCAACCCCACAAAAACAATTGCTGATGGGCGTAATGAGGACTTTAGGATTGATTGTTGGAGAAGTTTTGTCGAGGCAGAGCTGGCTAAGCTCCTTAGTGGAAGGGTGGTTGCTGGATTCATCGCTGGACTATTTGATGGCTCAGAAGAAATTCCCTCGAATGAGGACCAGAAGAAGAGTAGATTAGGCTTGATTTCGATTTCAGATTTTGCAATGATAGTATATTCCGATTTTGCACCCCGTGAAAGGGATACACAGTTTTATATTCGGCCCAAAGGCCCTACCTTGATGACTTCATCGGCCGTCGTGCCGTGGAGGCTGAGTGGAGCGGAAGTTACGGGCGTTACTTAGGTAATTACAGGTCCCCGAGAGCCCGATTGAGCTTCTTTCTCGAAATCCATAGGCTACCGACTGGCAAATGCCGAGGCCCAGAAATCTCCACAGTTTCGCTGAAACATCTGGTGGCAACGGAAGAGGAGCGGTGACTTGTATGGAGACAGTGCAGGATTGTGATGGTCGTTGATATCTTCTCAAGTTCCCAGTTCGGCCCTTGACTACCAGACGGAGAACGGAGTGCAGATAGAGGTCGCGGCTCTCGAAATTAAACGCCGCTAATGATAAATTACCGCTAGTAACACGATTTTGCGCGCAAAATGACTCTCGGAAGAACTCGGGATCATCCACG
The DNA here is from genome assembly GCA_029635245.1 of Nannizziopsis arthrosporioides. NCBI lineage: Eukaryota > Fungi > Ascomycota > Eurotiomycetes > Onygenales > Nannizziopsiaceae > Nannizziopsis > Nannizziopsis arthrosporioides. The sequence goes on along the minus strand of CP098263.1, from coordinate 3,771,631 downwards.
AAAACGGTCCGCTGACACAACTGCACCGACTGGCAACTGGTCAAGGAGAAAATCTTCCCTCAGCCGTCTCGAACGAAGAAAAAAGGATCTGGGCGGCTTGGCCGCGGAGATCGTCTCCAAAAAAAGCTACCGAAATCTCCTCCAATGAAGTCTGCCGAGAATTCTTCGGGACAACGTCGTTCACAAGCTCCGATGGTCTCTGCTTTCACATTTATGCACAGTGGACTTCCGCTCCCTGCAGATTTTGACAGTACGGAGTAGGGTCCCTTTGTCCGACGCGGCACTCAGATGAAGCTTGGCTTCCCACAGCCGATCTGGATCCAACATGAATTCAACCTACCGAACAACCTCAAATCGAGATTCGCCCGCTTTCGATCCAATTTCGGATTTCTCTACTTTGGTCACCGCGGCGTGGCGAGGACCTCGAGCAATATCGTCTAGGAGCTTACTGACCCCCTCCTCGTCTCCTTGGACTTCTCCCTGGACCTTTTGCGGATAATAAGCGTCAGCAGCAAGAATGGCCTGGATGATCTTCAAAAATGGTTTTCCGCGGGCATCCAAAAGAGGTTTGGAAGCTGGTACTTAGGATGAAATCTGCAACAAGATCAACAGGAAGTCGCACCTTTCCATCTGTGGTATTTCTAACCCAACCGGTTAAACCGTAGCTGTTTGCGTTTTTCTGGGTAAAGTCGCTTCGAAGCTCAACTGTTAGTGGCTTCAAAAATGTCCACATAAAGTACTGGGCAGAGGTACCGGAAAAAGACGCCTAAACATCGTCAGGCTTTTGGCAGCCAAAAAAACGGCAATGAAGATGCGTTGGTTAGTATCGATACTCACCTTGAACTCGTCCTTGGACAGTGAATGCAACCTGCATGCAGACATCAGCTTCCATTGGCCATAGCTTCTAGGGCGTTGAGCCTCAAACAACGGCTGTGCCATACACGTTTGGCCATGACTTCTGTCGATTTCATAGATTTTGATAGTTTTTAGAAACTAGAGGAGAGAGAATCTCAACACTGAAGGAGCACTTGCCGGGGCGTTTGAATAGTCTATTGAGAACAACGTCGACTCGGTGTTGTTGCCCGTTTTGGTCCAAATGAAGTCATCCCGCGATTAGATAACCACAGAATCTGGCGCTATTCCCAAAGGAGGTCACGCGCCGGAATCTGGAGCCAAAACCCGTTGAACGCCGTCGACAAACAGTGACACTGGCTGTTTAGGCCTTGATAAAAGGCGACACACGACCGTTGAGAAGCTGGCGAATGGGCGTGAGCAAGCAGCTCTTTGCTTCTTTTGTCCATTGCAGTCGGGCACTGCGCTGTTTCTTTGTACTCGAGCATCTCGCGGTGGAGAAACCATGTGACAGCAGGAACTAAAAAAAATAGGTGAGGCGAGCCCCTGAGAAAGCCACCTTACAGTCAAGGAATTGTTCCCCTGGCTTGTTGCAAACCCTTGCAAGCCGGCTTTATTAGTTCGTTCAGAGTGTTTGTGTTTGATTCAAGGCATCTCAGGGTCTGACCGTCTAATTACAATGTTACCACGACACTGAAACCTCCGCTTCGCTTTCCTCAACGCCTTTTTGTAGGGCTTGGCCTTTATTTACATCCAACAAACTACGACAGAGAAGAACAACAGCATCGAACAGTTCAGCTTTGGCCCATCTAGTCTACTCCCTCCCCCTCTTTCCTCTTGCCAAAAACAGTCATAATGGCAGAGAGTGTCGAATTATCTTCTCCTTCTATCCCAGACCCGATCAACATTCGGCCTCGAGACCTTTCGCCCTCGCCCTCCTTGTCACCGACCCCCGCCATCTCATCATGCCCGTCGCCGGATCGAACGTTTTCGACCGTGTCATCCGTCTCAAATCTATCCGGTGATGGAGGATCTTCAATATCCACTGGTTCTCGAAGACGTGGGTACATGAGACCGCAGGGCGCCGTGTTTGCCGAGTCTGCCAAAAACCGGGAGAGCGTCATGAGCTTGGGCAGCATCGCCCATTTACAATATTATTTTGCCAGAACGGGCTTGTTAGACGGCAAAGGTGGACAGCTGGCGCGTTCGAAGAAGAGACGGGGTTCGGAAATCCCGAAACTCTTGTTAACACAACACACGCAGCTTGGAGATGATTTGTTTGAGAGTCCGATCGAAGAAGTCGGTGAAATCAGCGACATCGCCGAGGAATGGGATGAAAATGAGCCTGTGATGCTTCCTCCCACCGTCAGCACGTATAGTGTTCGGACTCATCACCTCCCGCAAGCAGTGGACATTGAAACGCTCAGAAACGATTTGCAGTCGGCACTGAATGAGGCTAGGAGTGTACTAACGGCCACGAAAGATGAGCTAGCTGCCCGAAATTCTCCGCCAAATAATCTGGCCGAAATCCCATCCGAGAATGGGGAGGACCCAACGGAATCCTATTCACCCCCAAAACCTCCACAAGGATGGTATGAGATTGAAGGTATGCATGTACTGGATGTGGTGACGCTGGCTATTCGGGCTGCTAGGATTTACTATACTTCTCACGATAATCCAACTCGATTGGATTCAATAAAAAGCGAGAAAAAGATCCGTGAGGAATTACTAGGTGTCCTGGATGTACTGAAGAAATGGGCCGGAAAGAATTTTGTGGGTGGTTTGAAAGACGAACAACGAAACGCCATGCTTGACTGGATATCGGGTGTCTCGGAGATGCTAGACAGAGAGGTAGCTTTAGAGGAAATCGATAAGCAAAAAAGATCAAGCTGGATTTGGGCCAGAGGCGACTGGCTCGGCCGCGAGCGGGAGAGAGCGCAGGTATTCCTGCAAAGCTTTGACGAACATGATATAATACCACCCTGGGAGCCACCAGAGAACAATGCTCTTCCCACTGCGTTCCTCGCTCGCTGGAAAGATGGCAGACGCCTAGTACAGTTACATAACGCAGCAGTCCGGATGTCAAAGCGTCCTTTCGGGGAGATTAGAACATTCCACGAGGACATTGGCAAACCATATCGAATGATGGACAATATTCGCTACTGGGCCAAAGCGGCGGAGATCCGATGGGAGATCAAACTTGACGTAGACGCGCTAGGGGTTGTCAATGGAGACAGCAATGAAGCATGGCGGAAACTCGACCAGGCGCTGCTACAGTGGTGTGAGGGTGTTCGAGAAGAACTCATCCGAGACTGGAGCAAGGTGTGCCCTGCCCTCACTGCCCTTCTTCCGAGCGAAGCGGAGCTGTGAAAGGCGTTGGGCACGCATCGAATAGAAAAAGTGATGCTGCAGATGAAAACCAAAAAGCAGAGCAGCTCATTGGCACCACGTCTGTTGTTGCATTACACCTGATACCCTTTCTTCTTTTCCCGCGTGTCCCTAGATATAGGCCTGCCACTCAACTGACGATGCGTGCTGTTTCATCTGGTCTTGACTTTGCATATACATATCATGGCATCGCGCATATGATTGTCCTATGCTGAAGCCTGCGGATCACGGGGGCGTTTTGGGCACTGCTGAACAACAGCATATGTAAACAATAGTATATGTAGATCCTATGGGGATGAATCCATAGCATGAAAATCATCCATTAGATATGATAATATGAAAACACTGAGAAATTGGAGTGAAACATTTCTATGATAAAAAAGTTTGGATGGATGCTTGGTGCATGATGATGACTTGCAATCGACAAAACCTCTCTGCGACCTCAACCGCAATTCAACCAACCAATTCCTCTCGCTGCCATGTAGGATTCGCCTTTCCTCGACCCTCCAGAGTCCTCGATGCTGTTGTTGAGGATCTGCGAGTCGCTGGGTATAGCAAACCTCCCTCGAACAACAATCCTCTCACGGCCCTCACATCGCTCCTCCGAGTTTCCCTTTTCCGATCGCAACTCCAACCACCACGGACACCTCTGCCGCACCGCGCATGCAGCGACTACAGACACCGCCCAAACCAAGTGACAACGAAAATATCCAGCTCCTCTACAGTGTCCGTAACCCTAATAACCGCCATTCCATCGCTAGGAGCTGAAGCGGACACTGCTGACCGGGACATACGAGCATCGATGCCCGCAGCAGCTCCAGCTTCCATCCCTGGACCAGCGCCGATAGCCGCTCCGACAGAGGACCAATCCATCACTGCTACCCCTAATAAAGCTTCCGGAAACTCCTTATCCAGCCTTCAAGTCTCGCCTATTGAAGTTGCACAGCGATTACCTTCGCGGCCGAGTACGACCTCCAGCATCCGCTCCGTAAGCTCACCACAAAGTTCCACGTCTCCTTCCCGACACAATAACACGTCAACCTCACGCGTTCCTGAGAGCCAGGATAAATTGCGCTCGTCCTCCGGGCTGCTCCGTCGACTTTCTCCGAATTTGGCGGCTCGGGTCAAGCTCCTCGACGGCACAGCTAATTCTACAAGTACGACATCGCGAACTCGAGGTTTGGTTGGCAAGATTCCCGAAGCACACATCAAAGAGCTTGATAGTCTCCATCGCGATCTTTCCATAAAAGTACAGAAACGGGGTCGAGCTTGGGGAGGTGGGCGGTCCGCGTCGCACACTCCGGAGCCTGTCCCCGCAAACGAGCTCCAGGAGGAATTCCTGAACGAATGCCGTGACGGGCTATTGGGAGATATCTCTATTCAGGAATCCAGAATAGAGCTGAACGACCAGGATAAGGCGATGTCTATAGCAGAAGATGATAATTCGCGAACCGCGGTGGAAAGTACGGGGACGTCCCATGGAACAAATTCAAATGCTATTCCAACGGAACCAACGGACCTTGAAAAATATCTTAAGAAAACGGCGGATGAGGAAAATGACCGCGGACCTCCTCCACCTCCGAAAGACACTCCTCCGGGCAGTGCGCCCAGTAGCGAGTCCTATTTCAACCCGCTCGGTCTCAATCGAGCGGATTCGATATACTCATTTTCCAGAGCATCATTTAGTAACCAACTCTCGCAGCTGACCTCCATCAGCCTTCCGCAGCCCTCGACACTTGAAGCCAATATCATCGCCATTCCGACCGCCTCCGCTGCCGTTCGAGCCCTCACACAAGCCGCAGAGCAAATTCAGAAGTGGATTGATAAAGCTTCGGAAGTTTTGAGCGGTCTGGACGCGGATGATGATGTTGAGTGGGCCGCTGCTGGCGGTAGGGAGGGACTTGAGGATGTCGACAAGGCAGTTACAAAATTCGAGAGTCTGATCAATGTTTACGTCAATGCTATTGAGGATGTCCAATTGCGAGATGATATTGCGGATGTGGGTGCAAGCCAGCTCAATGGTATCGTCAATCAGATGGAGTCAACACTACAAAATTGGGCCAAAGTCAGGTCGTTGTTAAAAGGGGTCAAAGAGCAGGTGGAATTGGCAATGGAATGGGAGGAGCTCTGGAATGCGGTTCTCGGAGATGTAGGCTTGGAAATTGAAAGCCTTGCCCGGCTCATATTCGAGATGGAAGAAAAACGACATAAAGCCGTTATCCCAGATGTGGATCACGAGCCCACACACGGACTGGATATCAATGAACTGGAGACAATAGTGGAGGAATCTCCAGCAAATGGCAACACGCCGTCAAATCCGCATTTTAGCTTTGCTCCTGGGTTTCCTGCCGGGAGCTCGAGGCTTGAATTGCAAACGCTTAGCAACCCGCAAGATGAAGCAAACCTTTTGGCCTTATTTGCGCGAATGCAGCCTCTTCGGGCTTCACTCGACTTTCTTCCAATGAGGCTGTCAATGTTCCAAGCTCGAGCGGAAAAAACGTTTCCAAGTGCTTGCCAAGAACTGGAAGATCGGAGGCACAGGCTAGAGAATGGCTACAGGAAGCTTGAAACAGATGCGGAAGCTTTACGCAGAGAGTTAGGAGAGGACAAATGGATTATTGTCTTTAGGAATGCCGGGAAACAGGCCCATAAAATGTGCGAGTCGGTAGAACGCAGCGTCGTCAAACTGCAGGAAGCTATAGATGGTGGAATCCAGCATAATAACCCTGCAGCATTGACAAAGAGGACTGAAAGTTTCGAAATGAAAAAGGTGCATTATGGATCGGCTATAGAAAGGGTTCTGTCGATCATACAGAAAGGAATCAATGACCGCTTGACCGTGAACGGGGAGGTCATCCGACTTTTGGCCGACATCCGGGCTCGATACGTTGCTCTCCAGGGAAAGATGGGTGCAATGGATTCTGTTCTAGAGGAGCTCGCTATGGTCAAGAGCCAGCAACTACGGGATTCAGTATCGAGTATCCTCACTCTAGACACGGCCCCTGCCAAAAGTGCGGCCGACACTCCCGAAAGTTCACCTGCGTCTTCTGTTATTATGCCCAACGGTGGTGCGAGCAATGCGGCAAGCAAAGCGTCAAGGAGAGGCAGCTCTACCGGAAATGCAGGTTCAAAGGCCACCACTTCTTCAAAACTTAGGCGTTACTCAGCTCTACCTCAACCAATATCGCCGAGTCAATCACCCAGGAGGCCAGCCGGGCCACGCTCGGCTTCTACGACTGCCGCTACTTTAAAATCTCCTAATCCGGTATTGAAAACAACATCCCCTTCGCCAACACCCACTCCCCGGCCAGGCTCCCGGATGGCTAGTACCACGCCGTCTTCGAGGCCGCGATGGAATTTCAGCTGCAATACCAATGATCTTGACGTTGGTCATAACTACAAGCCAATGTCTTTAACCACACCGTCACCCCATCGCCGACTGCCTGTCCCTTCCCGCTCCACTTCTTCGACTCTCCAGCCTCGTAGCCCACTTAGCCGCGAATCCTCTGCTTCTCCTGCACCTGGACTACGCCCTCTCAGCCGCTTGAACCGCGGTGTCACGTCTCCTTTGCCTGATCGTGGTATTTCTCCCACACCAAGAAAGCCGTCTCTCATTGACCCACCGCCCTATTCCAAACTCCGTAAACAGCCGCCTCCAGTAACGACAACCCCAGCCTCGGGCCTTGCCCCGAATCCCCGCAGTCGACAAAGTTACGCCGGCCACTCTAGCATTCGAGACGGCTCAGTATCCAGAGCTCGTGAAAGCGAGGTACCCAAGAGACCTAGTCGACCCGGTACTGCTATGGGACAACAGTCCAATAGGCGTATTAGTCTGCTTCCTCTGCCGAAGACGCGTTCGGGCCGGGACAGTGCGGCAGGAAGCCGAGACGATCGACCGGCATGGAGATTTTAACGGAACGGTGTGAGGTCATGGTATACCTATTTTTCTATCAGCTGTCTGACTGTCGTGAAATGGCTTGGTGGCTCGGATGTATCTGGCAATACGCCCGCTCAACCCGAACTCTCTATTCTTCCTGTTTGCATATTTGTTCGCCTTTTGGAGGAAGAGCAGCTCACCACTTCGGCGTTCTACGCGCATTTGCGCTATCCATTCTTCTACGGTTTCCATTATCTTCCCTTGAAGCGTTACATCATTGTTATTTAATAGCCAGCATTATTCCTTTTTTTGTCTTCATATTCTGAATATTCTCTGGATACCAAGAAACTCATACATTGTTTCCATGTGATTGATCTTCCCAGCCTGGTATCATATCTGTATACCTACTTTTTTGACACACTATTCCCTACCCGAGATTCCGCCGAGTTTTTGCCTTGTTTTCCATGATCCGCGACATTCTTGACACTCGCTCCACTCTTAAAACACTCTTGGAAGCTGGGAGTCGGAACTTCGTATCAACCTCTGTGCGCAGCTGGTGGGTCAATATCTAGCGCTTCCGGCGTTTTTTTTCAGAGGCCCACTCAACTCCCGCGCCAGGCGGCACCGCACGTACTGACGCGGTATAGGGTACTTACTGCCTAGGTACTTGGCTAACTAATGGGTTGACGTATCTCGAGGCCGCAGTGCCTAGGCATTGTCCCTATAATAGCTATAACCGCCTCGGCGTATTCTTGACGAATATAACAGCACGCAAATCGCAGCCGGTTTAGGCTATTATTAGAAATTTTGTTTTCTTATTGGAGACTTGGAATCAATCACTAGCTTTCATCCTTCCTCATGCCGATGCCAAGGGGCTGCATACGTAGCTTATCGACAGCGCCGCTGAAGCTGTGTAGAGCTCGAGACAAGGTTTCTCCAGGACAGTCTTATTGAGCACATACACTGGTTGTAGATCTGGTACATTGTAGGAAGGTAGGAGTACTTGCATGAACACTTACGTCCTTTTCCATTATTATCTGTGATAGCATTTTGCACGCCCTACAAGATATTTCTCCACGCTGAAGCGCTAATCTTGAAAATCCCTGGCTATACTGATCTGTTTCTCCTCCTCATCCTGCCGCATGCCGAAAATTCTGACGTCAAAAAATGTAAAGGGCGCACCATACCGTATCGGCAGGACTGTGGTAGCTTGTTGAAGCATACTACCGACCTAATTCATATCCGCACTGGCCAGAGAAGATGAAACACGTACTCTATCCAGACCATCACTGTCGCTGGCTGCCTCTTATCTTGCGGCTTGCCGACACAAGATCAAACTGTGCCCACGGATCATCACCGCACTGAGTATTCAGTTAGTTACCTCAGATAGAATCAACAACTTCCAGATCGAGCAATGTTGGAAATCATATGTTTCCAACCCCGATTCAAACGTAAGCCTGCCCCATAATCATGGACCCAGTTCACGACCATGTGCACATACAGACTAACACATGCATGATACATGGAATAACTCCCGGCCAAGGAAACCTGGTCAGTGGGTTTTGTGGAGGAGCTCCAGAAGCTGTGTTTTCCGATCCTCGACAAGACAGTAGTTCACTAGTTTACCTAAAGCCAAGCTGAGGATTCCACTTTATTCCAAATCCAAATGGGTTCTCCGAGGGACAGGGCGGTGCGTAAACCTCCTCTCGAGTCTCCAGGAGGACCCGCAGTCCCTCTGATTAGATATTACTGTTGTTTCGTTGACGATATTATGCATTGACTGCTTGACATATGGGGAAGACGCACGAGTAAGGGCCTTTCGAGGTGATGATATACCTACACATTGAATAGGGCCATTGCTCACATCGGTCTTAACGTCACGAAGTCGATGAATATCTGAAGACAAGCCTTAGAAGAGATGAGGTTCAGATGCATATTAGCGATTGTATGCAGCTCGAGAACGTCCAATATTTCCCTCTGTTGCAGAAGGAAAATCTGAGCAGAATTCTCCACCACTGGTGTGCTCGCAATAGAGCCTCATTATGAACTCTCATAATAGTTAACTAGATATCAACAAATCATCAATAAAAGCCTCATTTCATGTAACCACAAGCTGAAAGAAGAATTAAAAACTCAGCTTAACTTCAATCAAACCAGCCATAACCAAGTCTGTTCCTGAATTCCATCAAAAGACCTAAAAAAAAAAAAAAAAAAAAAAAAACTTTCTTGCATTTCCATGGATTTGTGATACAGACAGCAAAAAAATCTCCCAGCCTTATAAACTTAGACCTCGTTTCAAGCAAACCACCCTTTCTCCTTGTTAGGAACATGTTGGTTCCCAAAACAGGTCTCAATTTCCTTGATTATAATAATAAGAAAAAGGGGACTCAGTTAACTATACATGAGTACAGTATAGATAAGGGAGGGCGCCTAAAAAAACCAGAAACCAGAAACCAGAAAAAAAATTATTCTTGTCCATGCTTCAGCTCTTGGTTTCAGCCCCCAGGTCAATATTGATCGACGACGCGACATATTATTTCCAAAGTATCCTTTCTGATCATGGGTGCACTGGTGTGGGTGGGTGCACTAACTAGTTAACTAGCCAGGGCCAGTTTCTGAAACCCTGTAACAAGTTTCAGCTCAAAAGTACAGAAGGTACGACAATCACTTCAGCCCTGGTGCCTGATTAGAGTCATTGCATTGTAATTCATGCTGTGTTGGTGGTACATGAGCTGCGTGGAGCCGCATGCAAGGATATTAAAAATAAAATAATAAAAAAAGACTAAATATATGCTGGTATGAGGGTTGTACATATTGTAGAAAAGAAGATTGATATTTTGTAGAGTGCGAAGAGTATATCAGTAATTCAAACAGTCTAAGGCCCAAAAAAGAGAGGTAGAGACGGAAAAAGATAGAGATATATATATGGTACTATAGGAAGCAACAGAGACAGAGATAGCAAAATACAATGGTCACATCTGTAATCAAGTGAAGATACAAAGACATATACACAGAGGAACAAAAAAGAAAATGAATACCCAGGCTTTGAGAGAGATATTTTTCTGCTGCACCGCAAAAGTTGACAAGAAAGCGGCGGGAAATAAAAATTTGAAGCTAGTAGTAAAGTAGAGGCACGAGGTGCTGTCTTCTTGTGGCCCACCGGAAGAAAGAGAGAAAAGACCAATATAGACACGAATGAGAATATAACAAACAGTAGGCAAAAATCCTCCACTCCAATGTATGTAAATCTTGATGATGCTCATGATATAGAAATCCTGTCGTAAAAGCTTGGAATGTGGTGAATCGTCTGGGCGGCGCGAACGTAGCTAGGCAAAAAGCATGAAAAAGAAAAAGGGGGGACCATTCGACGTCGTTAAGCATCATACATGCATGTCGTATCAACTCCAGAGGTGCTGTGTTGTGAATCGAAAAGAAAGGCTGGGTAAACAGAGGAATAAGATCGCAGGATATTGGATTCGTCGGGAGATCAAAAATAACTTTCACATCATCGGAACTCTAGTTGAAACGGTTTCCATTTACTGGTGATGCTACCGCAATTGGGACAACCTCGGCGGCCCGAGAGACCTGCTCTAGCTGGGCCCAGGTTGCCATTTCCGGAAACTCCATTTCCTGGGTTGCTTGTTGGGTTGAGAATCGAAGCAGGGCTAGCTCCGATAGTGCCTGGTATCAGGCTGACGCACTCCCGACATACACCGCAGATGCAATCGGTGCAGGCCAAACATTCGCGCAAAGGATATGGCCCGGAGCAGGAAGAACAGTATATATGGACATCTTTACCGGTGTGGCGACTACCAAACGGCGTAGGATTGGACAGTCGGTGATGGATCTTATGGCGAAGTGGAGGCTGTAATTGGAGATGGTGAGCCGAGGGGGAGGATAAGAGCTCGTACCCGGACGAGGTGGTTGTATTGGACTGGAATCCGACAGCGCCGGAGGGAGCCCAGTAGCAGACATGTGGAAGTTTTTGCCTGACACGGATGAGTTAGAGTCCATGGATGAATCAACGGGCGGGAAGGGTTCCAGATCATTATCCGGATGGCCACGTTCGTTTGGAGGAGGTGTGAGGGCTTTCTGAAGTGGTGAAGCTGTGTAGGTTAGCGGTGCCAGCTGTCTTGGATAGGACGACTGGGCGGGAGGTAATGATCCGGGCTGGAAAGCCGGTGGCATGGAGGAGCGATGCTTCTGGACCGATGGAGCGGAAGTGACGCTCGCAAGGGAGCGATATGATGGCGAATGCGGGATCTATTGACGAGATGAGTAAAATTGGAAAGCTCGTAGAGAATTGCAAAATTCATGCCGAGGCTGAAAGCTTACCGGTGTCATATCGCGGTCGTCGTCAACTTCTGTGGCTGATGTCGCGGCTTCGATCAAATCCTCCCATCGCTTTCCTTGGACCCAGGCCGCGGTTTGAGGCTCGGCAGAGAGTGCTTTACGCTCATTGATGCTTGATCGACGGCCGTACTCCTTGGACCTTGTGCGTTCATGTTTTCCTCTCCGAGCCTGGCTCAATGAACCTTTCCTTGGCCGCTGGACTTTATCCCTTCGTTGTATGGGAGGCAGTGTAGACGATCGACCAGGCGGTGAATGTGCCATAATGGACGGAAGAAGCTCTCGAGGACGAGGCGAAAAAGGTGGAATGGATTCTTGTTTCAGGTGGTCTCGGAGAGGAGGTAGTTCAACTGACGAGCGCATGAGATTTCCTCGAATGTCACTATCTGAATGCGCATCCTGTATTTCGCCAAATTAGTACGACGGACGTCGATAGTAAATAGCTCGATAGGAGTCAATGGAGATGACGAACCACTTCGGAGTCCCATTCGGACAGTAATCGGTGGTTTTGCAGCTGCGCCAAAGCGACAGCGGCGGTGGCGGCGGCCGGGTGAGCTTCGTCGAGAGTCCGGGGAGTTGCTGGAGAGTTTCGATCTCGAGCGAAGATATCTCTTTCCATAACTTCATCTACTTTCCAATCAGCAAGACCGTTTTGAGGTATAGAGCAATTGACACTGAAAGACGAACTTGCACGAAGTCGAGGATGCGAGGTCGGGCCTGGCTGTGGTTGGTGTGGGCGCTGGTCAGGAGGCGTGTTCACCATGAGCTGGAAGCTCTCTTCGGTGGCGGGGAGCTTCGGAATGTAATAATTCGGGTGAGCTCGCCGAATGTGTTCCTGCATGGAACGATATCGCTTCTCCTATACATGGAGCGACGACATGTGAGCAATCAACTGCGATCTAGAAGTGCGAGAGATAACAATTCATTGAGAACGCAGCACGAAGTCAAACAACGGCATTTTTTGAAGAATGAAATTGACATCGTCAATTGCTTGTTCGGCACGATCGCTATGATCGCCGACATCGGGAAGCAGTCATGGTGTCTTGTAGACATGGGGTGGGAGAAGGTCTTACACCCAGACATCGCTTGCGACAGTTGGAACCATCATTGTTGGTCAACGGGCAAACCACCTCATTATTAGCGTCCGACACGGAGAAGGAGCTCGTCAGGGAGGATCTTGGGGGCATTGTCTTGATTTGCGATGGTGAGCAGCTCGTCGAGAGGCGGAATGAGCACGAAGGAGAGCGGCGCCACGCTGGGTGTGGTCGTGGGGGAAGGGAGTAATGGAGAGGCTTGGGTTCGGGCGGCGAGGCGACGGAGCGGACAAGCAAGTGGGCATTAAAGACCAGCAGTGCCGGCAGCTCGGAGCATTATCCGTCGACGATCGGACGACGTAGGAATCGGGCGAGAAGGTGAGATGAGGTGAGCAGTGAGGTGAGCAGTGAAACCGAGAGGGAGGATTGGAAGAGTAAGAGTCGAGGGAGCAGACGGAGGAGGAGGAGGAGGAATTGCTGGCGGTGGCTTTCTGGTGGATTGCTAACTAACTTAATGAGTGGAGCAGGTTAGGGGCGGCGAAGAGCTCTCGAGTCTGGAGGAGAGGAAGCTCGATGGAACCGAGGGGCGACCAGGGTGGCCGTTCGGGAGGTGTGGGATTTTGCGGGTGAATAATGAGACTGGTCTCGCCGTTGTGTGAGGTCGGCAAAAGCGTCAACGGGAGGCGATTGAGAGCGACAGGGATTGGACCAGGGCAAGCGACGAGGAGCAAGCAGCGAAGAAGTGCGAGATGCGATGCTTCAGGACGCAGGAGGCGGAGGATGCGACAATGAGCAGGACGGGACAAGCACGGCGACAGAGCAGAAGCAGGGGATTGAGGGGATTTGAGAGACAGGAGAGCGAGACGGAGGAATCGAGGGGAAGCCGAACAGAGAGAGAGAGAGAGAGACAGGGAGGCACAGTGAGAGAGGGAGAAGAGAGAGAGAGAGAGAGGGGCTTAAGAGTTAGTCAAAGCTAAAGCAGTGCTAGTGAGAGGCGGGCGTGGATGCTTGCTTGCTTGCTTGCAGTGCAGGAGAAGAGCAAAAAAGAAAAGAAAGTCTTGTCTAAAGATAGAAGAAGAAGAAGACGATCGGATGCGGGCGACGAGCTGAGAAAGTCGACAGTTACATTCATTCGATGGAGCTCCGCGTCACGAGCAGGACGAAGCTCGACGGCAACGAGAGAGAGCTTCACGACTGCGCGAGACGGCGCGGCATTGCGGGCGGCAGCACCAGTTGAGAGCTGCAGTGCAGGCTGGATGCCTGAGAGTCTGTTCTTGTCTTTCTCTTTCTCTGCTTCTTGTTCTCTTGTTCTCTTCTCTTGTTTATCTTCTTGATCCTCCTCTCCTTCTTTTCTTCTATTCTTCTCGTCAGGCTGCACGCAGTTTGTGCTGTCGGCCCAACTCCCGTCACCGTATTACCAGCTTGTACCACGCCGGTATTGCCCCACGGGACCCCGCTAAACTGCACTCGCACTTGGCCCGATTGGGAAACACTGCCGTAAGGGCTCTCGATATACGGAACCGATTTACATGTAACCATCTTTACGCTCTTCACAGCCATCCTCAATCCTGAGTTTCGCTATCGAAGCCAGAAACGAGGCCGTCATCTCTTCGCTTTTGGCTAGAAACTCTTCTCCGCTCATCTTTCCGCTGTCCACGAGCGCGTTTTCCTCCGCCAGCTTCTCCTCGACCTTGTCATACTTTTCCAATTCACGTAACTTCCGCCGAGAAAACTCCTCTGGCTCGTCAGTCTGGCTGATTTCCTCCCTGCGCTCATCACACTTCGAGCCTAGGTGCTGGCTGAGCTGGCCATAAGGGAAGACACGGTGATCATTGAATCCACAAAACAGAAGCATGTGCATCCACAAAGCTCCAGACTCTCGAGACCAATCCATCAGACGCGAAAGCTCTTTGTCTTTGCATTCCAGCTTTTTGTCTTCTTCTTCCTCAAGGATACGCATGAACTTGTCCAGGTATCGGAGATATCGAATACCAGCTTGGGGTGCTTCGCCATCTTCATAGTTCCAGTTGACTGGCCTATCCAGAAGAAGCCACCAAGGCGTAGCAAACAACTGTGCAGGTCCAATGTAGGACCATTCGAGATCCACAACTCCCACAACAGTGAGGTCATCTTCACTTCGCACAATCATATTTGTAAGGCCAAGGTCATCGCAGATCAGTTTGAACTTGCAGGTATTATACTTGGTGTTGATCAAATCACCCACCAGGGATGTCAAGGTCTTCAATGCCAAGTACGACTTTTGGCCGTAATGGAAACCCCAAACTGAATTGGGCTGTTCCATAAGCTGCTTCCAGTCCTGGCCAAGGATATATTGAAAATATTCGGTTGTGGTTTTGAAACACTGACTCCGGTCTCTTACGGCCCGCATTAGCAGACTGCTTTGAGCATCCAGGAAGATGAGATAGCATACCAAATGTGTTGACTCCCCCGTCCTGAAGGATAGAATGTACTTTGAACGTAAGGGGCCGTATCAATTTAGCATCCTGTGCTTCAGCTCCTGGCCATGGTAGACTGCCGATCTGATCAAAGTCAAGCTGGAAAAGTTGGAGTAGATAGTTTGCAAACTGCCGGTAGAGAAGGTCTATATCAGAGTCACTGATATCCTCCCTCATGAGTCTAGAAGACTTTTCCCCGTCGGCATCCAGAAGGACGCGGCCCAGGTTCACGCCCTCTATAAAGTACATGATAATGAAGGGCCCCAGACCCAGTGGGTTGCTGGCCGTGAGACCCCACGTATCAACTTTCGGAACGGGGATGGTGGTTCTCTCACGGACAAGATTCAGAGCCGCCACTTCCAGAGCAACTTTCTTATCCGCGTATTCGTCGTAGATCTTCCCTCCTCGCACGAAACGAACCAGCCAGACCGTGCCATCATCAAAGAAGACTTTCACGCCGGCATTGAAGGAGCCATTGTAAATCTTGTCTCTTTCAACCTGACATGGAAGCTTATCGGGATGAAAAGTTGACACCCATCGACAAAGCTGGCCCTTTGCAATGGTATCGACCAGTCTATAAACCCAGAGTTTGGCCTGAACCTCATAGACAATGTCGCCGACAAAATTAGTATCCATATTCGCGAAAATGTGATTTTGAGCGAATTCGAAAAAAAACGACCCTGGTGGAATCCAAGTTGATCGACTAGTGGGCGCGTGGCCGGCTTTTATGCTGTGGAAAGACTCGAGACCGCCTTGAGGCCCAACTCGTGATTAACTCGGCTGAATCATGGCTGAGATGCAGCATTCTTGCATTAAGGTCGTTCACAACTATGAATAATATCTGTTAAACTCGAGGTTATTATGTGCTAGAGAATGGGGGTGGATGAGAGTCTACCAAGATTTTGCAGGTTCGTTGCTGCCCGGCCACCCCTAACCGCTTCGTTAGCCTGTGCGATGTAGTTTGACTCTTTCGATTGGAGTTCTAGGTAGTGAGACTCCAAAGTGCAAGCACCTGAATGGTTTGCCGCTCAAGGATCTCTCACTTCAATTCTAAGTCAAGATGTTAAAGTCATTTGAGCAAGGTACCTAGGTAGTTATATAGCAACATAGCAAATAATACCAAGCCACCACGTAAGTTGATCACTTCACATAGAGCGTGGGTGTACTCCGTACGGAGTAGTTAGAATTCCATGGAAAGTGAAGGCGCCCGCTAGTGAACTTCCAAAGGACCTTCCACTGGGTGGGCGTCTTAGCTTTCAGGGGCAAAGCCGCCCGCCCAGCCACCCTCCCTAATGAAGCCTAAGGCTCCCGCTGCCTCAGGCACCCAACGCATAAGCATCTTACTTGGGGCTCTCCAGAACGGCGCTATCATAACCACAGCACGGCGCCTACGAGATACCCTTGAGCATCCATCAGAAATTTTGTGTATGCGCTACCACACTCCTTTGATACACATACAATCGTCTGGTTCATCTTCGATCCGGATTAGTGATCGAAGCCAAAAGGAAGGCCGCTTCTAGATTCTGGAAAGGACCTCTGAGCTCACCCCGACTTCCCATAGCCCTATCCTCACTCATCTCATCTACGACGCTATCATACTCGTCCAATTCACGCGTTTTCCTTAAGATAATGCCTCTATTGCTCTGTGGTTCTCGAGGTCTCCTCAGCATGAGTATTATTTCAGCCAGAATGGAACATCTTTTCTCATACCGGGACATAGTTGCATGGCCTAACAGAAAAGCATCCTATTCGGCCTAGAGCAGACTTTCTTGTGCAATGGATCTTCCATCCCTACTTCCAGATATCCTTGTATACCCTTCCGATACTCTTCCTCCTCTACTCTCTACGGCAGCGCGAACTTAAGAGAAATTGTTTCCAAACATTTCGGATAATGAGGCAGGTAAAATCTCCGGCAATTCGCTGCGTGGAGGATCCGCACAGCCCGCATAAAGATGGCATTGGATAGTTACTGCATCGAGTGGGTCGAGATTTGCGCATGATCACCAGACAACTCGAGGCTCGGGGGTCAGGTTCATATCTTTCTCCAGACTGCTTCTTGATGCGTTCGTTTGCCCCGCTGGCTGTTTCATTCTTATTGCACGCCGCGCCTTAATGCATATAGTGCTGTTGTGTCGCAGCCATTCAGAAGATCAAAATTCTGATAGGCTGCAGGCCGACTCGCCCGCAGATAACTATGCAGCCTTCCTGTTCACGTCGACAGGCATTACGGTCCAATGCCTTCTGGTCAAAAGCCCTGCGTTATGAAAGCTCAAAAGCTGCGCCCCTTCGCCGCCTCTCCCGTTTTCCCATTTTCCCACTCTTCCATTCTTCCATTTTCTCATATTCCTAGACTCCTAATTCTATGTCCACGTTCTAGTTTAAATACCTTTCGAACCGTCTTCCTATCTGGGCCACTCCTTCTGTTTTTCTTCGCTCTCCCTTGAGCTTCAACGTCGAAACATTACCTGCCGCGGACATGACTTGCACTGCACCAACACAGAGAGAGTTTGCATCACTGACTCGCATCCTGACTGAAGAATTACAGAAATATCACGATCCGATATACAGGCCGAAACTTTTGCTCCTGAAAAGGAACAATGCAGTATGGAACGACAATCCAGGCACTACTAAACGGTGCTCTACGACTCAAGCTCGAAAGAAGGCTGCATACACAAATCTTAGGGAGATGTATGACAAATTTGATGTCGCCTTATATATTCTTTGCACTTCATGCTTGTCCCCGACCAAATTGGCGTCCTTGAACTCGGTTTGGATTAGCAGGCTTCAGCAATGGTGGATATCCGCACCTAAAGTACCGAAGCAGAATGAGGTCGCCCTCGAACTATGCGCAGAACTCAATATTCCTGTGCGTAGCCATACACAACCACAGCCACAGCCGCAGAGACAATCGCAATCAAGACCCCAACCACAACTACAACAAGGTTCTCAACCTCCGGCCGAGGAGGCCGATATTCCTCAGCAGCATGTTGGTATGGAAACAGTATACTTAATTCGAGATTTGCCATTAATATCCAGACAGTGAACTTTGAAACTCCCGACTTCGTGTCTTTCCTTCAGATATCGGGTTGCCGTGAAATAGAAGGCCAAGATATTCTACCTTGGCTACAACACAGCAATGATATACGGAAAGTTTACATGATCTATCCACACGAGGGAAATCCGTCGATTGAAATGAAACTTCAATTCACTGTCTCTTCGTCCTTTGGAGAGTGGATTTTGAGGCATAGAGAATTGGTTGATGAGATAGCGGCCACCTTTGATGAACTTTAATCATTGCTAAGCAACAATATCTTTGGAGCCAATTTTCAAACAGCATCCACTTCTATCAATTACGCATATTTAGGGATTTCTTCGCATTCAGGAGTTGGGTTATAGAGTCAGTTGCTGTCATAGGGAAGCGTAACCAATCGGCAAAATTATATAGCGCCTTTAAGGTATCAAGTTACTAATTTTGCACATATCGAAATGCCAACAGTGCCCGATATGGCATTAAATTACAGTTGGCATTTGAACACAGATTATTTTTGAGTGTTAAGGCTCCGATTTCGCCTAGAGCCTGGAGTTCACGCCCCTGTGGCCGGGCCGCTTAAGACCGAGGCTTTCGGCAGCGTGCAGTCGCTTAACGCAACCCGGGGCTCCCACATTTGTTAAGGCTTCCACACACAGTCAAGCTTAAACATCAATGGTATAAGCGTTCTTTTTTGCTTTCGAATAGACAATCTATATCTCATAATACACTTAGTATTGATTATTCAAAAAGTTCAAATGATCCTCTTAGTTAGAGCAATTAGAAATATTCCAATTGCATGCTTTCAGTTGTCAGTTGTGATTTACTTGACGCTGCGTGCAATTTATGTAGGGAGGGGCTGCTGAGTAATGCGGCTACTCTGTAACGATACGCGGCCTGACGGTAAGCGTGATTCCAAAGCTCAACCGAGCTCTCTTTAGAGTTTGCAGCCTGTAATTTTCACGCCCGCAGCCAGCCAGGTATCGCCAGGTACTCTCGTGTGCTGCCCGCTGCAGGGACTACCTGGATGCTACCTCCCACTATCCAAGGACCTTCCCTGGTCGCCGGGTCCAAGAAGCTTCCCAGCGAGTCGCAAGAGCGAGAATTGGAATGCATATTAGATTATCAGCAAGGCTTACTCGCCGCTTACCAAGGAACCAGGACTGGAGAAACACACTTTGACCCCGGATTGTTTCTCCATGGTTTGAGCTTTTTCGCCGAGTTTCCTCCTGCCGCCCTGCTGTGAGTTTTTGTGGCCCAAATGATATCCAAGTGAACCAGAAGAGCAAAATACAAGCAAGGGGGAAGCTCCATGCTCTCCAAGAATGGGGTCTACTTCGGGTATTTCGCAGTGTGATGTTTCTCCACGACAAGATGTATGTATGTAATATAGGTGGTTACATCCGTATGCGCTGTCGCTCGCCCCTGTCAGCCTAACACCACGCCGAGAGAAAGGGTCAAGCAGAATTATGAAGAGGACCAAGCAGGAGCTTTTCCGATCATCCTTCCGGAGTACCATGTCGTGCAGCAGCAATCGCAAGCTAAAAAAACCTCTCCCTGGTGGAATACGAAGAATCCTTGCCGTCCATCAGCTTCCTTTGTAAATAAAAAAAAGAAAAAGAAATGGACGGAGGATCTCAGGGCTACAAAGGCAACGAGCAGTCCCTCTTCTGCGTATTCTGTCAGAACAGCCAGAGTCACCTAGTTATCACACCGACGATCTCGTGAAGCTCTCGAAACACCAACAGTCGCAGCAAACAAACCCACACAGAGAGAGAAGAGGGAAAAAAAGGGGTTACATTCCAACGCCAAAGGACACCGACCCCGTAATTTATTTCTCCACCGAATACGCGGAGCTTGCCCGCAGTGAAACTAAAGTTTAATGACCCGGAGCAATTATGTCACTCTGCATGTCTAGCGCTGTCGCCGTCCCCGGAAGGGCCCTGGAAGCATCTGAGCGATTGAAACGTCGCGCGGGAGAAGGATTGGGGGAGAGAGCTTGCGGAGCTCCGAGCTCCATCCTCGATTTATTGTTGTTTGACAGCTATGGTGCTGTTGACGCTTGTTGCGAGATATTCAATCTCTGGAGCTTGCTGTCTCTGCGGAGTGTACTCTGCGTGGGCATTCTGGAGTTACCTCGCGATACTGTTGCTCTCCTTACGCTTCAGCTGAAAGCCACCAACCTCACAATCATACCCTTCTGCACTACCCACCTTGACCAGCTTGCAACTTTTTTCATTGTTACAGCTCTCTCAATTGTTTGATCAAAAAATGGTTGAGTCAAGGTCGGCACCCGACGTTTCAGATTTTTTTATTCTAAATATATTACACGCCTCCGCTTGGAAAGCCACAAATGCCTCGCTGCCGCCAAAATCGCATGAATGAGAATAGAAAGCAATGCGCCACGCTTCGAGAACAAAAAGATAGATGGAAATGCCATCAGAGTTGAATCGACAACAGCTTCACAATGTGTTGGGAGATGATGGTATGAGCTGGAAGTTGCAGCAGAGCGCGCATGAGATTATCAATGTCCGTGATTCAAAAAGAGAGCCTTCTCGTAGCCCTGCGATAACCAGAGGGTAGTACTGGATGTACTACCCTAGTTTTCCTTCAATCGTTCAGTGATTTTAAATATCGTAGAGTGGTATCAGTCATGCCTGGCTGATAGGGTCCGTCAATAGATTTCCGTGGTATATTATTACAGCCTGTTGTTCTCCGATGGATGCTCTGGTGCATGGTCAGCATCAGTTAAATGATGCCGTCGCTCGTTAACATGGCCCGCCATGTTCTTTCCAAGTTCATAGCTGGAGATCATGATGGCGCATGCCGGCGCGACCTTCATACATCTTGCGGCCCATCCTCGAAACAGGCCGGCGAGTCCTTCCTCACGAAATATATGAAGCAGAAATTTGGGAATCGAGAGCCGCTCAGGTCGCGGTGTAGAGGGCGGGGTCGGTGATAATGCGTCGGCGATTTTGGAAGCGACTGGGTTTATCTTCGCTTCGTCTTCTAAATGTCGAAATACTTGTTGGCGCGTCTTGCCAACATCAAATGGCGTCGTGATAAGCGCAGATATCGCACCGGAGATAGCTCCTGCAGTAAAGCTTTCCACGAAAACAACGGTGTTGCTCTGATGCTCATCATCCACCGCATGAGGAAATGTCCCGCTTCGCATGCCCGCGAGTGAGGTCTTCGCAGCTTCGTATCCCCACCAGTATAGCCCTGAGAAAGGCACGTCACGCCACATAGTAAGTGTCAGCCCGCGCCATAATGCACTATATCCTTGGGCCTGAGTGAGCTGATGCAAACCCCGCCATGTAGCTCTGAAATGATCTGTGCCAGTCCCGGATGTTGCTTGCAGCCGAGTCCGAAACATTTCAATAGGACTGATAGAAGTGGCCGCCGCAATTCTAGCAACCGAGCCAGCGACGAGAGGCGCAGAATGCTCATCTACATATCGGGCGATCGGGCTCTTCTTATCATATCGCAACCAATCATAACCAGTGAAGTATATCACATTCGCTGGTATAGCCATTACCAGTGTTGGACTTAGACCTCTCCATAGCGTTAATGGCCCTTCATTGCGAGCGATCTTGCGTAGACCATCGAGCGTCGAGGTGAACGTTTTCCGCTGCGTCTCCTCTACCGCGCAATCAACCGCGATGCTTCCAGCGGATGGTTTTCCTGCCTCCGGCACTTGCTGTCCCACCATACAGAACTGTCCATTATCGCCGACCCAAAAGACTTCCCGACAACAAGCTGTTACTCCGAGATTTGGAGGCAATTCCTTGAAAAGCACAGACGGTTGGGCGATGGCCGGTATTTTCGCAACGGCGGTTTGAGATTGAAGACGAACGCGCACGACATCGAGAGGTGTTACTGGAATACCGAACGCGTTAGTGACATCGAACACTAATACTCGATCTGGCAAAAGATATCCTGTTACCTAGCAAGGAAGTCAATACACTACCCCATGTCGCAGATATCATCCGCTGGCCTGTCGAAATCTGAACATGTTCCCGATGAGCCATCGCACTGCTTCCTGCGCTGGCATGATTTCTCGTGGTGGCCATCGAACTTTTGTAGGCATGGTCTATAGACGCCTTCCCCTGCTGTGCTGGTTCCTTCAGTATGTCGTCATGCCGAGGAGCTCCCGCTTCGCCAGTATGACCTGGTTTGGTGACAACGGTAGGCATTCAACTGCTCCCCTTGATGTAGAGAATTCTGAGAGTAGTCGCTTTTCCCGGGTTTCCTTCCAGGTCTTTATAGGAACAGCAGAGAAGAATGCATGGTTAAAGAGCAGGTTTGGGAACCTTCGGGGATGAGAAAATCAGGAAAAAGATAAATTACGCGGTGCTTTTGCCTGCGGTGTCGGCGTGGGGAGCGAATACCGTACCAAACGCCGAAGAGCGAGAAGACTAGGCCTAAAGAGGCTAGCTGATTACCATTTCTCCGGCAATAACCTCCGATCTTATCCTAAATAAGCTTAGCTTCTGCTAATCTTTCGCCCGCTGCTTTTAAGCCGTACGGGAATCCTCGGGAGTATTATTAATCATGGCGAATCCAAAGCTGAAGCTCTGGCCAGCAGCCGAAGAGTCATATCGAAGGGCCGTCTTGACAGCTCACTATATCGCACGCAAAATGACGCCTTTTTGAGAGATAAAATAACTCGCAAGGACATTGCAACTCTATCTCAACTCGTAAACTTCACGCTATTTCTATCACACGGCCCGTGAGTCAACTCGGACACCGGGCCTCGGATTTACGCTCCTACGCCGTTAAGCGATCCGTAATTCCTCCACTTTATCGGCTGAAACTAGGAGGATGGAGGGTAATAATGAAGAGCTCGAGTCCTTCCGCCGACAATGGCTGGAAGAAGTCTCAGCTCGAACTAGTCGACCGTCTCTGCCTTCCAAAGAAAACCCGGAGCCCATCGTGATCTCCGGGCAGCCGAGCCGCAAGAACCCTCCCCGATACCATACTTCAGATAAGGAGGATGAGCATGATTACCAAGAAGATGGAAGTGCGCCTGCACCTCCAGATATTGAAACATTGACTGCAGAGACCGCATCGTTGACCATTACATCCACAGACGATGATGTTTTTGTTCCAGAGGCACCAAAGGTCCCAAGCTCCGCACTGGAACACTTCGAGGAAGCAGTGAAAAAGGAAGCACAAGGCAACTTGGGAGATAGTTTGAATCTATATCGGAAGGCATACAAAGTGCGCTAATAGAATCCAAAATGACTATGATCATGCTGCGGATGAGCTAACATCGCCCCCAGCTCGATGCCCGCGTGGACCAGGCCTATCGAAAGAAACACTTCCCTTCGGCGCCGGCGCAAACATCAGATATCAACCCATCGAACGCCCCAGCTACGGTACCGAACACCGCCCACCATTCCTCCGATACACCTAGTCTTTCGACTGCCGAACTAATAGCTTCATTCGCACATTCTCCTGTCCCAGTTGCGGAACCAGTCATTGAGGGTGCTCCGCAACCTCCGTGCCCAATCGCGGTGATCCCATCAGAAATTCTAGGCGAGATTTTCAAACATGCTGCGCTCCGAGATCCGGCTTCGCTTGCTCGTCTGTCTTTAGTATGCAAGCGGCTTGCATATCTCGTAGCTCGTGAGCAGCGCATTTGGCGACGTTTATGCCAGGGCCCTGAATTCGGATTCGCTTCTATGCATTACTCGTTCTCGTGT
This sequence comes from Nannizziopsis arthrosporioides, assembly GCA_029635245.1. Classification (NCBI taxonomy): domain Eukaryota; kingdom Fungi; phylum Ascomycota; class Eurotiomycetes; order Onygenales; family Nannizziopsiaceae; genus Nannizziopsis; species Nannizziopsis arthrosporioides. Next base: position 3,747,938 of record CP098263.1, on the reverse strand, counting down.
GATGTGGAAGGACAGCACGAATATACCCTTGCACCACGGTACAATCCTTTCCCGCTAGGCTCTACTGCCCTGCAAATACCTAAACCTCTGTCAACTTGGGCACAGGTATTCCAGACGTTTCCACGTATCCGATTCACAGGAATATATATTAACACCATTAACTATACACGGCCAGGAGCACATTCCTCTTTTCATAATGTGTCCTGGAACGCTCCAATCCACATTGTGACTTACTACCGATATCTCCGGTTCTACCCGGACGGTTCTTTGATCTCGTTGCTAACAACTACTCATCCCACGGATATTGTTCCACATATCAGTAAGGAAAATATTGAAACCCTCAGAGCACCTCCAACAGCAACCCGTCATCACCAACAAAACTTCTCCGACCCTAATGTAGTATCAGCCAATCCTATCCCTTCCATAGCCGCTTCAGCCCTTAAAGGGGCTCTTATGGGACGATGGCACCTATCTCATCCTAATCCAGGAAAGCAAGACGAAGGCGGCGATCCTCTTGAAGACGATGGGTATCGAATAGCTAGTCCTCCAACGACCAATGGCCATACGTCAGGCACTAAATCGGACATGAAACGTGACCCGCGCGACCTATTCATCGAAACCGAAGGTGCACATCCTAAATACACATATATCATGCATCTCACTCTACGGTCTACCGCAGTATCACATCGTGGCTCTACTCAAGCGCCCGTGTCGAATACATCAAAGAATACTAAGCTTGCCTGGAAGGGATTCTGGAGCTATAACCGAGCAACTGAAGACTGGGGGGAGTTTATGTTGCGCAACGACAGGGCCTTCGTATTTAGACGGGTTAGAGGTTGGGGTTTAGGCTAGAGAACGGCCTGTACTCTCTCAAGCGGATGTTACTACACTGCCCATTCTGCCAAAGAAGTGATTCGGCCTTTCTCAATAAAAAAAGACCTGGTTAAAGGTACATGCACGCTGAACCGCACTTCAAGGTAGGACTTCTTTTGGTTCTCATTTGCCCTCCTTACTCCTGGATATGAAATGAATATGGTGGAGAATTTAGCCTTTTGGGACCTTGTGCTTGGTACTTTGCTTGGCTTCAAACGATTTTATGACTCGATGATTGCTTGCATATACATATGCATGTGTGGTGCATGCATCTTTGTATGTATGTACTGTACATACGTACACATAGCCTTGAGACGTGCGACCCATCGTCCTCACCCACCCCGCCTCCTGGCCGGGGTTCTACTAAATATCACGATCTTCAACTTCCCCTCAGATCTGAGAAGCTTCATCCTAACTCACGCCCTGCAGACATGGCTCCCTGGAGTACCAAAGAGGGCAGTTACTATTGTTTTATCCAACTTCCATAACCAACAGTTAAAGATTACGTGTATACTATCCTCCTGCTTTTCTCCAAGTTTTACTAACAGAAGGATGCGAATAACAAAGTGAATCCGAGTTCTTTCGAAAAAGTTCAATTTCATTTCTAATAGCTAAGACATTATTCCTAGAAACCGTTACATGCCCGTGCCTGATCCACAATACTTTGACTTTGGCTCCCGCCCCCAAGATCCAGCCGGTAATAAAAGTCAATCTACTAGAATGTCATGATGTTAGGAACTAATAATTCTATAATTCCCACCTCCCTGCATTTCCAGCTTGCCTCTTGCCACCATTCGTCCTAAGAACTCCTTCAGCTCTTCGCTACTGAATGGAAATCCTCCAGGCACGGCTATCTTCAACATCATTATAATTCGTTGCAACGGCATCGCGCCTTGATTCGTCAGCATGCCCACAATGAATTGCCAATACATGTTCATTTTCTCCATAGCGACGGCTTCGGCAGATTCACGCGCCGATTCCGCTTCCGCTTCAGCGGCGGCGGCGACGGCTGCTGCGGTCAGGGTGGTGGCGCTTGCTCCGTTGTCTCCTCCCGGCTGGGCTTCGGCACCGTCTCGGGCCATATCTTCCTCGTCATCAGGAAGGGTTTCCAGAACGGAGAAGGTGTCAGGCGACGGCTCTGTAAGAACACGTTTGCTTAACCAAAAGAGACAGGCACTACGCACAAGCGAAGGAGTCATTTCGAGGTCATAGGCGAGTTCCGAAACAGTCTTAGTCACAGGAGAATCTGCTGGGTCGTAGGAGGATGACTGGAATGCATAGATAACACTCGCCTGCCAAGGTGTAACTTCATCGCTGAACAATCGGTCGTTGAGATCCAATTCCACTGTGACGGTACCCAGAGTATTCAGCCAAGTCAATTTCCGCGATGGCTTCAGGGTTTCAAAACCTGCGGCATAGCGGGCCTGCAGAGAGGAGATCTCTTCAGGAACCTTGAAGTCCTGATCGGGTAGGGAGGGCCAAAACAAGCGTGAAAGGATTTTTGCATGGATTTCGGGAATCTCCTCTGGGGTGTGATGATCGACGTAGTGAATACGATCTTCCAATTTCTGGTCAGCTCGAATTACGGCATCGACACGCCTCGAGTCAAGGACATCACGCATCATAACGTCGCACGCTTGCATGGAGGATTCTCCGAAACGTAACTTGAGTAACTCCAGTACGGATATCTCCAGATCAAAGTCCCTCTTTTTCTTCAGAAGTCTATCACTAAGCATTTGCTGAAGCTCTTTAACAAAGACGTCCTTTGTTTCGAAAAGGCTGACGAGACTGCCAATGACATCAGAATGCTTCGACTTTTTGTAATCCGCAGCGGCATCGATAGGATCTGGGATCCAGTTCATATCGTTCCAGTCAAGTTCTCCGCGGCCCTCTAGAAGAGCGAGTTGATGTGCCTTTGAGAGTTCGACCGCAAGCTCGCCGAGAGGATCAGGTGCAGTATTGTTGTCATCAACAGGATTCGCCAGCAGCCCACTTACGATGACTTTTACGGTGTCATCTCGCTCTCGTAAGTATCGACGGATAGGCCGCGCAAGTCGATCAAGCAGAACGCCTCTTGGGTCCAATTGGGTAAAGGCGCGAATAGTTGATATGTACAGTTGCAAGATGTCAACGGTCGAAGCCCCCGGGTGGAGAAGGCGATTCACAAGTGTTGCAGAAAATGAGCTTGTAAGGTCGAGCCGTGTTGATGGATTGGTGGTGTAATGTTTTAGATCTTCAATTGCACCGGAACTTGAGTCCCATTCGACGACAATCTCGAACAGTTCACTGACACGTAAGGCACCCAGCCGAGCGAGAGCAATGTCCTGCCATTTTTCCACATCACTAAGAGTAACAGTCACCTCTTCGGGCAGTACGACTTCCTTGTCTGAAGGCTGAAGGATGTCCAACACTTGGACCACCAACCGAGCGAACACGTTTTCGATCCAATGCCGTAAATGGTCAATCACTGAGGATGGGGATTCCCATTCCCTGGAATAGGCAGTAGCCACGAATTTGGTTATTAGATTATTCATGACATTTGCAAAGACACTCTGTGCTTTGGTCCCGCCAAGCCCAACGTCTTGAATATCGTTGAGGAGGTTTAGAAGTCGATGCCGTGATTTTATGACGTTAACATCTTCGCATTCTATCATCATCTTTGCTTTCTTCTGCGCAGATGGCTCATTTCTCCAATCCCTGTAGGATACTGAATATATTTGATCAACCTCCATTCCATCCTCAGGCTTTCCTTTAGTAGAGGAGTCGGGGGTAAGTGTGTTTCTCCGAATGACATTTTGTATGCCAAGAATTATTAGACCCTCTGATACAATGTGTTCGGCAAGAAGGCCTGAGAACTGAGGGTATGGCAATGCATAACCAATAATCGATTGTAAACATTGCTGCAGTTTTTCGAAAGAATAATCCTGGGTATTCAGGGGAAGGATATGGGTGGAGAATGGGGTAAAGTATATGTGCTGAGCAAGCTTCAAGAAGCGCATTATCCGGGGTAGGACCATTTCCTGCCGTCTTTTGGTGACCTCCTAAGAGCACTGTTAGTCAACCACCCGAGTATTCGGCCAAACCAAATCACTCTCACCTCCAAGAGCGTATCCCGAAAATTGTCCAGAAAATGCCTTCGCACTTCACCCATATACCATTCCTGCAAGTCATATTCTTTTACACCAACCCGGAGTAATCTGCCGGGCGATGTTCGCGACCCAACATAGTGCAGCGCGGTAAGTATCGAATCGGTCACTCCTGTATCTCGAGACCACCATTCAAGCAAGGTATCGTCTCTCTCTTCTGAATAGTTATTCTCCGTTTGGTTGAAGTCTAGCTTTTTATCTGGAATGGATAAGAATTCAATCGCGGTGTTCCACGACTCCCTCCACGTCTGTTGATCGGGAGCGTTGGTGAAGTCTGGAGGAGGAGGTGAAGAGGACTCTTCGCCTGGTAGCGCGACGTCAAATGATGAGCCTATTTCATCATAAAGTAGTAAAACATCGCTCAGGGGACCTGACGGGAAAACAGAATCGAATATCTGCCGGCATTTGGCATGGTGGGGGAGAGGTTGAGCAATGTTTTCAGGCTGGGAGGACTCGCTTCGGTCCGGCGATTGGACCTCAAGAGACATCTATAGACTTTCAGTATCGTTATTATATCGGAAACATCCCCAATCGAGGCATATCTCGATGCTTGTCCTTTCAAGTGGTTGTTTGCGAAGCTCAAGGTCAAGCTCAGCTTAGAATCCGGAGTTGAGCCCCATAACTACGCGCAGTCACGTGATCTTCTTTCGGTCTAGAAGACGCCAGGCGACCTTCTCGATCACTCTGTAGGTAACTTAAGTGACTGAGAGTCGCCGGGGAACCGCGGCTGTAGCTCTGTTTTTGCCGTTTTCCAAGAATGATCATCCATCGGGAAGTCTTCCGCGTTCTACGGTGTGAGGAAACATGCCGTCACATCATCCGATTTCCCAGTCGGTATGATCTCACTTTGCCGGCTGGGGTCATGTGGATACGGCGCGCATGCTTGGAGTCCCTTGGGCAGTAGTATGAGGATTCAGGAATAGATGCTACTTTCTCATAAGACATCAATGCTCCCGTAAAGAGGGAAGAGGGTACCTATGCATGTACATACATAAAGCACAAAACGGGAAGATTGTAGGTACCGTGTACTCAATAGTCAAATGTATCCAAGTCGCTAAATGACCATGCGTATGCAAATATGTACGTCTAAATATGACCCTTTCAGCTTATTATCGACCTTCCTCAACCTTTTCCCATTCGCTGTCTGTACTCACGTAGCCCGAGCTATCGTGTGGTGTATTGACTTTTTTCAAATCGCTCTGAACATCTTGTGTGGTGACATGAGTTGGCTGCTGCTTTGACGTGGTAGGCGTGGATTCTCTTTTCAATAGAGGAGGTGGTCCCCTTCGCGATCTTGCTCCTGCGGAGAACGAAGTGGAAGCTCCAGTGGACAGCTTGGTTTCTCCACCTCCCCAAAGACTTTCGGTTTCTGTTTCGCTTTCCGTGGTATCGAGCGCACCGGGAGGCCGAATCAGTGGTTCTTTGCCAGCAGTGGCCGAGAATTCCGAGGGTTGCTTCTCCTGAGATTGTGCCACCTTAGCGGCGTCCATTTCCGCGACAAACCAGTTTATTGACCACCATAACGCGCCGCATAATCCAGAGAGAATGAGGAAGTGAATGCTATGAGTCGCGTAAAGGAGTGCAAACAAGAGCACTTGGAGTGTCGCAAACGTCGCGTTGGTCGCAACCAGCAGGGTTGGAGTGGTTCCAGGCGTAAAAATGCTGGACCAGAGGTCCGTCATAAAGGAGGCCATGAGATATATCAGCCCGAGGTCAATGGAGATCAAGGTAACGCTTGCGATGCCGTTGCGCCGGTCCGTATCAAGGTATGGGCAGAGCGCGACTTGAAATCGAGAGCCGAGTCCACCGGTCGTGGGAGGGACTACGGGAGGTAAAGCGGAATCAAACCAATAATACTCCCTGCTTCTATCCAGGAGTAATGTTTCCTAAAGATGTTGAGTCTGAATGATTCCTTCGCTTGTTTTTGCTGAGTTTGATAAGGATAGTTGGGCGATGAGCGAGGAGGGGTCAGGTGCACAGCAACGCTGAAAGTAACATCTGAAAAACGCGAAAGCTTCCGTTAGTCTTTCAGGCTTCAAAGCCTGAGTCAGGCGCCCATAAATTGCCGATCGTCGGAAAATGCCCAGATCATCATAACAGCTTAGATTCTGATACGCTATATATGTAGTTAGTATCACCTGTTCTTAACCCGACCGCAGACTCCAGCTTTTCTTTGCAGCAATCGGCATCAGCATCGGCAACATCGGTCGTGAGCTGAAAATACCCTTAGTAAGCAACATCCTTGGCATTTGCACAGCCATCGATACACGTGATATCTATGCTGACATAATCACCTCCTGCCAAGCCCCGCAAACATAGCAAACATCTTCTTATCGAATGATACTGTCGGCTCGCACTAAATTGGCTTTTCCCCAGTTCCTCATGAGGTCTCACTATTACGTGGCTTACACCTCTGAAGCTTTCGCAAGCGTTTTAAGGCTGTCTATGCCTATGGAAAGGAGTCTCTTCGTGACGCTTATTCTGAATGTCCTCCGATCTAGTATGATGATCCAAGTTCGACTCTACATGCGTAGTCCTTCTGGCACCTCAAGCATCTCTCAAGGCTCCCGGGATCACAATTCCGCAGGATCAACCTTAAGTCGATCAAGCATTTGTGGCTTGCCGAGCCTTAACACTAAGCTTCGCCGCCAAGACCGGCCAATTCGTCCTTCGACTCCATACCTCCAGAACCTCGCTTCAGCACACCATCACCCCTTAATAGCGCGGCTTCGAAAATCCACACAATCTCCAGACTCGGGCCCTACTTAGTACTCGGCAATAATATTGAGAATCGGCCTGCCAAGGGACGGCATGGTTATACATTATTGCCAATCTGAGTGGTTTGTTCAGACTGGCTCTTTCGGGGTGGCCTGATATAATTTCGCAACGTACCCTCCATATGTAATGCTTCCCTGCACTACTTCCTACCGCGCCGAAATGGTTCCTTTCCTTGTACTCCGTACTCCACACCACTTAAATTTCCGAAGCTGGTGGATCCATACGAGGCGGCTGGCAGCTGCAGATACTACGACAGCCGGTGACGATGTATAACGATAGTGGCACTTGGTTTTGCTACTGGCCGCGCAGAAAGGTCCAAAATAACAATAATACCTCTCAGAGCGAATTTCGTAGGGGCTCATGTGTTAAAGAGCTGAAACTCCTATCTTCAAGACGGTATCAGGGCAGCGTGGAAAATGCTAGGAAGCGACAAGGTGCCCTCCGAATGGAAACCGTCCCGAGGTCTCCATTCGGACGAGCAAACAATGCGGAGTTTTCCTCTTCCACCACGCGGCACTCGGTTTCTCCATAGTTTGCGTATAGCCAATTAGCCATGAGGCTTGAGGTTTTTCGCGCGAATATATAGATGTGAGGCGGAATTAAACTCTAAATTTCCACTTCTGCTGGTTCGCCTCCGGAGGATTGTAGGTATCAAGCCCCGTTCGTAAAGCAGATTTTCGCATTTCGATTGGCTTATGGAACACGCCCTTCCCGTGGCACTGTCAGATTCTAGAAGCTAAAGTAGCCAGCTGGACTGCGGCCCGACTGCCTGCCGCAATGTACACGCATACAGAAGATGAATTCGCCCCGTTCTTCTGACATTGAGGGATAGTTTCAAGCAGACTTCAGCGATTCAGTTTTTCTTCTTTTATTTCGATTAGTTCTTTATGATTGGAATCGGTTGAAAGGCCCGTCCTTTTGAGCCGAAGTCACCGGCAGAGCATTACCGTCCTAGTGTATCACCCGGATCCGAGACCGTGGCGCCGAGAATCGGTGTTGAAACCCCTTTTGATCTGAAGAGTAGAGAGACGCAGGGAAGAAAATTGTACAGCGCTCCACCTAACATGGACAGAGTCGATGGAAGATGGACACGCCGCAATGCCCTAAGGTCCTAGCCAACGGGTCCTCATTGTTTTAAACACGCCTCGCGCATTCTTGTCATTTGCAGGGGGTATCGTTTGATCTCCCGACCGATAGCAGTGGGAAACGAAACCGCCGCTTGGCTTGCCTAGAAAACCACCGGGGTCATGCCGTGCTGCCATATCCGCCGGTAGTGCCGTGCCGCCTGCGACTCATCCTCTCTGGCAAGACCCAAAAACTAGGTACGCCCTTCCGTTCTTAACGGGCATGCATGTATGACATCTATGAAACCATAAAGGTAGGCATGTTCCACAGTTCGAAGGAACAATCAGCCGGGCCAAGATGATTTCGCACGCAAAGCGGGCCCAGAAGTGAAAACAACGAGCAATAATAAAGGCCAGGCTGGAGCTCAATACTGGGTTGCACCTGGCCGGAAGCAATAATGTGGAGGCCGTGTGGAGGATCAGCGGTAAGAAAGCAAGCCCCTTATGGCCACCGGTACGCCGGCAGAAAAAATACTAGCAGTTTCTAGTATCATTCATGCCACCCTGTCACCGTCGACCAGGGATCCCTGACCACACTGGCGTGTGTGTATCGATTCCTTGGATTTTGGCGCGGCAGAGGGTCGAGCGGATCCTGTTGAGGTTTGACCGCCTGTTCCTCGGCGCTTGACTTGGCCAAACTCCTGATTTCAGTTTCACCAAACACTCTATGTAGGTCATACAGGGAGGGCTAGTGAAGTCCCTTACAAGGCAGAAGAAGCAGAATTTATTAAAAATTATTCTTCGATTCTATATGTCTATCTATGATTGCCTGTCTCGTTGTTGAGGCAGTTTTTTTTTGGAAAGTTGTGCCGATATCAAAACGGTCGTAGTGTACAAAATTGAAAAGGTATCAAAATGATAACAACTCATCCCTGAATATGGAGGGGAGTCAAAACGACAAATCAAACCAGCTAAACAGCGTAAAAGCACAACTCCAGTAGATGATTCCAATAGCCTCCTCTGGTGAACACCCTGTCAACACCGCAACAGAACAAAGTAGTCCACCCGGAACACAGACAAAACTCCAACCCAAGCGCTATCGCGCTCCCAACCGTCATGGTAACGAAGCCATGGCTCTCTCCTTTTCTTCTAACTGACGCTTGACTTTGCATTTTCCTTGCGTAAGATGGCCATTTCGCGCAGTTGTCCTGGTGAAGACGGTTCCACAGTATGGGCATTCGGACTTAGCAGCCAAACCAGCCTTTTCACGCTGGTGTCTGAGGAGATTGCTAAAGGTAGAGAATTCGCGCCCATTGCATCCGTGGTCCCAGCACTGGGGTTTTGTCCGTGAGTTAACCACGCGCACCTGGATACCAGCTCCAGAGGCGGGATCTGACAAGGCACGGAGGGGTGTTGGTGAAGGAACAGAGTAGCTCGTCTCAGGGAGCGAGCCGTTGGTGAAGTATGGTGGTCTAGATTGAAACCAAAAGGTTAGCTTGTTGTTATATATTGACAGATGTGTCAATTGACGTACGGCTCATAGGGTTGACTTGAAGGGAGGACGGGTATAGATGAGCTACGAAGATGCATGTTAGAACGCACGCCAGCAGAGAGCGATAGCGCTAAAGATGTGCTTACAGGGTAGAAGAGTATTGATCGCCAAGGCTAGATGTTGGAATATCGACGCTATTGGAAAGATTGGACGATATACTTCTAGCATAATTTTGAGAAGCAAGGGAAGCGAACGAATCTGCGAGAGAAGGGCTTTGCCTGAAGGAGGAGTGCGGACTGTGATGAAGTGGAGAGTCGGCCGGCCCGGAGGGTAGATGGTTGTTCTCATGGAAATGTATTTGATGCATGGCTAGTTCGGGAGAGTCGAAAGCATGTGAGCTTGCAAGGGGGTGCTTCGGATATCCATGGCTTCAGAACAGTGCATGGCTTGAAGGGCACCACCGTAGGTAGGCATAGAATAAACTGGAGGTGTACCAGGGATACCGTAATCTGAACGCATAATGATTGAGCAATGAGATGCTTGGAGAAAAAAATGAGGAAACATAGGAGGAAACAACTAACCTAATAAACCAAGGCGCGATGAGAAGTTCAAGCTAGGCTGGTCATAATTGGTGGACGAGGGTGTTACTTCGTAACGGAAAGCTCTATATTTTCCCGACGCCAGTTAGCCAAGTGGAGGACTAGAGTGAAAGTAAAATGGACCTACTCGACGTTGTTTGCAGTAGGCTGATCATTCAAAGTGGACGAATTATCGTAAAGATTTCCCTGAAAACATGGATCCGCATCAAACCCAGTTTCACCGTGACGGGGAGATTTGGCGGCGATCCTTGCTGCCATCATGTGAAGCTGGCCAGGTGCGGCTCCGAAAAAGGTTGGGTGAGGGAGGTACGTGGCTGTCATAACGGGCGATCCTGGCTGCGAGAAGGAAGATATCGCATGTGATGTCGGAGGTGTGCGAGAGTCTAGAGACAGATTTTGGAGAGCTGACGGCGAGAGTGAACTTCGCTGTTCGCGTCGGGCAGCCCTGGACGATTTGAAGCTTAGGGTCTTTGCTGCTAGCCTAGCTGAGGAGCTGCGTATGGGCATTCCAGGTCGGGAGTCGTGCGTGGAGAGAGTATTGATAGTAGGACTGAGGCAGGGACGCTCATCAGAGGGGTGTGGACCGGGTATTTGAACCTGGGTCATTATAGTCGATTAGGGGACTGGTGAAAATGCAATATGCCTTGCTCGTAAAAATAATAATAAATAGCGAGAGAAAAAAGAGAAAAGCGATCCAAAAATTTCCGATAATAATATAGGGGGCCAATTTATCAAGCTTTGGGGTTCAGTAACTAAATAGCGACCGTTGTCGTCGTTTTGGCTGTAGCCCAGAAAAGGGACCCCATGCAGGTTCAGCCACTTACTGTTTACAGCCGCGTATGCAGGCGGAGAATATCAGAAAGGTAAAAAAAAAAGATTATGTGCCCTGCAGATCCATACCACACTTCATAAATCTGAAGCGTTGCGGGAGGATTTCGATCAGCCAGAGCAAAGCATGGGTCAAGAAGAGGCTTCTTGTAGGGCTTCTTGTGTCCTGACTAGAAGCTGCGGGGACCATTGGCTGAAATGGCCTTTCCGCGATAAGACTATGTCAATCGACGCTATTCACGTTAGCCAGAGAGTCCGGCAGGTTTTGCAAGCATGCAGCCCCTCCCACTAAGATTCCACATGCTTTGGGAGACAGAGGAATTGGCACTGTATTCAGGTCATGGTTCAAGCTGTGGTTCTTGTCCAGAACCAAGAAGGGCCCACAATGTCGGTCAATTTCAATCCAAGCCTTCCAGGACATTTGAGAGAGTGATGCTTAGGTTCCCGGGCATTTTCGATCGAACTACTCCAAGGTTTCACTTCATATCGTGAACGCTCTGCAGGACACAGTTCGAACTTACCAGCCCCTGCCGTGACCGAGGGAAGTTTCAACTAGAACAAAACTGGACGCCTGGGCCAGGCAGTGAATAATGGCCCACGATGGCGTGGTTTGGGACCTTCTTGGTAACCTTCTCAACAATCTGTGACAGGGCAGACCGAACTTGGGCCGGATCGACAGTCGATGGAACTCTTCTAGAATGAATCATCAGTGTTTTGTAAACTCGACCGATAGAGGGTTGGCTGTGCCAGTAACCAGAAAAACGGCCAACACTAATAGCCAGCCAAGACCCATGCTGGCCATCTGGTTTGTCCTGGGCTTGGCAGGGCCACATGGCGGTTTACAATGGATGTTTGTTCCCAAGGGCTAAGGGGCTTGTAGTTAGGGCAGATCTCGGGGAAAAAAGGGTTCCAGGAAGTGGAGTCATATGGATACCGTCGGTGAGATCGTGAGGGCGATGCAGTCTCGCAAGTCTCTGGGTCTCCAGTAGTAGTTGCGTAAAAATTTGGAAGGTCGAAAGCAGTAGCAGATATTAATTAATAACGGTAATATGGGCTTCGTAATGATTGGCCGTATAGCAGATGCTGTTAAGGGGGAAGCATTTTTGGTTACATGGGAGAAACGTGGCCACTCAGGGTATGGAATATGTCAAATGAGGGCCCTGTCGCCCTGCAGTCTTCCTGCCCAGGAGGGGGAGGGGAGGGGGGCCAAAAGCCACGGGCGAAGGAACCAATATGGGAATTGGTCGGCAGTTGTTCCGTTCGAAAGGAAGAATGATGTTATTATTGGTACTCTTTATTTCCCCGATCTTTGCCTTTTTCGATAGCTTGGCGAGCTTGTCTGCCTGAAGAATTATTTTTTGACTTAAATTATCATCAGCACCAGGGTATGATATCAATAGGCGATCATGCCCTGCGGCAGCAAAGATTTTCTCGAGGTGCGGTGAGACGAACACGATAGAAACCGTTACAGTCCCTCAGCCTTATGTTAGCCCGCTAGCTGCCGCTTCCATAATCCACTTCGGACTGGAGTCTTCTCGCCCAACACTGGCACAGCGATGTCGTGGGCCGTGACTGCAGAGATTGAAGGGTGGTGGGACGGTGGTCAAAAAGGCAGTTTGTTAGCTTGTGACAAGTGAGACTTGGAGCAATCTTAATATTATGGGGGATCCTGGTCCAGGATTCCAGGAACCAAACTCAGCGCTGCTCGTGGGAGGTGAGAGACACGAAACTTGCTGGGATCAAGGATCCTCTGACGGGGAAGATTCTCGTCGGCGCGCGGCGCTCGGCGGTGGGCGCGCGCCAAGGGACAGCACGTGACCGCAGCGGAATCGGATATTACATAAGAAACCCGAGAAAGGTTCCGCGCTAAGAAACCTTGCGGAAAACCCTAATGATTATCCGGATCAAGATCTCCTCCCGAAATGGAAACCACGGTTGGCACCAAGATGGAGCTAAACCTTCGACATCGGCCTTCCAACTCTGCGGCGACTCATTAATAATAAGTGGGTGGGAACTAGCGGGCCCCTGCCCCCCTGACTAAACCGCCAAGCCGTCGTCGGGTTGGTGTTGCTGGCGTTCAGTTGAGCCACCACCCAAACCACGTGGGCAAGACCCGTCCAGCGTCCACGCTAGCAGGCCCCACTCTGCGTTAATCAGCCACGTTTAAGTTGGCCCCACACTGCCAGTGAAAAACCCAATTGGGAGTCGCAGTCTTGGCGCTTCTTCCTCTTTTGTTGCAGAAGTTGGCCGAGAGCCAAGTCACTTCCCACCCGGTCCTGTGTGGCTGGTACTTGCTCCATTATCATTGCTGTGTTCTTCTTTCCCGTTGATAGTCTCATTCGTCTATGACTGCTGGGCCTCTGAGAATATTGTACGGATGACGGAGTCTATTGTTATTTGAAGAAAGGACCACTAAGTATCGCGATCTGAAGTCGTGTTGCTGTCAAGCGAGCTCGGCGGCCCCCTCTTTCCTCAACCCATTCGCGATGTTAATAATAATGACCAATCCAGCCATCAGTCGTCTGCCATCTGGATCCGATTAAGCTTCAGCTAGGCTGCTCTTCATGCACCTCAACCATCGATGCTATTATTAGTCTCGCTCTGTAGTGAAAAGTTCAAAGCTCGAACCATCATGACCTCAGTGACACTTTTACTGAGCGCCGAAATCAATAATAGTAGCATGATAATATCGAGTACGAAAAGACCGACCGCGAAATCAATAATATGATTTTGCTCGCTCTCCCCACCAGCCCATTGCCTAATTGCCTGAGAAACTGAGACATGCAGGCGAGCATCTTTCTCAATGCTCGCGCTAGCGCGCATGACAAACAATTATATTGGGAGCCCAATCCGGAGTACGGAGTTTTAGGAGCCACAGTATCACCAGGCTCTGGACCGGGGGGTCCTTGCTAATTTGGCAAAAATTCCCCCTATCGGAGGTTTTGGCGATTCTCGCGTCTCCATGGAAATCCGCTTCATACCTTGGTTCATACCTCGACGATCGAGCTTGGGGCCTGCTATTGTGGTACGCCTGTGAGCGCATTTCGTGGCCGGGGAAGACATCCCTGCAACACGCTTCTCCCACGCTACAATTTATGATCCATACTGAGGCGTGAAAGGGACTTTGGTATTATTGGTGTTATTGGTTCGAAATTGAAAATCTATGGGTCTTTCAGCGTTGGTTGATGGTGCTGTGGGTCACTGCCACTCATTACCCCGAAAAAAGGCCGGGACCATGGAGCTACTGTATGGAATACAGTACGGAGTATTATTGCTGAGCAGTCGCTATTATTCCACCGCTTCAGAATTCAACGAGCACTGCTTTGCCATACTCTTCTTTCCTCTGTACCTGTCCCGGTGTCACACAGCTTTATTGCGGTTGATGCCCTATCTATGTCAAACACTGGCGCGCTTTAGTAATTAGCGGTCTAAGTACGCATACGATTACGTATGCAGGAACTGTCCTAAGTTGCCCTCACAATCGTCTCAGTACTCGTTCGCTACTCGGGTTAAACCGCCGGGTTTCACATAACGATGTCCATGAGACCACTGTGGTTGGCTGACCAAGGCAGGGTTTGGGCCTCGCCGCCTCGAAGAAGAGAAAGCTCAAGCTTTCTTGACCTCTAACAAGCTTCTTGTTGCTTATGACGTACCGACGTCAGCCATCATTATTGTCCCGGTCTTGATCTTTTCAATTCTTCCGCAGCAAACCTGTGACCGCCATTTTATCTTCTCCAACTGGGATATATTGTTGTTTCGTGTGATACTGGAGGTAGCAAGTGAAAGACAGTTGCTACGACGACATGTTTCCAGTACTCAGACATCATCAAATTTGATCGTCTTCCATGCCAGAAAAGGAGCCGGCCGCTGGATCAAGACCGTGCACATGGAGTATATACTTTTCAATGAGTCCCAGGAGGACACTATGATTAATGCTTTGATAGGCGATATGACGGCTTTGTCGATCACGGCTCATTAAATCCAACCTGCAGGGGTCAATCGAGATATATCGAGGCTGACTCGGTGCTCACTCCTTCCTAAAGCCAAAAACGCTGCATTAGGTAAGAGAAACAGCACCAAGGAAAGAGCAGAACGATCCAATGGTAAAAAAAGGATCATGCCATTACTCGGAGCACTCATAGACATTCAGCGAGGGACACGTTCTGTGATCGATTGCATGATGGGGTTTCATACCGAGTCAGATGTGATTTCAGGCCGGCGCCGCGGCAGAGGCTTTGCGCCTCCGCCAAGAGAAACAAAATGTTTCGGTCGATCATCTTTGCTGATGGTGGGCACGCATGCCTCTATTCAAAAACTGCCAAAAAGTTATTTGATTGGACGTTTTTCTTCCTCTGAGTCTCTGACCAACCGTAACCGGCCTTTCGCGAATCGGTGCTTAGTAGGGCCGTAGGGCGTAGGTAGTACAAAGGCTCTAATCCACAATTAAATCGCGATTGTGTCTAAGGTTCCCTTGAAGCTGTAGGGTTTGTGTTTGTGTAGGTATTACATCGCTTTGCGTGCATCCAAGAAATAATCAAGCGTTCGGATAAAGACTACAGACATGTGCACTTGTGAAGGTGGAGTCGTACGATAATAACAGTTTCAGCGGATTGGGGTTGATAAAACAGCCTGAAGATCACCAGAGTCCTCTTTTGATACAAATTCTTTTCTCGAATTGATTGCAAGGCTGTCGCGGCTGTTCAGACGAGTCCGTGCAACGGTGGAAAGTGCGTGTAATCCATTGGCTCTTGGGGTAAGAAGCAAACAGAGCAAACATGAATCCAAGGCCTTTCTCCAGAAATTGAGATAGGTGGACGCCATCAATGCCATGAAACTGTTACTCGTGGACCGTGGTGGATCGCTTCTTCTATCACGCGCGCTAATAAGCACTGATAAAAGTTGTAATTCGAAACTGAGACATGAGCGCCCTTTGTTTGTTTCTTAGTCTAGCTCTTCATTCCGATTGTAAGGATCTTCAGCCCAACTCTGTCCGCTATGATGGAGTGTAGATACCATTCAGCACATCCATACCCAAAAAGTTGAAATGATATCCGGGAACTTCCAAGAAATGTGCCAATAGTGACTGGGGCTGATAGAGTTGGGCTCTTGTGTTCCGTTCCACCGGGAATCTAGCCAGTCGGGAAACAAACAATTATGGGACCGGGTAAATTTTGGCCAAATGCCGGATGATGGGCCAGGTTCCCGCAGCCATAAGTTGCTCAGGTGCATCCATGGGAATCGTTGCGAGCAGCTCGAAACGAAATGAAGTAAGTGTGTATGAAAACTGTGCTGGATCTACCAGCCCCGGTTTGCGGGTGTTCCAAGGTGAGGTTGCGGCGAGACAATAATCGAATCATACCGAACGTGGTTTGTCGGGACTTTCCAAACCTGCCAGATGAACGCGGGATGGAACAAAACGTCATTCTCAGGCCAAACTGCTGAGTCCGCCGAAACTCAACTATCTAGACAGGTTTATCTGGGCGCGATCTCCGTGGCGGGGAGTTGTGTGAAGCGCATATCGCCTGCACTCGGCGTGGGCTCGGCGGGGGCTCGGCGCTTTCTCCACGCTCAGCGGTCAGAGACTGCAAAGACAGGTCACCGAAAGTTTGGTTCATGGATATCAGGTGGCTAGCATCGAAATCCGGCTTAACCAACAGGGTCGAAACCCAACCGAGATTGTGTGTCTTCTGATGAGACTGTGTGTTTTTGATGAACGTCGGCGGCTTCCGTCAAACATCACAAGCTTCTGATAAGCGAAAGGCGCAAAACAGCCAAACACGCCAAGATCTACCATCCAATGACAATCGTCTGTTTGCTGACTCAGCAGATTGGTCTACGGGCCAATTGGAACGTGCCTTCCCCCATGCCAAGATGCTACACGTGATGCGGCAAGACGCAGCCTGATCGCAGACTCGATGAGTCAATGCGAACGACACTGTTGGCAAATTGAGGCCTGAAGGACGACAGAATACCCCAAAAAGAGCTCGATACCCTCGAGAAAAGCATAGCAACCTCTCAAAGCATACATCAGACTGAAAGCTATAAACCATTCCTGCACATATCATGATGGTGAACTTTCACGAATAAGGAAAGCGAATCACCCCCGATTGCGCCTACTTGCTTCCATCAACATTCGGAAATCTTGTTAACGAGCTGTTAAATATCAAAAAATCCTTTTAAAGACCCGCTATTTGCCTCAAGATGATCCAGTTATCATATCAAGCGCTTGGAGTTTCTCATTTACATAACATTATTGCGTGCTTTTGTTTCTTCCATTCCTACTGGCACATATCAGGAATACAGTGCGGTGAATAAATTGGAGCAGCTGTGCTCTTGGAGGCAACCTTATTCGCTATCTTTCATTAAGGACTGAGGTCAAAAGGACTTCCCATATTGAACATATTTGATTGCATAACAAAAGGATTGGATAGCAAAGGATCGAAGGAGCCAGAGGAATAATGGCTTCTGTGTTTACCTATGATCCTGACCCACCGAGGGTCTCTTCTCCGTGGTCCACCTCCGGATCAACAACTCCAAGTCTTCGCAGGGCTGCCAGCGGGGATCTTAAGGCTCCTTCGAATGATGGAAATGGCCCTGATCCTAGTGACCCGGGGTATCTAGCACACTATGGCATCGCCAAACTCGACGTGGAGCCCCAGGACGGACCGGTCGAGTACAAACTTCATCTCTTACTGCGACCTCGCCGGACCTTCACTTCTCTTTCTACGGGAAATCTAATATCTGGCTCGAGTCATTCGAGAGCCGGTCAAGATATACCGCATTTGGAGTCCTTGGGGACAGATCAAGAGGACTCCACATCTAAGGCCCCGCTTTCATCGTCAACACATACAAGGCAGCATAGGCTACATCAACTTACGACCCAGCTTCTATGGAGATTGCAGCAATCTTCGCCTTTCCATTCATCCTCAACAGCGGATCTGGTTTTGCCAGTCCTGCCCGAAGCGACTCCCACACTAGATGTTCCCAAGGCGCTATCTCCTCTCGTTTCCGGACTTGAAGAAAGCAAAGGCGCCCTGTATGAGATCGGAGTGTCCGATGACGGTGCCTTCGTCGGTTTGGCCAAGGATGAGTTGGACGAAAGTCTAGTGAATCTTGAGGCAATGGCTGCAAGTCTAGGCTGTAAGGTCGAAATTTTGCGGAGGGTCGCAGTAGGGTACTGCGAGTGGGTTGAGTCTGGACCGCGAGATTCGAAAACCTCACACATTCGGGACAAATTATGGGTAGCGGAAGTTTTGGTAAGACCTGATCTACGATGTAATGACGATCACTCGGAATCTAGCCATGCCCTGTGGCCACAAACTCAATCCGGAGGGCCTAGTGTTCCTACACGAAATCCATCTCTACATCCTTCTAGGCACGTTGAGCAACTGCATGTTGCGATTGTCGGGCCCTCCGGGGCTGGGAAGACTTCCCTATTGGGGATATTATCCAACTCATTACTTGATAATGGGAGAGGGAAAAGTCGGATCAGTCTTTTGAAACATCGTCATGAAATTGTTTCCGGTGTCACTAGTTCTGTCGCTCAAGAACTGATCGGATATTCTGCAAGCTCTATGGCTGAGGAGCCGGCGAAGGTTGTCAATTATGCTTCTGGAAACGTCAGCGCGTGGAACGATATTCATGCGACAGCGGCCGGTGGTAGACTTGTCTTTCTCTCTGATCTTCCAGGGTCCTTGCGGTA
The DNA here is from genome assembly GCA_029635245.1 of Nannizziopsis arthrosporioides. NCBI lineage: Eukaryota > Fungi > Ascomycota > Eurotiomycetes > Onygenales > Nannizziopsiaceae > Nannizziopsis > Nannizziopsis arthrosporioides. The sequence continues at coordinate 3,729,456 of CP098263.1, read as the reverse complement.
CAGCAAGTCTACCCTTCGAGGCCTGATAAGCATGGAACCCGATTACGCCCTACTGTGTATTCCTGCAAACGGCGCAGGAAGTAATGAGCCCGCGGAAGTTGGCGAAGCTGATTTGACCCTCTCGTACCTCGATCTATGCCTGAAATTGGATATTCCCATCGTTTTAGTTGTCACAAAACTTGATGTCTCAAATGCTTCAATGAAGCAAATACTGAACCCAAGTTTCTCCGCGATTAAAGCGGCTGGAAAAAAACCAGTGACTCTCTTCCGTTCCACTGACTTCCAAGAAACGGAATACGATACTCACGCTATATCAACGAATGATCGTGATATAGTGGACAATGCGATGGCGTCAGTGGATGGCGATGATGTTAGTAACGTTGTTCCAATTGTCTTTACAAGTGCAGTGACGGGAGTTGGAATAGGGCGTTTGCATGCTCTACTTCGGTCGTTACCGTTTCCTAAAATCCGGAGGTCTACTCCTCCCTTAAACCAAGTTGACAAATGCGACAAGTTGCTTGATATTGATGATGTATACGAAATGCCACTTTCAAAAGTTTACTCCGCCTCAGAAGAGAGTAAGAGCCAGAATGACACCGGAATCGTTCTTTGTGGTCGTATGCGTCGAGGTGCTATATCCACTGGAGACATCTTGGTTGTTGGGCCGATTACGCCAGACGTCAAGCAAGATAGCAAATCTAGCGACCTTATCTCCAACCAGCCCAAAGCGCCATGTAGCAAATCACTCCCTGAAAATCTAACATCTTTGCGACTTCAGAGACTCCAACGCCATTCGTTCCCGGCTCATGCGGAGAGATACTGGCAAGAAGTCCGCGTGGTTAGCGTTCGAAATCTTCGACAGCCGGTCATGTCTCTCCAGGAAAATCAGATAGGAACCATTGGAATTGACCCTATACACCCGCGGGCTTGTCTGGGGAAGATTCGTAAAGGGATGGTACTTGCCGCATTCCAATCTTCCCCTCAAGCGCCAGTTCCGTTCCCACAATCCCGGACGGGTTACCACACCGGATTTGTTGCTATTTTCCCTACATCGCATGTCCATGACCTACCTTCTTCCCTCATCGTGGGAAGCAACATGGTCATTTACATTCACTCGGTCAGAGCATCTGCAAAAATACTGGCCATTGACAAGCAAGAGGAGCCCCATAGAAAATTATCTACATCAGAAATTGAAATTTTCACTCTAGATGGGCCTGAAGATGCTGACGATGTACATCAGGACTTAGACCGTGGAGTTCCGCAGGATGTAAAAATCGCATTTTCATTCCTCTCTTCTGTGGAATGGATAGAAGTAGGGTCGCGAGTTCTAGCAGTTCCCTCTACCGCCGGCTCCTCCTCCACGACATTGACGTCCTCTCCATCCACATCAGCCAGAGGTGCCCAGAACCTCAGAGGCCTTGTGGGCTGGGTGTGCGAAGTAATGCCATCTTGAATTCCATGCAAATTACATTCTCATCTTTGTTTTGATGTTCCAATTTGAAAAGTGCGTATGGATGTATGTATATACGTATTTCTTTGCTTCTTCCTTCTCCATAATTTTCCTTCCGTTTCTTTAATTCTGTGTTCTTTTCTGGATTGGATTAAAATGCTAGAAATGGAGTATTTTCAGTTTAGATCGAGACGAGTCATCGATCAGCATCCCACTTGTAGATGTATGTTGATTTTATCGTCATGGGGCTTCTGAGGCTCCTGGAACACGGTCAAATGATTAAGTGCGGGTGTATGATGAGTTAGGAATCGCTGACTTCCGTTCCGGAGTACATAGGATACGCCCCTTTCATCAATACTTGGCTGTCTCTTCGTAGGCACTAGATAATTCTGCTGAATGAGATATTCGAAATTCTCCGACTTCTGTACTCCGGAGCATACATCTAATAGTAGGAATCTTGCATTTCTAAAATTGTTGAGGGAGTTCTTGGTTAGTTGACCTAGAAAGGAAACGGGGTTGAAGGTAACGAACCGGCAATATATTCACGATACAGCTGTATATTTGCAGTTTTCGCCTGGATAAAGTAAAGCGCCCCGGGCGTCTCCAGCCAAGCATCATAATTGTACCTCAGTGTAAGTTTCACCTCTTCTAGACTTTTATGAATGTACGGGCGAGGCACACGAGCTAGATGCTCCTCGACATTGTCCAACAGCTCCCTCCAAAGTAACCGGTTTGCATTATGGATGGCATCGTATAAGGTGTTTACTTGATCCTCTAAATTGGAAACTGCTGCAGAGCGAGAATGGCCCTCAATGAGATGTCGATGGCGTGAAATAATTGGGCTTTGAGGCACATTCTTTTGGATCAAATCAACAATTGCACGAGGGAGCCTCGGGCCCAAAACAGAAGCTGACGCTTCCAGTCTTTTGAGGTCGAAAAGCAGCTTAACTTTCAAGAGAAGTAGCGCAAAAGTATGGTGTAAGTTGAGCCCTTTACGACAGAAAATGTCGACAGACTCGAAAGCATCCGCATCCCTGAGGTCAAGATATGGCAAACTCCTATCGTTCCAGTCGTGGTCCCCTTTCCTCTCTACCAGAGCCCACCATTTCACAAAGTCATAGCATTCCTGGTCGAGGTTCAAGCGCAGCATCAGTGCAGGCAGTGCATGCCTTACACCCATATCATCACCTCTGTCCAAACGTAAATGTCCATAAGATGGTCAAGCTGAACCTGAATAGATTCAATATTTAGAACTCCAGACATAATGTCGACTAATGTAGCCCGCGTTTGCAACTAGATGCGCATTTCAATCATTTCAACGGTATTGTCAAGGAAGGTTCCAGGGTGCATCCAGTCGTCATCGTGGAGTCTCCGCTCTGCCTCCTCCAGTCGACGGCGCTGTTTCTTTATAGCATTGCAGGCAGCTTTATGCTGTGGACGATCGGTAGCTTGGTGATCGTGTCCGCAGTACTGCATGATTTTACAGCCGGTACATCGGAGGAGATTTTCTCTTTTGCCGCAGAATCCGCAGCCCGAGGGGAGGACGCGTTGCCAGAGCATCTTTACAATTGGTTAGCGCTCAGACTGGATAATGTTCGGCCACAGCAGAAACAGAACTGAGAGGAACGTATAGCTCTATAATAAGAATGTAGCAAGGCCTCGAAGGAGCGGTTCAAGCGGAATTGTGCGATGGAAGGTATAGTTAGGCAACTGATGAAGTCGCGTTGAGATAAAAAATCTCGAGATGAACCGGCAAGTGAGCATGCAAACAGTGCAAACGCGAATTTAGTTAACTAACTAGGTAACTGATAAGTGGTGGACGGAGTAAGCTTTGGTTGACTGTAGGTATCTAAAAATCTTTCAATTCCTGACGAAGAAGCTGAATTCGGGATGTCGGGCTACTTGGAAGTTATGTATCTAGTCACTCGAGTCTAAATAACCACTATTCCATGCTGTTTCCTTTGGTGCAATTGGAATGAATTGATTCTTGGGCTATACTCTGTATACCATTTCACCGTCTTGTTTTGGAAAAATGGAGATTCGGTTTGATCGCTGCCGCCAGAAAGTGCTTTAGAGGCATATGCCTGTCACATATGCTTCGAAGTCGGACAATGAACAGATAGAAGCCGACCTTGGAGGGTCAAGCATAACTATTCTTGACGAATACCCCCAGTTTGAAGTCACCAAGGCCAGAGATCTCGAACTACTACTACTAGTACTACAAACAATACGTTTTACCCTATAGGGGTCTTCCAGGTGTAGACTACCTTTGCCATGCTTGGGCCGGTCGTTGCTGGGCCAGTCAGAAAACCTCCAAAAAGCGTGCAGATAGACCCACATACCAAGCTGCCATCTGACAAAAGAGACTGTGCAGCCAAAATTTGTCATGGTACGTACCCCTCTGAGGTAGTAAAATGATATAGAGGTTGACTGCTTCGTGTAGCTGTCTCAAACACAGTCCACCAGATTATTACCAGAAAGCTTCATGCTAGGGTACCTCCTCCCCTGGTAAAAGTTGAACCTTCGGCAACAAGGAAACCTATTGCAGGCGAAAGGGGGAATGGCGTTCCACCGCCGCCAGGAAAGGGCAACCATCCAATTGGAAGCCCTAGAGATCCGAACAGCAAGGCTCCTGCGAAGCTCAGGCCGTATACCCCTAGGACAATTTCTCCGAAACATAGGGTCCTTACAATGCAGGAATACCTGGAAAAGGGCAAGGAAGTGAGGAAAAATCTCGACGATGCTATTGCGAACAAAAAACCCGATGTGAGCCGTATGGAAGCCGAGCTTCTGTATAGAGTCGACAGAAAAGAGACGCCAATAGATCTGGAGGGAGTTCCTGCACCTTTTACGAAACTAGCTGGCTTGGAAGAAAAGCAAAACACGTTCACTGAAATTGCTTATCTCAATGATCCATCAAAGTTGCAAGCCGATTGCAGATTTTTCCATATCAACCAAGCCCTCTACAGCGCAGAAGCCAAGACCATCGATGTGAGATTCAGTTATGCCAGAGAGGATTACTACCCTGACGATGTTCGTTTGCCGTGGTCCGAGATGGTTTTCCAGGGATATAAATCTGTTGCTGGTGACGTCAAGAGCCTCAAATTCGTCATGCGCAGCGAGATCGACAACTCCGGCACTCTCAAAGTGATAGAGACTCTCCGGACTCAGTTCTCTATTCCCAACGACAAGATAGGGATTTTCAAGCCGGACGAACCTGGCTCGGTAGTGGACAATGCATTTTCTACGCTCTCCGGAACGGATAATGTTAAAGGGGTATATCGTATGCTTGCCGACCATCACATCGATTTTGGTGACCTCAAGGTCGTCAAAATCTACGCTTCCAACGATGAATTTCTTCTTATCGAGTTAGGCCGTTAGATGAAGTGTGGCCGGGAAAGGAGGCATGGAATGAAGGTTGGATCGGGTATCGAGCGGCTCGAGGTCATATTGTATTATTAGAGTATGTCTATACACATACATAACATAGAGTAGATTTGCGCATGCTCGATTGAACTTTGTGTGCAACTGGCTAGCTACCTGATATATTGCTGTCATATTCCTCTTGCTGTTTTGCATGGAGTGTTGCTCTTAATGAGATTACCGGAGTGCAAATTGCCGGGCTTCCGGTACAGAAAAGGGACAGATGGCACGTGACCTTGAAGTTGCCAAGAAATTTGACTTTGTTCGCGTTTATCGAAGTCAAGCTCGGGGAGATTATGATTCCTTGACCCTTCAGCTAATTCTTTCCCGAAAATCGCAGTATTTGATACTATTGTATAATACCTGAAAATTAGAATCCGAACGACATCTAACCTGGGTCATTCTTGTCCACCATGAAGCTTGTTCGGTAAGTGATTCTAGAAGCACTCTCCCTCTTTCGGCAGGGTTCAAGACATTTGTGCCCGCTAACGTCTCTCAAATGATAGGTTTCTTATGAAATGTGCAAATGAGACGGTCACAGTCGAATTGAAGAATGGTATAGTTGGCGCCCCGGATGTAGCCCAAGCGGTGTTTGAAGTCACTTGAACAATGATCTTTCAAGCACGATACGTCGCGACCTATAATGCTAAGACTTCGCATCTAAACTAGGCACGATTTTACACGGTACAATTGCATCAGTCTCGCCGCAGATGAACACTGCTCTTCGCACGGTTAAGATGACACCCAAAGGTCGCGAACCCATGTCTCTGGATACAATCAATATCCGCGGTTCTACAATTAGATATTTTATCCTGCCAGACAGTCTACAGCTAGACACTCTCCTCATAGACGATACGCCCAAACCGAAGAATAAGGCGAAGAAAGAGACAGACCGTGGCCGTGGAAGAGGCGGTCCAAGAGGACGAGGCGGCAGAGGAAGAGGGCGCGGCCGGGGTCGTGGTTTCTAAAAAGATTTCTATTGCTACGATTTTTCTCAGGAGCATGGTCTTTGCTTGCTTTATATTACGTGTGTGATCACGAGGCGCAATTTGATTTTGAGGGGCTCACGGGTACCAAAGTGCCATCACTACATACGAGTAGTCACCCGAGCTTATGATACTGAGTTGCTGGTGTATTTCGCGAGGGGGCTATCGCTTTTCCGACGTATTGGATTCTCGCGCAAATCTGACAGAAAATAGAACGGTGGGACATATCCAGATCGCAACGGCGGAGGCGAATCAACCACCGCAACCATTTGGATGGACGTGTGATACGTGAAGAGAGCTCATATTGCAAAGCCTTCATAAGTCTAAGCTTGGGACAAGAGCTTATTGGGGCTATGCGGCGCTCAAAAATAAACATATCAATTCAACCAACCCTTTCTCTCCAAATCCGTAATATGACAAGCTTTTCCCAACCTGCTTTCAACCCACTTCGACCAACTACATCCGCATTCCAGCCGGGCCCCCAATCTTGAATACGCGCTCTAACCTCGTCAGGTCTATTCTGGGCGCATAGTAAGATATATGCCACTCCTCGCCTGGAACAAAGGGTATGTGGAAGCTCTTTCAGGAGTCTATTGGTAGTTTCCATCCCATCTTCCCCACCCGCGTAAGAAAGTGAAAGCAGATGAGAGTCCTGATCAAAAGATGACTTGGCAAATTCTGAAAGCTTCGCATCGCTGGAGGGAAGTGAAGGTAGCTCCGGTGTAGGCACATAAGGGGGATTGAATATGAGAATATCCACGGTGCCGTTACGTAGAGGAGAAGAGAGATCTCCTGTCACAGTTGCAATCATCTGAGGGCCGGCCACGCCTCTGGTACCGTCTCGCTGGCCCGTTGACTTCTCCTCAAGCGCGATGCGCACCGTTTCTCCTGTTTCTGCACATGCATTTCTATTGACGTCGATGCCCAGCGTCAGTACATCCGATCTTCCCAGGATATATTTTGAATTTGCTGCAATGAATGCGAGAACTACTCCGGAACCTGGGCCTATCTCGGCGACAAGCGGCGATGGAGTTGTGTAGCTATTCGGCCCGGGAGTGAATCTATCAGAGAGCCATGCGGTTTCTGAAGGTGACGAGAGGGTATCTAGGAGTAAATAACTGTCTTCTGCAGGTTCATATATTGTGTCAAAGCAGACATGGGAAGTGGACGGCGTGGGAAGCATAGCACTGTCGAAGGGCTAAGCCACCTGAAGATAACCTATGCGAATGGTTATTCTCTAAATTATCGAAATAGACCTGCGGAGGACTAACTACAGCACGTAACTGTTTCGCGAAAGCTCCGTGGGTGAGTTGGAATGAAGCTCAAGCTGCGATGCGCGCCAAGTGCCGTAACTAGTAGCTATTGAAGATTTTAAACGGCCTCGGTTCAACCAAATCAACTTGTTTGCTTTTTTACATAACAGAGGGCAAGAACATTCTTTTTTTTTTTTTTTTGGGTTACCGTCGACAAGCTATCGAGCTTCAGGCCCTAAACCAAAGAATCCAGAGCGTCAAGAACCTGTCATTCAAAAAAACCGCCATTGCCAAGATGAGAGTCTCTTCCATCCTCCGCATGGCCACATCTTCGACCATTACCTCTCCTTCAGGCCTAAGACCAGCTCCGCTTGCACTACTACCTCCTCTACCGCTCTATCGCCGACTGCTCAGAGCACATAGGAAGCTCCCGAAAGATCTTCGACTTTTGGGGGATGAGTATGTCAAAGCGGAATTCCGAGCTCATCGGAAGGTCGACAATCCTCTTCATATTGTGAGTGTGTGTCTGTTTCTGTGTCTGTTCTGCGAGACTTGATTGTGCTCACTCCCTATGTTCTATCACTTTAGGTTGGATTCTTGACCGAATGGCAACTATATGCTCAGAAGTTAGAAGGCGACTCATGGCGCGACGAGAAGTTGGACAAAGCAAAGCTGGAGCAACTCAGTGGTTCGTCATTCCACCCTTGAGGGGATCAATATGATCTTGGCTGGCCATGTTGATTGACGAGAAACCCCTCACCTTTAGATCAGCAACTTGGCCAGCTTTACGAGCTCATGCAGGCAACCAGGCATAAAGACGATGACCACAATGGCGATTCATAATCCGTCAAAGACAAAGATTACAGTCATTGTTGAGAATCAATCCTACAAAGCGGCTGGCTGTTGTGTCGGGCAAAGTGATCTTGCTATCCACGCATTCACTTTGTCAAGGATGAAGGTCCTGAGATTTGATTCACAACCGCCCGTTGGCCGTATAATATGAGCATCCTGCACTACGAGCTGCCCTGGAAAGTTCCCGCTTGGGCTCACTTAAGATATCGAACTACGTTGTCATACCCAGAACTTTTACGCTCTTACGGCTCTACCAATTAGCTACTTCACCAAGCCGACACACTTCAGCATGTGTCGCCCGGTTTATTTCAAATCCACCACCTGCAAGCACTACTGGCTAATAATTGGCCAACCCTGCGAGGCGGATCCCGGTTTTAATACTTGCACGATGCTCAACAGCAAAGGCATCTTGCCATTCACCGCCGGAGGGCCGATCGATGCGAGAGCCAATTCATGCCCAGTCTGCGACAAGGGGGTAAATACGACAGAAATTTTACCCGGATGGTAGCAAAAGACTCCCTCAAATTCGAGTTTTTATGCGGAATGTGCAGTGTCATGTAAATGCAGGGATGATGATAATTGCCGAGACGACATATGGGCCAACGCGAAGACACTTCTAAAAATATGATATGATTTGCACGATCAGGGTGCAATCCTACCGCCGAAGTCTGCTCCTTGCAAGTTTGGCCCTGCTACCTGGTTCTTCGCCATTGAGCCGGCGAGACTGGCCTATGAAGTAGAAACTCTTGGTTGAAACGTGGAAAGGCAAAGGGCGAACTTCGGATTGACACATTCCGAATGAAGGATGCGATTCCTGTTGGCCTATAGGGAATGGTTATATTTACACATTCTTCGATCTAGTGCTTGCTACTCCGTATGTATGTACATACATACAGTACAATTGCTTGCGGTTGCGCAAGCATCGGCAAAATAAGCTGCACTCGCAAACCTCCAATATCATATTGATGATAAGCATGTGTAACTATTGTGTCTTCAATCTCGTCAAGCCAGTCCGTTATCACGCAAGAATCCCGTAATTTTAACCAAATGACGCCAATGAAAGTGCAGTTGACGTTATGATAACATTAGCCTAGTGTACTCCACTTCTCCATACCCAATCCACTATGGGCCTCAGTGCGGCCACTTCTAGCGATTATCCTCATCGACTCATGCTTCGGAGTGCTCCAGCCAGGTCTCGGCGTTTTGGCTCGAATCTCGATTTCGCCCCTGCCGAGTGATTGTCGGCGTTTCTTGTCCACTCAGATTCGTGCATTTGATCAAGAGCCAAGAAAGCCCGCGCCCTGACCGGCAAATATCAAACACGTCGGGGTGCTGAGTAGCAGATACATGAGCTCTGGCTCATGTTGAGAATGCCACGCCAAACATATTCCACAGCAGCGAAACAAAACATGCCATATGGAGAAAATGATCACCAAACTTGGGGTCAAAGTTCTACTATGAACTCACAATTAGGGTCTGGAAGCCTATTGAAATCTGCTTGGCCCTCAAAGAAGTTTATCCAGCTTGTCGCAGCTCTGAGGATCGTCTACTAAGCCAAGCAAAGTCTTCCGCCATACCGGGGTACAAGGTACCTTACCCCTTCTTTATGTAGCATTTCCAATCGGTGATATGCCCCCAGCCTGGCCTCACGGTCATGAATTTAGCCCAATCCTATGCTTGCCTGGCGCCGAAGAGGTCCAGGAGGTGTGCTTCGTTGTCGCCGGTGGCACAGACTGCCGTATGTGTTACGTTGACCTCAACCCCTACAGTCCGAGGCGGGACTATACCAGTATGCAAGCGTTCCTTGGGTTTCGAGATAAGCGGCGGCGGATATTCCGCTCCCTTGATTGAATTCAATAATGGGTATATATATACCCTAAGGGATTCCCGCAATCCAGGTTTCCAAAACACTTGACTTTGCAGATACCCAGAACAGTTGCGACATTCCTCATACTCTATTGCCTCTAACCTCCTCACTTCTTCCAATTCTTGCACAATGGCTCCTGTTTTCTATGAAACCGCACCAATCATCACCAGTGCTGGCGCTGGCGCCTGCGCTAGTGGCAGTGTCAACAAGAAACCCTCAGTCCCTCTTTCCTTATTTCCTGATGGATTGAAGACCACAGGTCAACATCCTCCTTTATATGACCGCATTAGGCCATTCTCAGAATTTCCTCGGGAAATCACCGGACCAACCGTCTGGAAAGCCGAAGACTTCACAGGCCGTCCCGAGCAATGGACCCATCGCTTCACCGAAGAGGAGCTTGCTGAGTTAAGCCGCGCTTCGGATGCATTCATCGCGTCGGGCACCCCTCTGACCGGAATAACCAAGGTAAGTTATATGCGACTTGTTCATGAATCCTTCTAATGTGACGCAGGACCTTTTTCCATTGCCTAAATTCTCTGCCTTCCTCCGGGAACTCCAGGAAGATCTCCTTGACGGAAAAGGTTTCATCCTTTTCAAAGGACTTCCTGTCCAAGCATGGGGAAATCACAAGTCTGCGGTGGCATATATGGGAATGGGAACATACTTGGGATACTTCCTCAGCCAAAACGGCAGGGGGCATGTCCTTGGACATGTCAAAGACTTGGGCGACGACTCTGGAAAGATCGACAAAGTGCGAATCTACCGAACAAATGCCCGGTAAGCATTGGAAAAAAACTCGATACAAAAGTCATATCACTGACGGTTTCTCAGTCAATTCTTCCATACGGATGATGGCGACATTGTTGGCTTGCTTTGCGTTGCAAAAGCACTCGAGGGAGGAGAATCGGACCTCGTGTCATCGCACCACGTCTACAATGTTCTCGCAAAAGAGCGCCCAGACGTTCTCAAAACCCTCACTGAGCCTATTTGGTATGTTGACCGAAAGGGAGAGACCAGTGTAGGCGAAGAAGAGTACATTCGGACTGCCATCATGTATCTTGAGGATGGTGGCAAAGGCCGTGTATACACCAAGTAGGCATCTTTCTCGGTCCCTTGATAGATACCTTCCGCTAACTTGTTGCAAGATGGGATCCATATTACGTGCGCTCGCTCGACCGATTCTCCGACGCTGGTATTATTCCACCACTGTCGCCAGAACAAATCGAAGCCATGACTGTTCTTGAGGAGACATGCTTGCGGCTCTCGCTCCACATGGTTCTTGACGTCGGTGACATCCAATTCCTTGCAAATCCACAGGTTCTCCACGCGCGTACTGCGTACAAGGATTACCCTGCACCAGCTCCCCGCAGGCACCTCATGAGATTGTGGCTGGCCACACCAGAGACTGAGGGTGGCTGGAAAATTCCTTTCTGGGATAGCAAGGAGAAGAAGCGAGGTGGTATTCAGGTCAACGATCAGCCCCCTGTGGCTCCTTTGGATGCCGAGTGAAGCTATCCATGCATAATATATTTTGCTTCATTGTAGGGAGGAGTTTCAGCGAGATTGCGAACATGTTTAGCCTGGTTGTGGGGAGTTCATTTCCTTGGTTCTTGGTATATGATGCGTCTCAAGCGTTAATTAGCAACTGGTTCTGTTGATTATCTTGTTTGAAATAATGTTGCAATCGCGGGGTTGAGTTTAAGCGGACGGGAAGCCAAAATTGAGAGAAAGTCCTGCCAAGAGCGGACTATTGTCGGACCGAATTTGTATTTAGCGAAGGTTTGGTACATGTATGTATATCCTACAGATTTTTATGCACCGGAACAAGTACCCGGAAGAGACAATAAATATATCAACGTCCTCACTCAGTGCGCAAGAAATATTTCAGTGGAGACAAGAGTTAGAAAGTGCGGTATTCCTATTGGTCCTGACGGTTTGTGATTGTCTCATAAACGTGCTCTGTCCATCAAGAAATTACATTTGGATAGTCACGATTTTATCGTCTGCATCATGGCGCTGGACGCAGAGAACAAGGAGCACCGAAAAGTTATACCAGAGTCGAAAAGAAGCAAGAAGCGAAAACGGGAAGAAAACCCCAGTGGATTCGGGAAGAAACGCCAATTGGCCGAACGTTTAGCTCTCCAAGATGGGGAGGATAGCTCGCTCAAACGATCCAATGGGCCAAAGGACAGAGTCCATACGACCAAGAGAAACGAAGAATCAGGCTCACCGGCAAAGACTGACACGAGGACCAAGAAACCGAGCCAGTCTCTAAAAGAAAAGGCAAAGGCCTTATTTGAAGTACGGAAACGGCTGCCAATATTTGCTCATGCCGATGAGATCCGTAAGCAGCTGCTACGGACCGATGTTATGCTACTCATTGGTGAAACTGGTAGTGGAAAAAGTACTCAGGTGCCTCAATTTATTTTTGATGAGGAATGGTGCCATAAAAGGACCGTCAAGGTGTGTTCATCGTCAGCGTCGAACGGGAAGAAGAGCAAGATTGAGGTCGGCGGGTGTGTAGCCATCACCCAGCCACGGCGAGTGGCAGCAGTTTCGCTCGCGAGGAGGGTTGCAGAGGAGATGGGTACACCATTGGGCAATTCTTCGCCGGCAAGCAAAGTGGGATACTCGGTGAGATTCGACACTTCGACGTCGCCGAGTACGAGGGTGAAATTTTTGACAGATGGGATGTTGCTGCAGGAGATGTTGAGCGATCCCTGGTTAACAAAGTACAGCGTTGTAGTGGTGGACGAAGTTCATGAGCGAGGTGTCAATGTGGACCTGCTGCTTGGGTTTCTGAGGAACTTGGTGTCAGGGTCCAAAGAGGGAAGAGGTGGTGTACCCCTGAAAGTGATTGTGATGAGCGCTACGGCCGATATGGAGAGTCTGCTTGCATTTTTCAAAGAAGGTTTCAAAAGGAGCCCCATTCAGACTGCTACTCCTGGCTCGGACACGGCAAATGCTGAGGTCGTATTTCACGGCGAAGACTCGGCGAGCACAATCCCGGCGATGGAGCCGGTTGCATGCCATATCAAAGGCAGGATGTTTCCGGTAACAACTGTCTATTCTCCGGAGCCAGTGCCGGACTTTGTCGACGCCGCATTGAAGACAATATTCCAAATACACTACAAAGAGCCTTTACCGGGTGATATTCTTGTCTTTCTTACAGGGCAAGAGACAGTCGAGTCGCTTGAATATATGGTAAATGACTACGCGCGTGATATTGATCCAGCCCTTCCAAAGGTGCTGGTTGTCCCCTTGTTTGCTGCTTTGCCGCAAGCTGCACAGCAACGAGTCTTTCAACCCGCACCGGCAAGAACGAGAAAAATAATTCTTGCTACGAACATTGCAGAAACGTCCGTGACTGTTCCCGGTGTGAGGTACGTCGTCGACTGCGGCAAGGCCAAAATGAAACAATTTCGAACTCGCCTGGGCCTGGATTCTTTGCTTGTAAAACCAATATCCAAGTCCGCGGCGGTTCAGCGAAAAGGTCGTGCAGGTCGTGAAGCTCCTGGCCAATGTTATCGACTGTACACAGAAAAAGACTATCTGGCACTTCAAGAAGCTAATACTCCGGAAATTCTTCGGTGTGACTTGAGCCAGGCAATACTGACCATGAAAGCGCGCGGTGTTGATGATATCGTAGGCTTTCCCTTTCTTACGTCGCCTCCGAGAGAAGCTATCGAAAGAGCTTTGTTACAGCTTTACAACATTCAAGCACTGGATGAAGGCGGCAAAATCAGTGCAATCGGGGAGAAAGTCGCCAAGTTACCCTTGACGGCGCCCCTTGGGCGAGTTCTACTAGCCGCAGCGGGCTACGGGCAGGATTGCCTACAAGATGTGATCGACATCATCTCCGCGCTAAGTGTGGAAAACATGTTTTTGAGCACAACGTCAGAGGAGAAAAAGGAGGCCGCTGAAGCGGCAAGGCGAGATCTGTATCGTAGAGAAGGGGACCATTTGACGATGCTGGCGACAGTTCGCGCATACTCAGCCGAAAATTCCGACCGCAAAGCTTGGGCTGAAAAACATATGGTGTCGCACCGGGCTATGCAATCAGTCATGGTTAGTGATTATTTCCAATTTGCAATATCGCCCTGCTGATTACTGCTTAGGATGTGCGCAAGCAACTCATCACGCAATGCAAGCAAACCAGGCTTTTTGATTCGGACCAGAACACGCCTGGGGTCAAACCGGAGCCTGCCACTAGCATGGACATCTACAACCCGGAATCAATACTCAAGAGTTTCTTGACTGGTTTCGCATGCAATACTGCCAGACTCTTTCCCGATGGTAGCTACAAGACGATCGTTGGAAATCAAACTGTCGCTATTCATCCGTCTAGCGTATTGTTTGGGAGAAAGGTGGAGGCCATCATGTATAACGAATACGTGTTCACCAACCGCAGCTACGCTCGGGGTGTCAGCGCGGTGCAGATGAATTGGATCGGAGAGATTCTAGCGGGCTCGTAGATAGAAACCGATCGCCAGCCATCGCAATTGTTTCCGACGGCTCTGCCTCGGGATCTCGAGGCAGATAGGTTGAGCTGAATGCTTGTCTTTCGGAAGATCTACACTCCATTCCCTGACTCCAGCCTCTGGCTGCGTGCAGGATATCCACTTTTTCCCCTCTCTGATTCTCGATGCATGGGGCAGGCCGTAGTATTGATCCTAACCGATAGTCAAGAATTGTGCCATTGTGCTCTCCCACCGACCATTTTGGCTGTTGCTGGCCTTTCGAACCCGTCCACCCGCATGTGCCATGCACCTGAGCCCGATGTTTAGGCCATTCCCTAGCGCGAGAAATTAGCCAGATAATTGTCATAGTTTCCACAGTCTCCATTGTATCCGATCTCGGGATGACTGATAGACTTCCAAGGCTGGAACGGCCCCAGTTAATCTGACATCACGACAAGTGGCTATCATAGCACGTCGGGAGCCGTGATCCTTCGCGAGATAAGGCATCCAGCAGAACCAGCATAAGAAGAAGAACATGAATCCGAACAATCTCTTCTGACCCTACAGGCTTGTCTGCAATTTTTACCCGTTTGGTCTGAAATTTCCTCGCTGCTGGGGTTTCCTGTTTCATTTTCCAGGCCAAGTGGACGCTACTCGCGCTGATTGGGGGCATCGTTGATCAGCGGATCCCTGATCGCGAACTCAACTAATCACTAACTAATCACTACGCCGTAATAAAGGACAAGTGCCATTTCACCACGCCCACCGCCAGCCGAATGACCGTTGATTGGAGACCTCGTTTCTGGTTTTTCTTCTTTTCAATTTAACAGAGGCCTATTGCGGGAATACAAGCAGTTCACTAGCGGTCATTCTTATCTCGAGTCTTTGTTTGCGTTGAGCGGTCACCAAGTAGTTAACTTAACGGAGTACTTAACTCTATAACTACCCGCCTCGACTGGAGTCATCCTACCGCAACGTCTTTTCCTTATCACAACCCATTATCATTCCGTGTTCACTTTTTTCTGTTCGGTATCATCTTCAGCACAGCAACTAAGCCATGGCATTCCGCGTTCCCAGCCAGGCTCAGCAGACTCGCCGGTCCGTCCGTCATGTATCCCCGAGCCGTCCTATCCCCGCAGTCGAGGCTATTGCCTCAACCCTCAGTCCACGCGAAGAAGAGTCACAAGAATGGGTTCTCTTCTCTCCTGAAACCGCCCAGTCTACGACCGCCCGAACGCACACCACCTCGACCGAGCGAACACCGCGGACGGCTGGCCGCTCCCGGTTGAGTGATTTCGGCTCCCTTGGAACTGCTCTACGAACGGAAACAGACATAGACCATGCTGATTTATTGGAAGAGGATGCTGCAGAACTTGATAGCCTTGACGATGGCTTACACGCCTTCGGGGAATCGTCTGCTCAAGAGCCAGCTTCGGAGCAACTACTCCAGCTACACCAGAGCGATCCCGCGTTTCTACCGGCGCACGATGGCTTGGGAACCTTTGTGCCAAAGAACACCGACGTCCAAGAACAGCTATGGCAGCATGAGCGGTTCAATCCTAATAGAAGACCGGAACTCAGATCCCGACGACGGTCAAGCCTGCACCGACACCTCGAGTCGGTTGATGAGATGCAGAGTATGGATATGGAGAGGGATAGATGGCAGCGGATTGAGCAATGGCGGATGGAGCAAAGCAGAGTGTTGTTGCAAGAAATAGAAAAAGAATCGAAGCGACAGCGGCGGCGGCGGCACAGAGCAGGTTTTGCTAAGCAGGTTCCCAGCGTCGCGGTGGGGACCACATCAGGCGACAAAGATGTTAGCGATGAGGAGCGGTCACCTACTACTAATGAGAGCTCCGACAATAGCTCGCAGACTGAAGAGTCGTTTTGGAGACGCGTTACGCGTAAAGTGATTCGAGACCTGATTGGTATCGATGACTCGATTCTTGCCGTTATCTTTGGAGAGGCTCTTGTCGAGGATATCGAACAAGATGACCAACAGCAACTGCCTGTGCCTGAAAATGACCCGCAGCACACCGTACAGGGAACCACCAGCCTCGGTTCAAGTATCAGGATGGACTCGGAGAGGCCACAGGACCTCGACGAAATACTCAAGGGAGAGTTATTCTTATCGTCGAGTGATAGCTTGTGGCAAGAAAGACTGCTGAATCACATTGCTCGGGAATTGGGTGTCCTGGTCAACCAGATATGTGAACACCCAGGCGCCTTTTCGACATACCTTCATGCGCCTTCATCCGCCAGCACCACCGATACTGCCGCCTCAATAACACCTGCGTCCTTTCAGCAACGGCATGCTGCATCGAGACCAGTTTCCCAGGACGGATCCAGTAATGACGTTCCGGAATTCAACCCGACTCTCCAGGATGCTGCTAGTGCCCACCACGCCGCTCTCTGGGGCATAGAGGAAGAAGGCCCTCGCGGAGATCGTGTTCCGAATACTGAATACTGGGAACGAGAGCTGACTATGAAAATGGCTTTCCGCTATCTTTGCAGAAGTCTAGCCGGAAAGGCACCCTTCTCCAATGACGGTACATCTACGCCGACACCCAGCTCTTCCGAGCAAGCAGACCAAGCAGCATCTCGTCGCGCATCTGTACTCAGACACCATCATCCTCTTGTCGCACGAGCAGACGCGCATCTCCGCTCCAATCGTTCCCAGACGAGACGTCGCCAATCCCACTCTTCCGGAGTCGGAGTTCTCTCTGGCAGAGTAAACACCCACGCTGCTTCGAGTTTGTCTCGCCTCGGTGGCCCTTCCTCATCTCCCATTATCTTCCGCCATATCCCTCGTCCTAGCTCAAGCTGTGCAAGCCAAAGCACGATGCTTTCATCGACCAAGGGACCTCTAGGCAGTGGATCAAGCAGGCACTATTGGGACCTTGGTAGCGTGGGTAGTAACAGCGCCATTCCTGTTGGTGCCACTGGAGGAATGGGAAGCTGGGGAGATGTTTGAAGTCGCGCTGGTAGCCTGGGACCACCGGTGTTCATGCATACAATATACTTTACATATACCCTTCGGCGATTTCGCGTTTCTGCCTGGGTGCATCGGGGATTGTCCGGAGAAGTCTGGCAATATCAAATAATGAATTTAGTAGACCAGGAATTTTCCATATTCTTGGGGGCATTTTTCATTCAACTTGGCGTTTTGTTCCTATGCATCTCCAATCTTGTGATATTTTAACGAGAATTACAATGCAGAAATTGCCATTTACATGGAGTTCATAGGAGTCTTAGTTCTTCATAAATTTCCTGGAGAATGAGACCGTACTTGAATTGATAGTAATATAGGCACAATTGTATCATTTCGAAATAGAACCATTCCTGTCAAATCAACTGTATCAACTCCCTCCATTGAAATGTGATTGTTCATTAAAAAAACTGAAAACCAGAAAAACAGCAACCTTTTACGCCTGAGACAAATTCTCATAGGCATCAGGGAACCGCCTCATATTGTTCTGGATATTTCCCTTGTTTCTCAGGAACTGCACATAAGCACCGTCGATCTTGACCTTGCCCTCCTTGCGTAGCTGGACATACTCCTCCCGTCGAAGGGGAGTGAAGCCCCAGTTCTTGCTGACAATGATCTTCTGGCGACCAGGGAACTTGTACATGGAGCGGCGAAGAGCCTCAATAGCGTGAGCTCGATTGGCGTCACGGGTGCGTACACTGAGGAGGATCTGGCCAATGTTGACACGGGCAACGACACCGTAGGGCTTTCCGTAGGCACCACGCATACCGGTTTGCAATCGATCGGCACCGGCACATGACAACATCTTGTTGATGCGGACAACGTGGAAGGGATGGGCGCGAACGCGAAGATGGAAACCTTCCTTACCGCAGATTTTGACGAGGTATCTTTCGAGAAAAAGCATATCAGTATGAAGTCTTAAGAGAATATCATATGTAGAAATGGGAATTTGCGCTTACTTGTTGGCACAGATACGGGCGGCTTCTAGGGCTTCGGAGCTCAGCTGTTCGTATTCGTTGGAGACCATGTGCACGCAGAGAGGGAATTCATCGGTGTTGGCCTTCTTACGGCCAAGGTCGAAGATCTTAATCTTGGGGTCCGGTACACCACGGTTGAATCGAGACTTGGGGTAGGGCTATAAGTGTAAAATTCCCAAATTAGTCATTCGCGTCTGGTAGAACATCAACCTTCCTCCATAGCACGGCATCTCCTTTATCCTGTCTCTGTATTTGGCCCGTGAAAATTCGATCGCGAACGTACAGCCGAGGGCACAATCAAAATTCATTCCAGGGCCGATGCCATCCTAGTCGGGGAAGTTGGGATTGGAAAACCCACCTTGTTCTTGCAGTACCGATAACATCTTGCTGGACGACGGGCCATTTTTGCTGGTTGTGATCGAAAAGACTGGCACTTCCTGCGAACACAGTATATCGACGGGTGTAATTTTAGGTGGGTAGTTGATGGTCGTCCTCTCCGTCGCCGTCGTCGAAGGGATTATATCTTGAATCTTTTGATTTCCAATCAAACTCCACTAGCGACACTGCGTGTTGTGCTGAAACCCTGTGCCCTAATTTCCTGATTGGATGGCGGCTCAAAGGATTACTAATGTCACTATCCAGTGGCAAATCTCTTTTGGGTTCAGCGACAGAACTTCCATTGAATGTCGTCCGCTCGATATCACGATTTTCTCTGGCTTCGTATAACTGTTATTCGAATGAACTCGAACAAGTTGGACAATGCCGTCGCGAGGCCTGGCCTCAGGGCGTATGCTACCACGCGCCGCTATAACGCGCCGCTATACCGCGTGATGATGGTGGAAGGAGACCTCTCAATATATACCCATCTAACTATTTGGGCGCAGACATCCGAAAAACGCAGGCAAGGCTGAGTCAATAATTTACATTGCTAGAGCTGCCAGGCTTAGAATCGAATTCAAGCTCTACTTACTGTTTTCCACTTTTTACTCTACCGGCTACCACTTACAACAGACAACATTTGCTTAACAAAGGCTTCGAGAGGAAGAGGTTACGTTGAGAGTAAGCATACGGAAAACAATCATTTTTCGTTGTGGTGCAGGAGCATCAGAGAAAGATGTGGGATACAAAGCGAATGTGGTGTATTCTTTTCGGCTTCTCATGTCCGGACGAGGTACCTTCTTTTGGTACATCTCCTGGGAACAGAATTCCTTGGGAACAACCCTTCGCCCCTTCGCCCGAACCGTGGGCGCCATGCGTACTTGGTTGATAGATAGGTACTTACCACTATGTTGGAAAGCCGACTGCTTTAACGCAAGCCCTAACCTACTTGGAACCTTTTCCGTGAGCTATCCATCTTGAATGTGTGCCTTTCAATGCTGGAAAGATGATCTCTAGGCTAATCTCTAGGTATGTTGGGTCCATGTAATGGTTAAGCCCTCTTGGAGAGGTTTGTGATGGGTTGACATAACTTGACCGCCATTTTGATGAGGACGTCAACTTCTTGTTCCGGTTGCATACAGGGTTGGTATATTTATTTGCAAATGGGCGGCGAAGCAAGACAGCCTGGTGTTCCAATAAATTGCCCTATAAGCCCAATATACTTGTCGCGAGACATTTTGCCAGTTGCCAGCAGCGAGAAGGAATCTCAGCGAATCGTGTATTCGACTACCCGTCTCTTATGACGCTGAAACTGAACACCTGGCGCTGCCATAACGATTTGGAAAGCATTCCGGTATACGAAAGATATTTTCAACGTAACTCTTTTCTGGATGTTCTCTCCAGTTTCTCTCATCCACAGTCGCTCTGCATGGAACATCATGTTTTTGATACGGCGTTGAGTTGTAATTTAGCCTGCAACCCGGACACCCTGACAACCGTGTAACGGCCAATCTTGCATTGCCAAAACAACCGAATCCTACTCGTCGTCGATCAAAAGGAATCGAGGCTGAGCGGAGTTCAGCCCCGATATTCTTAGAAGTAAGGCTCCGTCAATTAAGACTTGCGGAGTACGGAGTTTTCCGTATGAATTCCACTTGGTGGATGCCTCGGGATTGATATACCTGCGTTCAACAGAGTGAAAATGCAGTCTGGGGTTTGGACTCTCTCGAATTAATGTTCGCAACGGTGTGGGATCTTTAGTGGGAATTGGGAAATTTGAAACGGCGCTAACAAAAAGTGCCGTTTATGTTACCAGCAACTTTAATGAAGCAATTTATTATTCCTCCAGTGACTCGGTGAGATGCTGACGCTTGGGGTTTATTCATTCTCTTGGTGACGAAGGAGAACCGCGAGGACAACAAAAGCGAGAACCCGAGTCCTTTCGCTGCCTTTTCCCTTCTGCCCAACCACGCATGCACATGTATTGTACGGACGTGACACGTTCTACTTGCCAGTCACCAGATCCTGCGAAATCCTAGCAAACCGCGAACTTCTTTTCCCTTTCCGACGCTCCCAAATCAACATCCAACCTTTTAAGCGATCGTTTCACGAGCGAAAATAGGTCTGCAAGAGATAAAGAGCACGGATTGACGCCCTCTTGGCAGTTCATGCACCATGGCCAGTTCAGTAAAAAAGCCCACAACCAGCTCCCAGCCGAACCGTCGGACTTCTAGCGAAAACAACAATTCGACACCCAATGCCTCGTCCAACGGCCTCGGCCGCTCTCCATCTACAAGACAGTCCCCAAGTCCTGTTTCCGCTCGCGCGGCGGCTAGAAGACCGGCCGGTCGTTCCAATCTCAGTATGAGCAGTGTTCCAAGAAATTTCATGAATCCCTCTGCCGACGATGAAGCGAGGGCCGCAAATGCCACGCTGATCGGAGAACTGAGAGAGCAGGTCCAGAAGGCAGAGACTGTCTCTGAACAATATCAGAAACAGCTTGGGGTGCTGCAAATGCGACTCGACGAAGCCATCGGTGAACAAACGCGTCTGGAGGAGCAGGCCCATGAAAAAGAGAACACTATCAATGCGTTACGCGAAGAAGTAAAGGACCTTTCTCGACAGCTTCGTGATCTGGAACAAAGTCGTGAAACCGAATTGGCGGCGTTGACAAAGGACAAAGAAGCGCAGGCCGCCCGAGAGGAAGAGCTTCAATCTACTATCCAGAGGCTGAAGGAAACAATTTCGCAAAAGGATATACGAATGGGTGTAGAAAATGATCGCAATCTTTCCCGATCGTGTAAGTTGCTTAGCTATGTGTGTGGGTTTGTCTATGCTACGTGCTAATTCAACCTTCAATGCAGCCTCATTTCGCAATCGGTCGTCTCAGGATGCCGATAACGGACAATTTGCCCCGTCCTCACAGATTCAGCGAAGCCCATCACGAAACAACTCGAAGCTCATCCTGCAAAAGGATAAGCTCATTGAGTCTCTGAGATTGGAGTTAGCAGAAGCCCAAATCAAACTGATTGAAATGGAGAACATGGGCGGCGGCCGTCACCAGGAACTCGAGAGAGAACTCCTGGAAGCCCGTATGGCAAATGCCCGCCTGATGGAAGATAACGAAAGCTACCAGCTACTCCTGAGCGAGAAGACTCTAAACGGAGACTTTACTAAAGGGGATTTTATGCATCATCATGCGACCGAAAATCAGACGCATCCTGGCCGATCAGGCTCGTTGGCCGATGAATTAGAGTCGGCTACAGAAAATACGGAGGCTGCAGAGGGAGGAGAAGCAGAGTCAAGGCGTCGATTAGAGGCCGAGCTCAAGACCCAAATAGATCACAACAAGGCGCTGAGTCTGTATATCGAGAGAATTATTGGTCGACTTCTCCAGCATGAAGGCTTTGAACATATTCTCGACAAGAGCGACAGCGATGCACCTGGTAATTCCGCGTCTAAGAACATACAGCTAGATAAGGAATTGCCGCCACCTCCTGCCGAAAAGAACGACCCTCCGGCACCAACTTTCCTCCAACGCGCGAAATCAGTTATGGCTGGACAAACAACACGTCCTAAACCTCGGCCCGTCAGTCAGCTCATGCAGTCTTCGCCTACCTCGCAGGAGCAAACGTCCACCACGTCACACCCGCACCCAACTGCACACGAAAACCCAGAAACCGCCCCAAGAATCCCGTTCAATCGACCTCGGGGGGCCCAGCACCGTCGAACAAGGTCAGACCAAGCAGATGGAACTGCAGCAGCGGCTGTGGTAGGTCAGATGTACCGTGGGCCGGCTGTGAAATCTCCAACATCTGGCCCCATGAGTCCAGGAATTAGTCCGACACTGTCCCAAGGGCCTCTATTTTCCGGGTCGTTTACCTCGAAAAGAAACTCCGGCCAGGGAGCCTCAACGTCCAGCAAGGGCGGCGAACGTGACAGTGTTCTGAGTGATCGCAGCGGTGATTTGGGCTCCCAAGGGACCTCCTCTCCTCCTCGCCATACCTCTGGTATGAATAACTACACCGGAGCCGTCATGACACAAAGCAAACTCCGGCCGCTACGACTTGTTCAGGAAAACAGGGAACTAGACAGCAGCGACAACAGCGGTAAATCGACTGACGAAGATGAGGCGGCTCGCAAGAAAGCGAACCGAGCAAGCTGGATTTCTTGGTTCAACCGCCCTGCTACGAACGTACCCGATTCGCCAAACACCCCGACCAACTAGGTTTGTTAGCGACTCAACTCAACTACTCTAACGAAGGCTTGAATTTCAATATAGATCCCGATATCATGTTTCTCTATCGGAAGATTTGATGCCAATTTCCTTACGATATTTTGTATTAATCTTTTTGGTTATGTGATAATTTCAATTTCTTATATTACGCTTTCATCTTTTGGATTTCTTTCTAATAACGAGGAGGTAACAGATCTAGAGCCGAAAGTCATTTACAGTTATGAGAAATGGCCACTTGTTTTTGGTCGGTCATTCATTTAGACCACGATTTCCTTGGAATTATTTGGTATTTGCGCACTCTGCGAGTTTGTACCCGGTGCGACATTGGCAGCAAACAGACACATCATCCTGGCACTTTTTCAGGTTGCATATCTCATATACCGTCCCCACTTGATATATAACTTCTTCAGCGTCGAGCTCTTTCGAGGCTTCATCATCCTCAGTCAAGAATGTCTCAATAATGATAACACGAGTCACTACATCCAACGATCTCTACTTTTCAACCACTTCCACGATTTTTGACTAGATCTACATTATTCATCAGAGCCTGAACTACATCCCATAATCACATCTTTTGACAGAGTAGGCTCCTTGGTGTCGCTCTACTATGGCTAGAATTTTTGCTAAGCTGCACTTAGGAAGTCCGATCGATTCTACGCATTCCCAAAGAGAAAGTTTCTATAAGAGACAGCATCCTAATTCCAAATATGGACCTCTGGGGCTCCTCGTGGGACTTTTGGCCGTATTATCCGATGGGCGAGGCATCCCATTCCGCTCGTCCTCTAAGAAACACGGGTCTATGGGGCGGGCATTTCACCGCCACCGGGTTTCTTCGAGGGCATACGCATCGAGATAATATCCAACCTGCCAGAAATGGTGATCAGTGGTCCGATGAATCTTGGGAACGAGGAGGAGCGTACGGTAACAGGAGACGCCACTGTTTCCCGGACGAAGATGCCTATCCAGGCCGCCGACGTCGCTGGGAAGAAGACGGTACTGAATATAATCCTCAAGCTACGCCAGCTACGGACGGGCCAGGGCCGACTACCAGCGGTGATTCTTACCTGGCGGACAACGAAGACAGCCACGTGAGCGCAGAAACGACTTTCAGTGCCGATGAGCCTCCCGAGCCTTTTGCAGATAACGCGGCAGCCCAGCCCAAAGTAATGAATAATATGCTAAGACACGATTTTGCAGAGTGCCTCAAAAAGCTGAACCAATCACTGCAGGTCCTGGAGCAAGAGCGAGAGAAAATCCGCGAAGAGCGGATAGAACTAGGAAAGCTGCGCAAGAACTTCGAGCGATTCGTGGATGTATTGTCCCAAGGAGGGAGACTATGGGGCACTCGACAATATCAAGATTCTCACCGGCATAGAGACCATTCCGAGACCTACAAACCAGAGAGGGATGACGTCGATCCGAAGAGTTCCGGAGGCGGTCAGCGGCCGCATTGTTCAGGCAACTTTTCTGATATAGACAGCGCTTTCAAGAGGTATGATCTAAAATGGCTAGAATTACATCTTGCTGTCATGGGCGAGCACGATGTCGGCGACATACCGTGGCCGACTCAAACGTTAAACATCAACAATCTTTCAGATATCCCTGCCGAGCTTCGAACTTGCTTTCAGCACCAGAACATCCACGCCCCCAACATGTCGCAGATACGACAATGGAACGTTTTCAAATTTTTTCTGAAGGCTTTTGGTCTCAAGGGTCGCGAACCGCAACATTATTGTGGTAAAAATGGCATCCCCACAGACGATCGTTGTGAGCTGAGATTCGATATCGAACTAAGAGGGAAAGAGAGTATGGTGAATGTACGCAGACTTAAGACAAAGCTGTTGGAGGAAAAGAGAAGATGGCATCCTGATGGGCACCTGAGAAGATTTCAATTGCAAAAGGGGTCAAATGAAGAGGAATGCGCCAAGGCAGTTTTTAATGGAGTCGTTAGTGCTTCACAAGCTTGCAGACGCCTGATGACTGGAGGCCTTGGAGATATTTTTGAATGTGCTTAGAAAATCATGCAACGTTTGGCAGAGTGTTTCGTGCTTGTCTTCTGCAGTCTGAAGTTGCGAACTACACACGAAGTACGGCGTGGTTACCAATTTGCTTCGTAGATAACTAATCAGATCAAATCAGATAAGATAATTTTATGTCACGTGACAGACATTTGACACCTTCACGTCTTACTTGGCTTGTTCTGCCCTCTCCTCAAAGAGACAGAACATCTTTCAATTCCTCGCCAAATATCTCAGAATTGAGACCCGAAATCATTCCTACATACCTCAAGATGCCAGCTCCACTATCGCTCTTTTCTGTGTACGCGGTCCTCATAATGGCCACTGACGACTCGTCACGAATCTTCGCCAAATACTACTCTCCTCCGCACGCTCCAGCGGGTATTACGCCTCATTCAGCTGATCATCCCGGTGCGAACCCATACCCAACACTAAAGGACCAAAGGGCGTTTGAGAAAGGACTCGTGAACAAGACCAATAAGCAAGCAAGTGATATCATGCTATACGACAACCAGGTAGTTGTTTCCAAAACGGAGGCCGATGTCACGATCTATATCGTTGGAGGAGCGGATGAGAACGAAGTACTTTTACATAATGTGGTTGTATCGCTCCGCGATGCATTGGCAATTTTACTCGGGTATGCAATAAGTCTTCGTCCGGTTCTGGAATGAGCTTTCCTTGAAAGCAGCATTTGTCTAATTCTCATGCAATAGCGCGTCTACGGATAAGCAAACGATCATTGAAAACTATGACCTCGTCTCTCTTGCTGTTGATGAACTTATCGATGATGGCATCATCCTGGAAACCGATCCCGTTGTCATCGCGTCCCGCGTTAGCAAAGCTCCGGCGCCCGATGCACCGAATATGAAGAATATTGACCTCTCGGAACAGGGCTTGTTAAATGCATGGGAGTTTGGGAAAAGGCGCCTTGCGGAGCAATTGCGGCAGGGATTATAGTGACATTGTAACGTCTAGCTCTTTTGCGCGCCATCTAGTAGATTGTTTACGGTTACGGGCATGGCGTCAACGGTATTTCTACGGGATTACATTATTTAAAAAGAATTAAACCGAGTTAAGGATGCCGGTCTTTGTTTTCAAGCATATTGCCCTTCTTTGTTGACGTAGACTGTTTTGTCAGGGAGGGAGGCGTAAAGGACGAGAGACCCAAGTACATAGTTAACTCTAGACTTATGCATGTAATTGGCATATTCAGTATTACACAACGAATTATCGACGACTTTTCAGCTGGCTATACGGCAAACAGCGGTTTCTATATTGTGGACGTCGAGCTCATGTTGAATTTCAGCCGCTGCCCCTCGTAGATACGTCACTGAAGTTTGCGCACAGGTGTTCGACTCAAGGCTGAGCGACTTCGCCCACAGCAACACCACAGACCAGGCCCATCTTTTCGCACACAATGAAGCAAAGATTCTCTTCTCTTGATGTCAAGGTAACATATAGCTCCAATATAGGCATTCCCTTCTGACTCTTCGCTAATTCTTGACAGGTTATATGCCGCGAACTTTCCGAAGCCTTGGTTGGCTTAAGAATCGCAAATATTTATGATTTATCTTCGGTGCGTTCTCCGGTTCTCTTCGGATATTTTCTTGTCTATGCTAATAGCTAACGGCCATCATGATAGCGGATATTTCTCTTCAAACTCCAGAAACCCGATGTCCGAAAACAGGTCGTTGTTGACTCTGGCCTCCGCTGTCACCTTACCGAGTATTCGCGGACCACTGCCCCTGCTCCATCGCACTTCGTCAGCCGCCTCAGGCAGTTTCTCAAATCTCGCCGTGTTACTTCTGTCAACCAGGTTGGCACAGATAGAATTATCCATATCGAATTCAGCGATGGGCAATTCCATTTATTCCTGGAGTTCTTCGCCGCGGGAAACATCATCTTGACGGACAACGAATATAAAATAATTGCGCTCTTTAGAGTTGTAGCTGAAGGTGAGGAGCAAGATGAAGTCAGGATTGGCCTGATCTACAGACTAGATGATAAGCAAAATTATAACGGTATTCCACCTCTGACCGTGGAGAGACTGAGAAATGCGCTGGAAACCGCAAAGGATAGAGACGCTGCTCAACCAGAGCCAACAACAAAGAAGTCTAAAAGGAAGCAGGGCGAGGCTCTCAGAAAGGCGCTATCCGTCGGATTTCCAGAATATCCGCCTTTGGTCTTTGAACATGCACTTCACGTCACTGGGTTTGACCCTAGCCTTCGGCCAGATCAAATACTGGAAAGTGATGACAGAGTCAGTAACTTGATGCACGTTCTTGAAGAAGCTGAGAATGTCTCGGCAGGTTTATCCTCAGCTGCCAGCAATCCAGGATATATCATCTCTCGAAATGATGGGGTATTATCTGAGGCGCCAGGCTTGAGTACAGATCCAAAAGCAAAATACATTGATTACCAGCCCTTTGAACCCAAACAATTTTCGGATAATACCGAAACTTCTATACTGCCATTTGAGAGCTTCAACAAAGCTGTCGATGAATTTTATTCCTCCGTCGAAGCTCAAAAGCTCGAGTCTAGACTCACGGAGCGCGAAGAAACCATGAAACGAAAACTGGAAGCCACAAAACGTGACCACGAGAAACGAGTTGGAGCTTTAAAAGAGGTTCAGGAGCTACATACAAGAAAGGCACAAGCCATCGAGGCAAACCTGTCGACCGTTGAGGAGACCATCAATGCTGTCAATGGCCTGATTGCACAAGGAATGGACTGGGTGGAAATTGCACGCCTTATTGAAATGGAGAAAAGTAGACAGAACCCGATTGCGAAGGTGATAAAGCTTCCATTGAAGCTATATGAAAACACTATTACGGTACAGTTGTCAGAACAGGCTGACGAGGATGACGAATCGGAAGAAGAAGACGAAGAAGATGAAAGTGACGTCGAATTGGAAAAAGGCCATGCAAATCCGAGATACTAAGCATTGATATCGATCTCGCTCTATCTCCATGGGCCAATGCAAGGCAGTACTACGACCAAAAAAGACAGCGGCTTTAAAAGAAGACAAGACAATCAAGGCTTCTAAAAAAGCGTTGAAAAGTGCTGAGAAGAAGGTCACGGCAGATCTCAAGCAGGGCCTGAAGCAAGAGAAACCAGTGCTCAGGCCAGCTAGGACGCCCTTTTGGTTCGAAAAATTCTTCTTCTTCATATCGTCTGATGGCTACTTGGTCCTTGGGTAAGTATTGATTATTGCTTTCGCTTTTCTTTCTAGATTTTTTGACTCTCGAAACAGTGGTCAGGATGCACGACAAGATGAGATGTTGTACCATAGACACCTTCAGAGGGGAGATATATACGTTCATACGGAAGCAGCTGACGCCATGCCCATGATAATCAAGAATAAACAGGGGGCTACTGATGCTCCAATTCCCCCAAGCACGCTTGCGCAAGCTGGGACATTCACAGTGGCCTCGTCCCGGGCTTGGGATAATAAGGGCTTGATGGGCGCATGGTGGGTAACGGCCGAACAAGTTTCAAGAACGACGCCTGCAGGAGAATATTTGCCTGCAGGAGTTATCGTGAACGGACCAAAAAACCATCTACCGCCAAGCCAGCTCATTCTCGGATTCGCAGTTTTATTTCAGATTAGTCCGGAGAGTGTGCCAAATCATACAAAGCACCGTGCGGATCAAGTTGACCTCTCGGACAGACCTGGCTCTAGTAACGAGACTCAGCAGATTTCGCAGCCAATGGGGAGTGAAGCACAAGCTGACCAACAAGAATGCAATGACGGCCAGCCAGAAACTAGCATAGAAGAGGCGGGTGAGGTTCGTGGGCTTGATGTTGAAGAAAGTGAGCAGGGTATCCCGAACGAGGCAATTATTCCAGCAAAAAGTGAGACACCGACAAATACAAACCTATCCGGTTACAGCAAGAAGGATATACCTAGTTCGGAGTCGCAAGGCAATTTAGATGCATCAGATGATGCACTGAACCCTGAAGAAGATACGTCCGTTACCGGTGAGCCGAAACTTCAAGAGGGTGACGAGGATGAGTGGACAGAAGCGACTTCTCAGCCCTCTCGCCCGAATACCCCGTCCATACAATCATCTGTAACACGTAAGAACCAGCTACAAGTTCGTGGCAAGCGTGGGAAGGCTAAGAAGCTTGCCACAAAATACAAGGACCAAGACGAAGAAGATCGACAGCTAGCGCTTCGGCTGCTTGGTTCTGCGCCGAAGCAAGCTCCTCTAAAGAAAACAAGAGATGATAGGGAAGCAGAAATACAAGCACAAAAAGAACGCCGGAGAGCGCAGCACAACAAAGGCGCTGAAGCTGAGCGGCAACGGCAGGCGAACCTCAAAAATCCACAAAAAGACCTGAACGCAAAGACCGAGAATGCGGACGACCTATCAAGTCTACCAATGCTTATTGGTACTCCTCTTGTTGGAGATGAGATTATCAGTGCTATACCGGTCTGTGCACCGTGGCTAGCTCTTAATCAATGCAAATACAGAGCGAAGCTGCAGCCTGGCCCGACTGGTAAAGGCAAGATCGTTAAGGAGATTCTTGGTAAATGGATTGTGGGTGCTTCCTCTGCTGTCAAGGCAAAAAAGGCTCCATTGTCATCGCCCACTTTGGTAGAGGGTAATAGTGCTAAGTTAGGAAAGGATGGGCTGGAGTCCAAAGAGGACGACGAAACAAGTTTGACGGCTACAGAACTGGACCTTCTAAAGGGATGGAGAGAGTCGGAGATTGTGAATATAATTCCAACCGGCAAGATTCGGATCGTTTCGGTCGCTGGAGCGGGAGGTAGTGTCTCAGCTACTGACGATAGCAAGGGTAAAGGTAAAAAATCCGGAGGCGGTTCCGGAAAAGGGGGAAAGGGCGGTAGTAAAGGAGGCAAAAAGAGGTAAACTCGTGACATTTCAATATAGAATACAGCATATCGGTACATGAATGCAACCAAAGCTGAAAGAAAAGGATATATAACTTTTGGTATCATTGTTAGGTTTTATCTACCCTAAACACCAGATCTATTGGTAATGCACGAGTATGCTTTCTTCACTTTTATCGGGTTTTACAGGCTGTCAATGCCATATCAGCTTTTGATTTCCTCCTCGGCAGCTTTCCGTAGTCTGTTCATGACGGCCGCTGCGAGGTCTCCATCGGTGTCGGGAATTCCTTCCACGAAGATTACAGAAACGTTGTGGATGTCAAGGCTGCGCAAAGCCGAAAACAGACCCCGAGCAATAGAATGGATATCAGATCCCAGAGAAATATCAAATATCTCAACTTGGTGCGAGTCAGGATTTGTGTTAGAAGTTGAGGCCGAAACTAAGAGCTTGCGTACGGTAAAAAGGGCATCTGAAGGAGCGTCGTCGTCTGTCGCTGCATATAAGCTGTCATTATTGTGGCCATTAAGCGTAGGAATGGAATCTGAAACTATCGGCATTGATAACGCTCTCTGCCATGATTTAGTTCGAACGAGCCCAATTTTTAAGGGTTGTGAACACGTTTTCTCTTGAAGAATTCGTCGTATGACTGATGACATATCCTGGTTGGCCTCGAATAAAACGACTTTGGCCTTGGGCGAGTAATGTCTATATTTCATGCCGGGAGCTCTGGGGGCCGTGTTCCCCTGAAGAGCGCCATCTTTATATCCAATACGCACATCCTGCCAACCGGGACACGCGCGAATTTCCTCAATACCAACTCCACCTGGCCGTAGAACTGCAGGAGGCTGGCTTAGGCCGTCAACTACTGTGCTCTCAACTCCGACGCCACAGGGGCCGCCATCAAGAATTATATCGATCCGCCCCCGGAGATCGGCGTATACATGCTGGGCAGTTGTTGGAGATGGTTTAGTAGAGGCATTCGCGGAAGGAGCGGCCAATGGGCGGTCGGCTAATTTGATAAGAAGGCGTGCTAGAGGTGAGGATGGCATCCGAACACCGAATGTGGTAAGATTAGAGGTAACTTCTGGCGCGAGCGGAGAATGTTTAGGATTAGGAATAAGAATCGTCAACGGACCGGGCCAGAATCGTTCTATTAAAGGTTCATAAATAGACGGAATCAACGAGGTGAGTATAGCACCATCCTGTTTTACCGCTGAGTGCCCGGGAGGTAGCAAGAGACGCTCTAATTGTTCTCTGGAGCTTATATGGACGATTAAAGGATTATCGGATGGCCGCTGCTTAGCTTTATAAATGCCCTTCACGGCTTCACTTCTTGTCGCATCAGCTCCCAAACCGTATACAGTTTCTGTCGGGAACGCGACCGGCACATCACTAGTGCGTAGCGCTTTGGCAGCCTCTAGAAGAGCATCGACTTCCTCGCCGCCACGTCTGCGTTCTGCCTCCCACCCGCTGTCAAAATCATCGTTATGATCTCTTGGTATGTTCAGGCTACGAACTCGTAGTATCCGGGTGGTCTTTTCGTCTGAGCCATTCACTGCCTGCTGTTGCAGGACAGCCTGGCTTGCCATCTTCGTGATTCGCCCAGCGCTAAGGCGGAGCGCTATCCCGTTCCTCAAGAATGAGGGGGTAGGGAAAGATCGAAACGATGCCGTTGTAAAGTTTATGCGATGCGCAAAGATACTTGAACAGCAGGCAAAACGCAAGCTGCGAAAATCATGTGAAAAGATGTCTTAAAGGAGTGCATCCGCAGTACGGAGTATTTCATGAAGAAAAGCGGCATATCAGAACTAGAGCCTCCCAATTATGGGGTACGGAGGATTTTTGACTCATTATCCAGAGTAAGAAATATTTCCGACTAGTTATGTCATCACAGCTGGAGGACAAACAGAGCAAATAAAGCAAACATCCGTTCGATGTTTGTCGTGTTTGCAGTGTTTGCCAAGACAGTCCGTGCGGCCCGCCTCCGCCTCTACCCGAGAGGCTGAGTTGCATTTTACCCCGCCGATGCGAAAGTACGGAGTATTAATGAGGCCATTAGATTGGCGCTCTGAGTCTCCATACATAGACAAGCTACTTGTCTCTCCATCCTACTTCGTATTATTGACTCTGTAAGTGGCCCATAGTTATACGAGACAGTTGACTACCGATCAGATCTATACAACGTGCTTTGGAAACTTCAATATGGACTCCGGGGTCAACACCATCGAAATCTTGCTCGATAGCACCGTCACGAAATGGGTTAAGCTAGGCCCTGCCAGTACAACGATTGCTAGGGAAATTTCGGATATCAGGATAAAGGTATATTATTCCCCTATCTCCGAAAGACGGTTATGATTCCTGATATCGATTAGCCTGGGCTCAATGAAATCATCATTACCGGATTTGATCCACATGTAGACGAAGACTCCATCCAAATTACTGGCTATGGTGCGGCGGCCGTCACGGATACTCAGACATCAGTGCTTTATCGTACAAAGACCCTCGAGGAGACCTTTCCCGAGTTTAAAAGCGGCGGCAATGAGCCGGAAGTAGCGTCGGACAAGGAGGATTCCGATGACGACCATGGTGTGGATCAGACGGAATTAAGAGCTGTCAAAAATAAGAAACTTCAAGTCAAGAGCCTGATCGAATTGGCTAAGAATGAGCAGGAAGTGCTACAGAAATCCAAGAGCATTCTCCACGAGTACGCTAGTGGTTTGAAGCCCCAGGAGGTTAAACCTTCTGAAGCGCTGGAATGTCTCGGCCAGTTCAGGCAAGAGCATCGAAATCTAGCTGAAGAGCTAAATAAAGTCACGCAATCCATCCAAAACTTGGAAGAGGAGTTGCGAGTAGCTGATAAGCTGGAAAGGCAGCTGCAAACGAAATTTGACCGCGCTCGAGCTGACGCTAAAAAGCCAGCGCACGAAAGAAGAAAACAGCGTAAGGAGGCTCGCGAAGCCAAAAGTCAAGGGGCAAGAGAAATGGAAGAATTCTGGACTCCTCTCGAGAGAAAGTTGACCGTTCATCTCGACGGGTTTGGAGATGACTCTTCAGGCCAGAACGGCCAGAATTCTACCACTTCAGCTGAGAAAACGGAGAAGGCCAACAATTCGGGCCACAACCTCTTAACTTTGTTTTTGACTTATGTGACGACCAATGCGGAATGGGTGCCTCGCTATGAACTGAATCTTAATACCCCAACCTCATCGGGAAAAATTGTTTATCGTGCAGAATACAACAATTTTGCCCCAGAGATATGGAGGGATACTAAAGTTATCCTCTCGAGTTCGCAGACGACATTTTCCGGGGTCAATGAAGTTATTCCATCGCTTCTACCCTGGGTCGTCAAATTACAGGAAGACTATCATGCTTCTTCTGCAAAGTTGACTTACTGGGGTGAAGGATTAGAGACCAATGCTGAAAATGCAGCCAGGAAGAAAGCCATCTTCCAAGGGCAATCGAAAATACGGGGCAGAATTGAGCAAATAAAGGCATTTGAACCTGTTCCTCTTAAATACCCCGTCAAAATGGACCCGTGTCTCTCGTATGATCCGCCACCTCCGATTCCGCGCTTGCAGGCAATTGGCGACGACGAAGAGGATGGGGAGACTGAAACCCTTGGTGCTTCGGGTACCCTAGCGTTTCAAGAGTCTTCACAACAACACTATGGGCTAACGACCACTTATGAAATTCCTGGCACTCGTACGCTCCGCCCATCGAAAGTGCCAAGGCGTCTTGTCATTGCGGATCTGGAGCTTCCTTCCGTGACTTTCTCCCATATTATCATTCCAAAATTGCGAGAGGCCGCATTTCTGAAAGCAAAGATTACTAACACTTCATCCACGACATTCTTAGAAGGCGAAGCCGGTCTTACGTTAGATGGAACGTTCCTTGGACAGGCTAAAATTCCCAAATGCGCTCCTAGTAGAACCGTAAACCTTTCCCTCGGCGTCGATCCAGGAATTGTCGTTCGATACGCCAGGCCGATGGCGCGGCGGGCGACGTCAGGTATTTTCAACAAGGAAAGTTCTGCCATATTCACTCGAATTTGCCGTATTAGCAACACTAAATCGAGCATTTTGTCACTCCTTGTTCTTGACCAAGTGCCTACGAGCGAAGACGAAAAATTGCGAATTCGCATTATTCAGCCCAAAGGTCTCGCAGACAAGGAAGGTGATAAAGTGAAAATGGGATCCGAAGTTGGCGCTTCGAGGACTGCTTGGGGCAAAGGTACAGTGACCGTGGGAAAAGCTGGAGAAGTCAGGTGGGAGATCAAGCTGGAGAAGGGCGCCGAAATCCATTTGACACTGGAATACGAGGTCAGAATTCCAAGCGGCCAAACGATGGCCGAGACAAATTGATTTAATCGCGTAGTATTCAACCTTGACTCAACCGGATTCACGTACGTACTGATGGGAATTGCTCGATACATTATACTCCGGAATATGATCTCCAGCCTGGGCAATTAATGATAATCAAATCGAAAAATCACATGTAGACTGGCGGTTCAAGTTCTTCGCATAGAAAATCGATTTGTTAATTGAAGGCATCCTTTCCATCACTTAGCTTCGCAGGCGTAGAAACCCGTCAAGCGGTTGCACTAGAGATCACGTTGCCTCCTGTTTAGAACGTAGGGCCACATGATTTCTTGAAGCTATTCGACGAAGTGAAAACATCGGTGCCGCTCGTGTTTAAATGTCTTCCAATTTGTAAACCTCATAAGCAGGTTCCTCGTACGGATGCGCTTTCAGCAGTTTATCCACGGCTTTCTGCACGGTTTCCTTCCCAAAGCACAAGACTTCCACCCTCATCTCCTCGACCTTCTCAACCGCTCCCACCTTGCCAATATTCGGATTCGCACCGTCCCCAGGAAGGAATTGTCCAATTCCTGGCGACTGAAAACATGCCTTGCTGTATTTACCCTGGGGATAGCTGCCTGCGCCAGTCGTAAAGACAGCTTCTTTGCATGATTCTAGATGCGCAACGGGCACGAAGAAGACGAGTTTGTATTTCTGAGAAGTAGGGACAGGTTGAGTAGACATCTTGCGGATGATCGGCGTGCAGGGATTGAAGAAGGGTATTGTTGGTCGGGGGAATAAAGAGCAAACTGAGGGTCGCAGTTCAATTTGGCAGATTGCTTTGTGATGCAAACAGAATCGAATCGGCATGCTACTTGTTCAGGAGCTCTCCATCGATGCTGCCATCAATATGGAGGTCTGGAAAGTTGAAGTTGAGATTGACTTTATACGGTTACTAATCAATGATGACATAAGCGAGAGTTGGAATTCGCTGCGTTCTGGTTGGCCGTCTCTTCCACGCCTCAAGGGCTGCAATTGTCGGCCACAAGAAGAGGCAGTCCCAACGCTTGACCCGACCTGCGCCACTAATTGATCACAGAATAACAGCGCGCAGTTGCTTCTGAAGGTGGTCCGGTTCTTATTATTGTATACCATCCCAGGATGGCCTCGAAACTCATACCCTTCGCTGCCCGGCAGTGCCGCCAATCATTGCGACACAGCTCGATCCGACAACAATACCGCCGATTCACAGCAGCGACACCAGT
The DNA here is from genome assembly GCA_029635245.1 of Nannizziopsis arthrosporioides. Classification (NCBI taxonomy): domain Eukaryota; kingdom Fungi; phylum Ascomycota; class Eurotiomycetes; order Onygenales; family Nannizziopsiaceae; genus Nannizziopsis; species Nannizziopsis arthrosporioides. The sequence goes on along the minus strand of CP098263.1, from coordinate 3,694,144 downwards.
TTTGAGCGATACGCTTGCCATTGTATGTGAAAAGTTTCCTGTTCTGCTATGCAAATACCAAGGACGGGAGTGAGGCTAACAGGTGATTTGAATAGCATCGAAATACCGCCGAAAACAACCCTAGTATCCCTTTCAAATTCACCGAACAAAATCTCAAAGTCATTGATGAAATTATCAAAAGATACCCCCCACAGTACAAAAAGGGTGCTGTCATGCCATTGTTGGACCTTGGACAACGGCAGCTGGGCTGGACGAGTATTAGTGTGATGAACGAAGTTGCGCGCATCCTGGAGATGCCTCCCATGCGAGTCTACGAAGTCGCTACGTTTTACTCTATGTACAACCGGGAACCCGTCGGAAAATATTTTGTTCAAATTTGTACTACGGTACGATACTCTAGTCCGGCTTTCTCAGGGACTATGTCATTGACAGTTTTAGACTCCTTGCCAACTCGGCGGCTGCGGAAGCGACAAGATCGTCGAAGCTATCACAAAACACCTCGGAGTCCATTCGCATGGCGAAACAACACCAGATAAACTATTTACAGTTTTAGAGGTCGAATGCTTGGGTGCCTGCGTCAATGCACCCATGGTTCAAATCAACGATGATTATTACGAAGATCTCACCCCCGAAAGCGTAGTCAAGTTGCTTGATGCTCTAAGGAATTCTGCTGTGACTGGCGAAAGCGGGAAAAACCCCGACGTCCCGGCCCCGGGACCACTCAGTGGTAGGCATTCGTGTGAGAACAGTGCTGGATTGACAAGCTTGACGAGTCCGTTGTGGGGCAAAGAGACACTTAGAACCGACGGTGAGCTATGATAATTCACATTCTCTGAGGATAGCAAATAGAACATGCGCAAAATCCCGTCATTCGTGGCCGTTGTACAGTAGCCTTCCCTTCAATGTCCAAAGTCTGTTCTTTACCCAATTGTCTTTAATCCAAGCCAACTTTACGTTCGTCTAGCTTCAAGAATTACGTATCATAATGGAAATCTCATGAGTTCAAAGCTAAACCCTCGGTGACAAAGGTATAGCCAGGGCCGGAGCAAGTGAGCCAGAACCAAAGCAGAAACTCACTCATCCTCATCAAAGCCATTGTCAAATACAGCGGCGTTGCTGCCCTCCACGGGTACACCTTTCCAATCGTATACGTCAGTTTCTTTCTTTTCGATCCTTGGAATCGAAACAAACATCCCCTCTCGTTTCACGACACATTCTTTCCTGCGCCGTTCAAAAATATTTACTTCTACAGTTTTCAACGCCAGCAAGTGATAAATATGCACATGCTTTTGTTGACCATACCTGAGAGAGCGTCCAATAGCCTGCGACATACCAGATTCAAAGTCATATTGCGATCGGGCTATGAGCGGATGGAAAAAGATGATATGGTTTGCATTTTGCAGGTTCCTATGAGTTCGATTAAATTAGCGCGGTCCATTAAAGAACAGTATAAAGAGCCTTACAGGCCGGATGCGGTCACATCACCAAGTGCAAGGATCAAAACCTTGCTCCTGACTTCCTCGGTTCCATTTTGGAAATCGGCCAGGGCTCGCGCTGTGAAACGATCATTAGATGTGACCGTCAGATGTCGGATGTTAAACTTTTCCAAAATTAAGGAAACGGCTGTTATCAACTCTGGAAACTGGATAAAGAGAAGAACTTGGTCTTCCTCGGGTATTCTGCTGGAGTCCTGGAGAAGCGTAACGAGTTCACCAATTTTGCTACCACCAAGATTGAGCCAGCTCTCATCCAAATCTTGAGATTCTTCCGCAAAATCGCTACCCTCAATGACCCGGTATTCTTCCAAAGTGGCGGTGCAGCCATCACACATACAGTCCCCTTTTGCCCTCCGTAACTCGAGGCAGGGATAACATAGTGTGTGCCCGCACTCCCCTAAGATGTATATAAGGTTCCGGTCATTGATTATTCTAGTGCAGGAGTGACAATGATAGTCAGCGTGGCGGGAAGACGTCTGAAAATACCGAACGGTCTGAAAAACTCTAGATGCTCTCGTTCGAGCACGGGTCTCGGCGATGAGTCGACGAATACTATCATTGCAAATGTTGAGGTCTCGCGCAATAGCTTTCTCGGCTTGTGGGAATTCTGGTCGAGACTCCTTAGAATTTTGCCGTTTCTGCTAGATTGTCAGTTCCCCCCGCCCTGATAAAAAAATTTGAGGAATCATACCATTTGAGCAGTTGCATAAAAATGTGCGCCATCTTCATCTTTGGAATTCATTTTCGCAAATTTCAGGCACCGGCTGATCGTTCTGCGCACCAAAAAGTCCCCCAATTCTCCAACTTCGATATTGGACTCAATGAGATGTAAAGTCTTATCAAAGTGATTTCTAACGCTGTTGTCAAGTTTAGACCTCAACCAAAGTGCCAGTCTAAATTTTGTTTGTAGGTCTGATGCTAAGTCCTTGAGTTCATTATAGCGGATATCCAGGACTGTACTTCCCTTTCCGGTTCTTCTTTTTTGCGTGCTGCCTGCTGAACCCTTGTCCTCAACTACATCATCAAGAGAAAATAAAGAGCATCTTCTCACAAGAGCCTCTTCTGGGCTGTCACTGTCACCAACTATTTGGTTCAGCCTAGAAATCTCAGCTGCATCGTAGAGCCCTCGTCCCTGTCTCCTAATTTTTAGGTTTTGGGACATCACTTGAACGAATAGCTCAATGTATAGCGCTCGTTCAGCTGGAGCTAAGACGATTCCATAGACATGTTCGCTGAAAGGGATCTCTCCAATTTCTGGTTCATTCTTCGACACGTCAGCTAGTTTTATTTTGATATATAAGCTGGGTAGTACCTTTCGCATGAACCGGTCCAGAAATCTTTGAGCAATCTCATGGCGTCTTTTGTGCCAGGCCGCACTACGGCGAGTGATGAATGGCTGAAAATGTTCAACTTCTAATGGCCCACACGTAAGCCGCAGCTGCAATTATCAAGAGCACAATGGAAGCCTCGTACCTGTTCTATCTCGTTGAATCGCCTTCAGTCTTTCATTATCAGTTCTCTTAACATCGTCTTCATCGATACCTAGATTAATATTAAGAAAGGGAGAAAATGATTTTACATCGGCGAAGTCATTCAGTGGCGGAGTACCCGAAAGTATCCATTTACTCCTCGCAGAAATCGATAATACTGCCGAATAGCTTCTTTCTTTTGAATAGGTAAACTCATCGATCACTAGGCGATTAAATTCGAACATGTGAAAGAATGGGGTTCGAAGCCGTTTCCAATCATGTTCCGCGTTTCGAAAGTGAAATACTTCGTCTGCCGTCGGCGATTTGCCCTTTTTATCGACTTTGTGTTTCTTGTTTCGGCTCAATCTGGCAGACAAGTCGACCGTTGATTCTGGCTCCGTGGAGTATTCATCCTCATCATTCTTTCTCTTTCGTTTGTTTGCAGTAGGCGCATTTTCAATAGTGGTATGGCCGGAGTTTACATTGTCTTCACACCCGAGTCCACCTTTCCCAGCTCCCAAACGTCCGTTTTCTTTCGTTGCTAGGTAGTCTTGAAGTTTTTGTCCTTTCAGCCTTCTGGAGGGGTTATATCTCGAGATGCTAGCCTCATTATATTGTGCGTTTTTTGCCTGTATACTGGCGAGAACATGAGGGCCTCCACGAGCTTGTAACAAGGATATATGCTTTCGAACTCCCGCCAGGGAATCCTGAAGCCACTCGTCAAAAACCCGACCGTCTCCCTGTGGAACTTCGGGAGCAGCAGCAAACAGTCGCATCAAGTCGTAATAGTTATTACCTCTAAACAGCGAATTGGATGCTACAACAATGTCCACTTTCTCGATCTCGCCAATACTCAAAGAGCGAAGAGTAGCAAGAGTTTTAACTGATAAAACACGGTATTTTGAATTCAAAAACTTGCGAATCTCTCTTAGCCATTGGTCGAACAGATGATTTGGTGCGACGACCAAAGTTGCTTTGACTGGTATTTTGCCAGGTACCATTTGGGGGACGGATTTTGAGTCTCGATCAAACTGTGCGTCAATTAAAGCTAGGGAAATTGCCGTTTTACCATAACCAACTGCATCCCCTAGAATGCCACCTCTCACAAGTTTTTGGCTACACGCTTTCCCCTCGGCTCGCCAGTTAATAACAGGTAAGAGAGCTTCGACAACCTCCTCTTCCTCGAAAATTTGATGCTGGTCTTCTTGGTATTTCATCCAGGCCAATGATCGCAGCTGCTCTGGCCGCAGTTTATGGGCTCTAAAGCCAGGAGGTTGGCTAGTTTCACTATCACTTTTGTTGTTGAATTCAGACAATTTTGGAAGGCGCTGGCGCACAAATCCGGTTGTATCAATGCATAAGCGCCAATGGAAAGTTTTCTCTGCTGAAGTCGAAATGTTCCCGGTAGCTTGGTGAAGTAGAGTCAAAATGTTCAAGCATATCGATAAATTCAAGCGAGACTCTTCATCTCGGGAAACATATCCGAGAAAAGGAGCCGGCCTGCTTTTAACGCTTCTTTCATAAGCAGCTGCATCTTCGGGGTGTTCATAGGCATAAAGGCGATCCTTTTCAGTTCGTGCCCAGGATAAACGAGGTTTGTGGGGGGCGCATAGGGGGCAATTTGATGTGGAATCCAATTCTTTTGACGTTACAGGACTCCAAGCAGCAAATTGTGTCACTGAGATAGCCTTCTGTAGTAACCATGCAAAATTTTGAAGAACGGCTGGTTCCTCAAGTAAATTTGAGCATTTCCACAGTCCCGGCTCCAAGTCCAGCTCGTTCGACGTCGCCGGAACCGTACAATTGAAGACAGCAGCGTAAGCTTCTTTACAATTGATACGACATGTTTCCGCGACCGCATCAAGCGTTAGGATACGATAATTAGAAAGAGCGGAGAGGGTGTTAGGGTCGATAAAGACACGTGGAGAATATACCCATCTCCGATGCCAGCATTTTGTAGTGAGAGATTCCTCTCCTACTTCAAAGGCATTCCAGCCTGGTTGTATCTGGGCAATTACCTCCCGAGTTTGGCCAAAATCTAGTCGACTGTGGTCTGTGGCAAAGACCCAAGAGTCGAGTTGTTCAGGTCCAAGCTCACTAGGGTCAACAAAGAAGAATATTGGAGTGTCAGATCTTCGAGTTATTTTTCTGTGGAGGCTCCCATACGGTCCGCCGCAATTCTGCAGAAGCTCGTATTCCCCACGAATATCAAGATCCAGCTCAGCAATATCCTCGTTACTTCCAGTGATCATAAGACGGCTCCAGACCTTTTTAGACCGAAATTGTTTATCTGTTAGACCAGCACGCGCACCTAGAGACCCCACGCGACTGCCGTGGCCGGCGATAATAAGATGAAACTCGGAGCTAATGGGTGACCCGACTTGCCAGGGCCCATCGAAGAGTGATTTGGAGGGTACCATCCGTGCCATCGGATGAGAGAGCATCTGGCGAAGAGGAGAGTTGCTGGGCTCCTGCTTTCTCGGCAGTATAAACCAATGCCATTGCAGGCCATTAGGCGAACATATTAGTTTCAAATACGAGTGGACCCCGCTGTAGGTCGTGGTCCATGTCCCCTGGCGAGCAATGCCACTGAATCTTAGCTCTTCTTCAAGAGCAGGGCCAAGAACTTGCATAAAAGCCTCCCAGGCTCGAGTGATTTCCACAGAGCCGTTGGAACCCCGATATATCTCAAAATCGTCGGACTTCAGACCTCTTATGCATAAACGCATAGGCAGTGTCAATTTGAGATGGGTTTCGAAATCGATTGCCGGCATACGCGACGATAATTGCTCGTTTGGACAAGGCTCGTAGACGTGGGTGGGATTGCGCCCACACTGTATACATGCAGTATGATTGCACTTCGAACATCTTAGTATATCCCTCCTCTTCGTTCCACTGTGCCCCTCGCAGTAACACAGCCTGCGACTTCGTTGGGCCATTCTCAGGAGCTCATGTGCAGACTGGAAATCCGAGGATATTTCGATTGGCAGGTCGCACATCGAGTCCTTCCTACAACCAGGTGGTTGGAGGAATTTGGGTTCTGCTACCTCCGGATTTTCGACGGAGGTCGTACTCGGTAGAAGCGCCTTATAACCGGTAATGAGTGCACATAATATTGCTGCACCTACTACTGGTAAACTCATGGCATTACCAGCGAGGTCATGAAGATCGCGCTGGCTCTCGTTGCTTAGTAGCAGCTTGTCTATAGGAATTCCTTGAAGCGCCAGAGCCTCTATCCCCAAGAGCGGTCCACCACGTGTGCTTATAAAATGTTGCCCTCGAGGGGTCAAACACCCAGAAATTCCGGCCGCGCGTTGATCCAGCTCTCGGTCCAAACCTTGCGAGAGGTCAATTACCCGGCTTAAGAGTCGTTAGCATCATATAGAAGTCCATAACGATTGAGCATCTCACCATTTTGACATGAAATCTGATCCTCGGGTGATGGCCCGAAGAAAATTGACATCAAGTGTATCCCACACTCTCTCAGTCTGGGCCTTAGTCCAGCCATGCCAAAAGAAATCCGGCATTTGACAAGTTCCGTTGTCTTGCCATCTTGAGAGGGGCCTTTTATCCCCAAGCCCATTTTCCATTCGGTAAGCAAGGTGGCGTGCTTTATATCTCGTCCAGTCAACGGCCTGGCGTTCTTTGTTTGCTTGGACAGAGATATCATTTATGCCTATACGCAGGCGAGGGTCACCCTGCTTAAGCAGAAAGTCAGTGATGGGGGAGCTTGCCGGGCGCTCGAATTCTTTCATAGTTTTGGCAAGCAAGGACGTTTTCCCGCTTTTGTTGCTGGGAGGTTCTGTGTTGAGCTTTTTCTGATCAATGCAGAGTAAATAGCCGCGTTCTCGAGTTTGTGGAAGGTAGTAATTTTTTGTATCAATAGAGGCATGGTAGGCGTGATAGTCAATTTCTTTGAAGAGATCCGCGATCTTCAACCAAGGTGCACCAAAAACATTTTCAAGAATTACCAAGGGAGGCCTACATCGCTTGATATATTGGAAAATAGGGAAGAAAGTATGCCCGGATTCTCCCATTTCTTCGAGCGATTTCTTGTGCGCATTGAGTTGCGAAAAGTCAACACAAGAGAAGCCGGCAACAAGCAAATCTGGATTTGTAGGAACTGTTCGAATTGAGCCGAACGCCGTTGTACTTTAGTATTATTAGTACGCAGTCGTACTGGTGAAGGAGTGAAGACCTACGCTTCTTCTCTCACAAGTTCGGTAACATCTCTGAAAAGAATGTCGGGAGAAAAATTTCTCTGAATATAGGACTGCTTAAATGGCTCTATCTCTGCGCTGAAAAGATGATGCATACGAAATGATTTGCCGAATAACCGCGTCAAACCTGTACAGGTGTTAGAATGAAACTCCTGGAAGAGGAAGAATACCATACTGTCTGAAATCATTCCTAGGGCGAGTAGAGGAGCTTCCGTGCCAGAACACATTGTAGCAACGCGAAGTTCTCGTTGCCCAATATGGCTAAGAAAGTCATTAAAGCCCCATTTTTCGGCTTTAGTTACGAGGTCGTCGAAAATATCCTCGATCTGACTAATTGGCGGGAGACATTGATCAAGGCCACGTTTTGGTCTATTAGACGGCATTACCGTATAGAGACCCCGGAGAATTTCTGGAGGCAGTGTCTGAATGTGGTGCTTCAAAATATCTGACGTCCGATCGTTGCCATGACTAGTATGGCGGTCGATTTCAGATTCGGATGCTGGCTCGATGCGAGCTACACTTTCAGCATCAGAATCCATTGTAAATGGAGATAGATATTAAAGTATTTTTCTCAGGTATATAGGGCAAGGAATGAGTGCTTAAGCAGCATGGAAAACAGTTCACATGAAGGAAATATGCCTGGAAAAAAATTATGGGGAGTGTGGAAGATCTGCGTACGGGGTAAACATGGATAGTTAGCTGGAGGTGGTGTAGAAAAGGACTAGCTCTCATCGCATCGCCAGGTCACCTGTGAGGCTGATCCACATTGGGCGCACCATCGCAGAAAGGCTTGGAGATCTCCATCATGAGTCCAAGTTGCATTATTCAGTGGATTGGAAGAATAATGATCAAAAGTATGTATGATAATAGGAAGTTTGAGCTATTGGAATGTTCAAACCATAAAGAAGACTTTTATTAGTGGCCAACAACATCAGGCTTTCCCAGCCTTGCCTCTAAACAGACCTCGAACAACAAGGGTGGATTGATTAGAATAACTTTGTGAAGACAGCTGGAAAAACACTTGCATGTTTTCCCATTCGTCAAATTGGCCTAGAATATGGGAAGAAAATCTTTAAGAGTAGGTCAAAGCAATGAGCATCATCCGAACCATCTGTGGTTTGCACATCTCCCACAAAGGCATGCCTGCTCTGGCCGACAATATTGAAAAAGCACACTATAACAATGCAGTTCAACAAGCTAAAGTTGAAAGGATGATACAGATTCTTCATCTCTCTCTCAGCCTTGCTATAAAGGAGAATGTATGAGATGATCTCCATTTTTGATCTCGAACGTCCAGACAAAACAGGAAGCTGACTAAGATGGAGATTGGATTATATTATGTAATTTAGAGTGAATTTAGGCAGCCACGCTAAACTAGATTTAGATCATGATCACGTGAAGGCAGGAGCCTCGAGGCACCCGCTGCGTATGTGTAATACATGCCTGCTTACACTCTGTGAAACAGCAGCAGAATTCTTGGGGCTTAATTCCACATCTTTCCCATTTCTTTACTCCATATGCCACATGTACCGCCCATTACCCATGCAAATTCGGCTGGTGGGAAATCAACAACTGAGATCACAGCCCTCTGGACAGAAAACCATGGAAATGAAGAATGAATCCATATTTCGAGCTTCAAAACACCGTACTCCTGAAATCATAACGCCATATTAGTATCTTCGCCCAAAGAGGGTCACTGGCCAGTCGTTATCTCATTCCGCCTTGTAAAAGCTGTTGCCGTAGTAATAAAATCTGGCTCCGTTCCGTGGGGGGTAACGAATCAATTGCGGACTGTGGCATATTCAGAACTTGTTGTAAAAGGTCCTCCTGTCTAGGAATTTGCGTAGGCAATGAAGGCTGGGCGGCTTGCTGTTGTGGCGGCGGAGGAGGAGCAAAGGGAGCATTGTGCACTGGAGGAGTGGACACTTGCTGAACCGGTACTGAGGGGTACTGTTGATATTGTTGAGGCATATGCGGTGGCTGAGGGGTTTGCGATGGGACAGGCTGAGGCAGAGTGGCTTGCTCCACAACGGTACTGAGAGTGTTGTAATCGACGAGGTTCATTAATAGTAGTGCCTGAAAGATTGCATAGGCAAGTTGAGGGCCGCGATTCAGAAGCTCGGTCGCTTTTGCTGGATCGGACACGGCCAGTGCTTTCATTTGTGCTAGAATGTCAAGGAGCTGTGGTGCTGGTAAGGTTGAAAGGGTCTGAGAGATCGCATTCGGGCAGGTTAAATTGGGAGGCAGATCTGCGCCAGGTGGTAATGAAGGCAGCAAGGGAGGTTGCATCTGGTGTGCGGCTTGCGCGTCGGGAGCGCCTTGCTGGGAGTAATCAAGAGGCACTGAGTCTTTCTCGTTGTTATGCGGCCAGTCAACCCTGATCTTGCGGCCCATAATTTCGTAGTCATTGAGATTTCGAACGGCGGACGCGGCAGCATCGGCATCAGCAAAGTCCGCGAACCCGTAGCCTTTTGGCTTTCCCGTCTCCGGGTTCATCATTAACCTGAATTTCGTTACCGTGCCCGCGGAGCTTAGAATGTCTTTAACCTGCTCTTCGGTAAGATCTGATATCAACAATTAGTAACAAAATTCACCAATAGCACCCGACTTCAAGGGCCATCCATATAGGGATTAGTACTGACTATAAGGGATGTTTCCGAGGAAGACGCTCTTCCCGGTTCTGTCTGGCGCCATCTTTCAATAGCTTCGGTATGAACAATTGCGGAAGGAAGGGAAATGCTGTTGCGGACCGCGCAAAGTGACAAAGTAGCGCACTTTGTAGGTTTGGGAGCTATAGCTGCTACTGTTAGCTTGATGAAAAGAGACGCTGCGAATTCTCAAAGAAACGATCCGCGACACCAAAGCCATCTGCAGAGCTCATCAAAATGGAAAACATCAATGGACCCGCCGCCCATTCGCTGGAGCGCGCCAAGCAACGCCTTTCCCAGAAGGGGTTAGTTTGTCCGTCCTCGATTTTGACGAACATCTGGACGGGCAGCTCATCACATCTCCAAGTGTGTCCGATACTTTGATCATCCTTACATCACCAGAATAATGGCAGATCCTCGCGAAACTTGGCAAAGACTGCAGACTGCATTGCAGCAGCGAGGTAGAGGAGGAGGATTTGGGGGATTTCCTGGCGGCGGAAGTCCGGGCCGAGCTCTCGGAGGAGCTGGCTTGCTAATAGCACTTGGTGTTGGTGGATATGTGATTTCAAATTCTCTGTTCAACGGTGAGTATAGATTTGGCATACTATATAAAATCTGGGCTAATATATCATGTGCTCTCCAGTTGATGGTGGTCATCGTGCGATCAAATATACAAGGGTTGGTGGCGTGAAAAAGGATATCTACAGCGAAGGTGCTTCATATTTCTCTCCTGCTCGCCCCGTTCGGTTAAACTAAGATCAGTTTGAAGGAACGCATTTCCGCATCCCATGGTTTGAGACGCCTATTATCTACGATGTTCGAGCGAAACCTCGAAATGTTGCCTCCCTTACTGGAACGAAGGATCTCCAGATGGTGAATATTACCTGCCGTGTCCTCTCACGACCACGCGTTGAAGCTCTGCCACAAATTTACCGTACTCTTGGATCAGATTTCGATGAAAGAGTCCTTCCCTCTATTGTTAACGAAGTACTGAAAAGTGTCGTTGCTCAATTCAATGCCAGTCAGCTCATCACTCAGCGTGAGAATGTTGCAAGACTTGTTCGTGAGAACCTTGCTAGACGTGCTGCGCGGTTCAACATCCTTCTGGATGATGTCTCTTTGACGGTAAGTACATGACCGCCTTCTTTCTTGTCGGAGGACGGTTTCTGACTTAAGCACTTGCTAGCATCTTGCGTTTTCCCCCGAGTTCACAGCTGCCGTTGAAGCCAAACAAGTCGCACAACAAGAAGCCCAACGAGCCGCTTTCCTTGTCGATAAGGCTCGACAGGAGAAACAAGCAACCATAGTTCGTGCGCAGGGTGAAGCCCGCTCCGCCCAGCTTATCGGTGATGCCATCAAGAAGAGCAAGAGTTATGTTGAGCTCAGAAAGATTGAGAATGCACGCAACATTGCCTCTATTATTCAAGAGTCTGGCGGAAGGAACAAGCTATATCTGGATGCCGAGGGACTTGGCCTGAACGTCAATTCTGGCTCCAATAATAGTTCCGATTGAGCTTGAAGTTTGAGTGCCAAGTGAAAAAAAGTTTCCCTTCCGGTACTATTAGCGGGAAAGCGGGAAAATATTATACTCATAGCCTAAACAATACCTGCCTATTGGGAAACCCTGAGCTGGCAGGTCTACTGATCTAAAGTGTACAACATGCCTTCCTAGTTTTTAACTTGTTCATTGTCTGGAGTTATACAACATCTATCTCCTACTCTCATGTTTCTAAAAAGGAGTCGGAAATTTGATCATTTCATACCCAACGAGGTATATTTTCCCCACTGAAAGAGGACCATTTTTTGCATAAACGGATATGTTATTTTGACTATTCGTTGGCTAATAGTACAATGGTAAGAATACATGCTGTAGTATGCTGCATAACTGGGGCTATATTGAAGTGAAGAAGGGAAAAGGGACATCAAGTGAAGAAATATTTCAGAAGAGAGCCATTAGGGCATCGCACATCAGAAGAATTGAAGGGTGAGTTGAGGCTTGCTCAACCACGAAAGTTTGGAAAATAATCCCGTGTAAAACCATGAGTCGCTTTTTCGATGGACACGAATGGTCTTAGCAAGAAATTTACTTGAGAATTGAGAGGTTGATGTTGGGAACGCTAGGGGTGACTTCGATGATAGCTGGACCGGCAAGAATGGTGCTCTCGACAAGGGAGCCACGTGCCTCGACGGTAGTGAGGAAGACAAAAGATTGTCCTGAGACTTGTCGTGGAATACGACCATTGTAGAAACCGCCGGAGAAGACACCGGGAATGCTGATGATATCGAAGCCGCTGATGAAAGTAATGAAGAAGACTGGTGGAACGACAATACCGCGGCCGATTGCAAATCTCGAGAACGTATCAACAGCAAATATGCTTCCGCCACGGGGGCTTAGACTGGGGAATGCAGTGAATGGAAGAGCGGCATTTCCACGGGGGCAGTCGACGATAAAAGCGCTGGCAAGACTGAAGATCGCAGCCGGAGGGATGGAGGTACCAGCGATATTCGCGGAAGCAATCAAGCCCAGCGAATTGCGGTGAACCGATTGATGGAGGCCCTCGGCAGCAAGAATGGATGCAGCAGCTCCCAAAAATTGCTTGTTCGAAATAAGGCCCGCCCCGCCAAGATAGGCAGAGACACCAATGCCCTCAAGGACAGAGGCGAGGCCAACAAAAGAGCGAACGTCGCGGAAAGGGAAATTGTAGCGGCAGGCAGACACTGGAGTGACTCCCAAACCAGTAATTGCCTTCTGCAGGAACACTACATGGGCCTCCTCATCTCGCGCAACGAATCTCATTTGGTTAAAGAATCGCGCATCAAAACCGGAGCGGAGGAAATCCGCCTGGGTAAAGCGCGAGAGAGCCTGCTTGTAGAACACGTTCTCAAGATGTTCAAGCTAACCAGAATCGTCAGTAGTGTTCCACAGTATGGCAGTATATATGACTACTCACAGTAAGCGCAAACTGTAGGACATCAACATCAGTCACGGTGCGGGTGGCACCTCCGCGGCCACCACCAACAGAGCCGACAGATCCAATAGAGCCGACAGAACCTCCGCTGGAGCCGCCGAGGGAGCTGGTATTTCGTGCCTCCAAAGGAGCGGCAATGGCGTTAGGCGCAGAAAGCGCCGCGAGGACGGTAGTGAGCAGAGCAAACTTCATGATTATAATTCAAAAGAAGGAACGGATGACAGCCGGGTCAACGAGTGAAGAAAAGATTTTAAAAGTAAATAGTTAATTAAGCAGATGGGGACCAGCGCACCATACGAATTGAAGTTGTAGAACTGAGAGAGCGACTTGAAGTTTGTGTAGCTTGGATGAGGAAAAGTTACAAGAGAGGGCGAATCGGTCCCTTAAATCAACAGTGGTCCGGCCTGGGAGGGTGGGATAATCTGTAAAGCCCTTATTCTCGAGGTTATGCAGGACGCTTCAAGGGGAAGGGTGTAAGAGGTGTCCCTAGTATGAGACATCAACCTGTTGACGCTTTTGCTCGTTCCGAGTGCATCTGCGACGCAGAATGTAGCTATCACCAGCTTCCAAGAGCCTGCTATAATGGTGCATACCGCATCAGGCCCGGCGACTAAACGCATTAACGTTACAACTCGATATATCGGGTAATGCGGACGCACTGGACCTTGCCAGTGAAATTTGCCACAGGGCATACTAGCCCAAAAAAGATAGCAGGAGTCCAGATTCGGAAATCCATTTGCGACGAAGCTCGTCTCGTCGATCCTAACAGGGAATAGATGATTAATCCTGGAAGAAGCTTGGGAGAAGCTCTCGGAGCATAGGATGACCACAGGAGAGAATTCTCCGGCCTCCAGGGTTCAGGTTCGAGATGCCAAAGTCTCGTACCTTCCCTTATAGTCCTGTATGTAACTAAAGTACATACATACAGAAGGGGTCTTCTTCTTGGTATCAAATTTCGTCGAGTGTTCAACGGCCAGACTCACATCACACCAGTAAAGCCATATTGATCTTGGTCATATCATCGGTGCCTGTTACCACGATTTTTTCAAAAATTGGGTTTCAGCCACCCCTTTGGACACGGGAAGACTCCAATTCGGAAAATAGTTTGTGAGGTTGTTAGAGCAGGGTTTCAGGCGCCTCTTGGTACGTTCTCTTGAGACACGAACGCATGAAAGTGCGGCACAAGACAAGCCTTCTACCCCTCTTTGGGTATCTTCATCGCATCATAGCATGAATCTAAGGTCGGAGATGGCTTCATCAGGTAGAATCCACACAACGCCAGCCTGATTTGGCTGAGAGAATTTGATCACAATGGAAAAAAGGGCGGATGAGGAAGCCCCATCACGTGACCAGGTCCCGCCCAGTGAAACCCCCCAAACGAACTTGAGAAAATTGAACCTCGACCTTCAGAGTCTGGCATCGAATTGTCTGTCGCATTGCTAAAAACAGACACTTGACACCGGAACGTGGGCGAGCATTGGTAATTTCTCGATTTGTTGCGTTTCCCCTTCCGTGGAGCACTCTCGAGTCTGCGAGTTGAAACTCCAAGATATGTTCTGATAGGGTGTTTAATTTTAACTACAGCAATGGAGCTCGGCGATGAACAAATTGGCGGTCTGGATGTGGATATAGAGGTCCAGGAAATTTTGCTGGCTGCTGCACAGCATGACATCTCGCGGCTGCGGAAGCTGATACGAGAATACGACAAGGTCGGAAACCCAGTCAATGTCAGGGACTCGGAAACGGGGTATACCCCTCTACACGCGGCAATTGCTGCGTGTGCTCCCGATTCAGAAGACTCGAATGCGACAAAACAGGCCAATGGGCATTTAAATGGAACTGAATGTCCTGCCGAGGACGAATCATCAAACGTTCTGGAGCTCGGAGGCGCAATGGTCAAATACCTGCTCCAAGAGGGTGGTATATGGAATGACCTCGATACCAATAATGAGACCCCTGGATGCATAGCAAAAAGATTGGGGCTGGATGATCTATATCTCTTGATGGTCGATGCTGGAGTGCGCGCTGAAATGCTTTTAAATCGCCTAGAAGAGTATGAGCCATTAGGTGATGAAGATGACGATGAAAATGATGACGATAAGGCGCAAACAGAGGCAGGGCTGGATGCGCTCGAAGTTCAAGTTTCTGCAGAAGCCGCACCTTCTCAGGATCCAGACGTAACCAGCTCTCGATATCTTCAATCACAGCTAACTTTAAACGAGAGCCGCCTTCTCGACCAAGATCAAAACGGCGTCATGATGTCATGGGAGACGGGTATCATGGAACGCTCAGCAAAAGCTCTCCTTCCCGAGCCCGGCCTCCGTGTTCTGAACATTGGCCATGGTATGGGCATCGTTGATGGTATATTACAGAGCCTTGAGCCCAGCATCCACCACATTGTTGAAGCGCATCCGGATGTAGTAGCGCAGATGAAAGAGAAAGGTTGGCATGAGAAACCTGGAGTTACCATTCATGAAGGCAAATGGCAAGATATCTTACCCAATCTGATTGAGCAAGGAATTATATTTGATGCTATCTATTACGACACTTTTGCCGAATCATACTCTGACTTTCGAAACTTTTTCTCGGAAAACGTTATTGGCCTTCTCGAAGCAAACGGAAGATGGAGTTTTTTCAATGGCATGGGAGCCGACCGACAGATAAGCTACGATGTTTACCAGAAGGTTGTCGAGATAGATCTTCTCGAGGCTGGATATGATGTTGACTGGGAAGAAATCGCGGTTCCATCTTTGGAGGGAGAATGGGATGGGGTTCGGCGGCGATATTGGGTTGTAGATAGCTACAGGCTTCCATTGTGCCGATATGCAGACTGAAAAGTCCCAGCAGTCGTGAATCAAAAGTTTCGTGGTGCTGATTCTGAAATACTCCGAACATGCAAGGATAGATATTTACCTGCTTATATATCCGAAACACAAGACTCTCATCAACACAAAACTTATCGGACGGGCAATTTTCGCTTCCATTGTCCCATCATCGAGGTAGCAGTATCATCCATCAAAAATTCGATCAGCCTGTTGGACCTGCAGATATCTTCGAGTTCCAGGTGCTGAACCTCCTTAAGTATTACGTCGGTCGTGCTGCCACTTTAGCCTGCCAACATGATTATCTAAAACGAAGTAAGTTATCTTTTAGAATGGCGTTTAGAGCTGTAGAGCAGCGCATTAACTCCACGAATACAGCTTGTCTTTTCTTCGAGCCGCATTTCCTTTTCAAGTCTACACCTCTCGCATCACCACCCTCCTTGTGTGAAGGTCCTTTCGGTGATATTCAACTTGGACCGACTTCTTTCATTCTCACGCAATGTGCGGATGGGCATGCAAGACATTCGCAGCTCGTACGCGCATTTCCAAACACATGAACCGAGATCACATTATCTTTTGTGCACTTGCAAGAAGCGATGCAAATGACCCATGGCAACCTGCCACCGGGTTTTTGAGAGATCTCCCATTGGTTCTCGATGCGCAAGACACAAGCCGGAATCTATCCTCCCTGTGCTGGATTAACACAGACTATTTCCTCGGACTAGACTGGTTTCTTTTCCCCCAATGCAGAGAAGCTGATCGCTGGCAAGCTTGCTTGCGAGCTACCTCTCCGAGATCCTTAAATGTACTAGATATACCTAATTAGCTAAATTCAGCCATAGAAGAGGTTACACACAATGAAGAAATTCCTGAGACTTGAAAGACTTCAAGGTGTAACTTGCCAAGATCGATATCTGGATTTGTTTTGCAGTAGAGGTCGATAACGAGATATAACCGAGAAGAAGGAGGATTACTACATATATGTGTATAGTAGTCTTCTAGAGGTTGAATACCTCTCCATGTAAAGAACGCGTTGATGATTGCTGAAGGTTTTTGAAAAGGTTGTTCGCGATATCCAAGGATTATCCGCACCGGAGTAGTTTGACTCATCTCGTTCAGGTGTAAGAAGAATTGCTGATAACTTGCATGTAAGATAAAAAGGAGTGGATTTCTAAGAATCAAGGGGCACTCCGTATTCAGTTGCCAAGATCATCGGAATATTGATGTTCCGAAGCATCTTTGTTGGAACGCGTCGTTGAAGCTTAAATAAACCACTTTACACGGGTCGCGTCCTTAACGCGATATCTTCGTTTTCCAAAGTTCTCGCCCGTCCAACAAGGACAATTTCTCGAGAGTCTCTTGCAAGAGCCGGATAGGATCAACTTCGGACTGGTTTCCTTCCTTCTATATCTACAATGTCTTCACCCGCGTCTTCTCGTCGCCGTGGAAGGCCGGCTCGCGGCTCTGCAACGTCGACTCCAAGTCGGGCACCTCGAGGCACTCCTGGCCCTTCTAGCAGCAATGGACAGCCTGACGAAAGCAATATTGAATCAACTCCACGCTCCTCACGCCGACAACAGGCTGCGGCTGCTATTCCTCCATCATCGCCCATGGTTTTTGAATCATCCCCATTGAACCCTTCGCAAGCGACGCCCAATGCTAATGGAGCGGGACGCATGGATAGAAGCTCGCCACTTCGAGCACCCTCGGAGTTGAATGATGGGGAGATAACGCCGAGGGCTAATGGACAATTCATAACAGGTAAGATATGAATACCCCTAGCCATCGTTTTCCGTTTACTGACTTCTTCTGCAGATTCATCGCCTATTCGCTATATGTCTAGCTCTAGCCCTACCCGTGCAAATCGTCAAAGTCGTACTACGGATATACCTAGTAGCAGTAGTGGCATATTTATTGGCTCCTCACAGGCCGGCTTATCAGATAACGGAAATCTGAATACCCGACGCGGCGGAATCAATTCTGACGCTTTTGGCTCTTCCGCCTCTAGAAGAAGGGTTTTCGTTGATGAAAGAGGTCTACCGGCTCGAAATGGCGATCCGCAATCTCAAGCGACGTTTTCGAATATTAATCCCGATACCTCCGAAGCGGATGCTCTTGGTGGGAATTCCACCCGTATAATTTGGGGTACCAATATTTCTATTCAAGATGCAATGTCATCATTCAAAAGTTTCCTCTATAACTACACGCGAAAATACCGTATGTGGGCGGACGGGGCCTCCGAAGATGAAACTCGCGCAATGGGTGCAGTTGCTGAGGAAAAGCAGTATATAAAGATGCTAAATGATATGCGACAATTGGGTGTCACGGGATTAAATCTGGATATACGCAATATGAAGGCGTACCCACCTACAACAAAACTATGGCACCAAGTCCAAGCGTACCCGCAAGAAATTATCCCGATTATGGATCAGTGTATCAAGGATGTCATGGAGGAATTGGCCATCAAGGAG
Source organism: Nannizziopsis arthrosporioides (assembly GCA_029635245.1). NCBI lineage: Eukaryota > Fungi > Ascomycota > Eurotiomycetes > Onygenales > Nannizziopsiaceae > Nannizziopsis > Nannizziopsis arthrosporioides. The sequence continues at coordinate 3,676,049 of CP098263.1, read as the reverse complement.
ATGGAAACACTTAGGGCACAACAGGCAAATTTAAGGCGGCAGGCACCAGTACTCAACAGCTCTGCGCCAATTATTCCAAGCTCCGAGGTGGGACATAGCGCAGACCGGGATGGGCGAGCGGAGATACCGAACTTGCTCGCCGAGATTCAAGTAAAAACTTTTAAAGTACTGCCCTTTGGCATGGATAGTTCTGTCAATATGAGAGACTTGGATCCAGGTGACATGGACAAACTCATTAGTGTTAAAGGGCTTGTGATTCGGGCCACTCCTATCATTCCTGATATGAAAGAAGGTATGTTTGTTCCATGTCCAGTGACCTAGAGTGATAGCTAACAGTTTCTGCTAGCGTTTTTTAAATGTGATGTGTGCCAGCATAGCGTGAGAGTTGATATCGAACGCGGCAAGATCGCCGAACCCACGAAATGTCCACGGCAGATTTGCGATACCCAAGGTTCAATGCAGCTGATTCATAACCGCTGTATATTCGCAGACAAACAAGTCATCAAGCTACAAGAAACTCCCGACTCGGTACCAGATGGCCAGACCCCACATTCAGTATCATTGTGTGCATATGACGAACTGGTAGACGTTTGCAAAGCTGGTGACCGTGTGGAGGTGACGGGGATTTTCCGCTGCAATCCTGTCAGAGTCAACCCGCGTCAACGCACAACGAAATCGCTGTTCAAGACCTATGTTGATGTTCTGCATGTCAAAAAATCTGATCGCAAAAAGCTTGGAACTGATATGTCGACCATTGAGCAAGAATTATCCGAACAGATTGCCGGCGATACGGAACAAGTAAGGAAAATATCGCGGGAGGAAGAAGAAAAGATCAAAGCCACCGCGGCTCGGCCTGACATCTATGAGCTGCTGTCAAGATCCCTCGCACCGAGTATATACGAGATGGATGACGTGAAAAAGGGAATATTGCTCCAATTATTTGGTGGTACAAACAAGACATTTGAAAAGGGCGGAAGCCCAAGATATCGTGGAGATATTAACGTCCTACTTTGCGGTGATCCATCGACTTCCAAATCGCAGCTACTTCAGTATGTTCACAAGATTGCGCCACGAGGTATCTATACGAGCGGTAAGGGTTCGTCCGCTGTCGGCTTGACGGCGTATGTCACCCGGGATCCCGAGTCTCGGCAACTAGTTCTTGAATCGGGTGCTCTCGTACTTTCGGATGGTGGTATCTGCTGTATTGATGAGTTTGACAAGATGAACGATGCCACACGCTCCGTGCTACATGAAGTCATGGAGCAGCAAACTGTCTCCATTGCCAAAGCCGGAATCATTACGACACTCAACGCGAGAACCAGCATTCTCGCGTCCGCCAATCCAATTGGCAGTAAATACAATCCAAACCTACCAGTGCCTCAGAATATCGATTTACCCCCGACATTACTTTCTCGGTTTGACCTTGTATACCTGGTGCTGGACCAAATCGACGAGCAGAATGACCGTCGTTTGGCAAAGCATTTAGTTGGAATGTATCTTGAAGACACCCCTGAAAACGCCAGTAGCGAAGAAATATTGGTACTTACCCTCCAATTTCTAGGTTTCTACTTGCGGAATTTAATGCTAATTATCCTATCTATCTATAGCCGGTCGAATTTCTTACCAGCTACATCACCTACGCCAAAACCAACATTTCTCCCAAGCTCACGCCCGCCGCTGGAGCTGCACTTACTAATGCATATGTTGAAATGAGAAAACTAGGCGATGATATTCGATCAGCGGAACGTCGAATTACAGCCACCACGCGTCAACTGGAATCCATGATCCGACTCTCAGAAGCTCATGCAAGAATGCGACTCTCGGAAGAGGTCACAGCTGCTGATGTAGAGGAGTCCGTGCGGCTCATCCGATCCGCTCTTAAACAAGCTGCCACCGATCAACGCACGGGCTTAATCGACATGAGTCTCCTGACCGAAGGAACAACCGCCATTGACCGACGTAACCGTGAGATGATGAAGAAAGAAATATTGACACTGGTAGATGAACTCGGTGGGCATGGGGCGTCCGGCATCAGGTGGGCAGAAGTCTTCAGACGGCTCGGAGAACAGAGTAATGTTGAAGTCGCCTCGGCCGAGTTTGCAGAGGCCGTTCGGCTACTAGAGTCTGAGGGACTGGTGAATGTGGTGGGCGATGGCGCAAGAAGAAGTATTCGGCGTGTGGTTGGGACTTTGTAATGATTGCGTGCTAGAAGTGTGGAGTGGAAGTCCGTACTTCTTTCTATTTTTTTTTCTATTTTTTTCCTCTTAAAAAATTTTTTCCTGCAGTGTTACTGCAGACTCTTCAGATAGCGCTGTTCATTGCTGCAAATTTTCGTTCTCGTTCGATCGAGATCGTATCGAAGGCGCCAGACGCTCCATCACGGGTCCGTTTTGTATGTTTCTAGAAAAAATTTTAAACGAGGAAATCCGGCCATAAGCGACACGGAGAGGGTCCATTAAGCAGCATGGCCGTTAGCATACTCCGTACCAATTACCTTTTAGGGACGTTTTGCCTGTTTGCCTGGACTTCCGCCATCGTCGATTGCTCTGGTTCATGGGGACCCCTGAGGTTAGATTCCGCCCCGCCGGCGGCCAGAGACAAGTGACGTTCCCAAGCGACTCGGCGAGACACAGGCGGAGGATATCAGGCCTCGCATAGCGCGGACTAGAACGGAGCTAATGAGCGGTCGCGCAGGAGTGGGGCCCACTTAGTCATTGAGTTTGAACGCCGGGAAGGTTTTTGCATGGGTAGTTTAAGCTTCTTTAGTGTTTCACGTGGGGTATTTCTCATCGCTGATTGGCCTGAACCCCACCAAGCTCCAACACGTGACCCGGAGCTTCCGGATCCAGTAAGACACGCGCAAGAGAGGAAGGAGCTTCCAGACAAGCTTGGAAGGCACGTGTGGCAAGTCTTTTCTCTGGCGGCAGGAGCGATCTCCCCAAGTGGAACCGCAAACAAACCCGCACTTGCCGCTTGTGGCTGGCAATTGGCTTCGCATCGCGCTGACGATATTGCGAGTCGCCCTTCGGCTTGCGTCCTTATCTTCAGTCCCGGTTCTTCTTCGCTTTCCTCAGCTTCATTTCCCTCCCAGCCTGCTCGCTCTTCCCGCTACAACCCAGCCTGCGTTGTGCTACCTGTCGCCCGCTGCCTGTGAGACACAGCATCCCTGCTCTTTCTCGGGTTGCACAGTGTCCACACCTACAGCGCTGCTCCAGAGCACTCGTATTGAGAACCGGACGTCTTCCACCCATTATTCTCCCAGCTATCTGCTGAAGAGCTGTTCATCCAGCTGTATTCCTAATCAAACATGCGGTACGTCTTCGATGATTGTTCCACGGCCTCGTCGTGATCTAAATGTGCATAGGTTCGGTGAACAGCTCCGTTCGTCGCTTGTGAAGGAGTATTATTGGCATTATATCGCCTATGATGACCTGAAGGAAGCCCTGAGAACAGATTTTGAAACCCCTCCCACCGCTCAGACTCCCAATCCCAAGCGGAAACCGTGGACCGAAGACGATGAAAAACGCTTTGTAGCGCTACTCGAGAGCGAGCTAGACAAGGTCTCGACTTTCCAGAAGCTCAAAAGCGATGAAATCGTAAGAAGAATCAAAGCTAGCGAGATAGAGGTAAATGATGTAGTGTCCCGGCTGGATCGGGGCACTGAGCAGCAGGCCAATGGCTCAAGACGCCGCAATGCACCGACAGATGAAGATTTTTTGCTTCTAGAAGAAGACCTCAGCGACATCATCGCAGACGTCCACGACCTGGCCAAGTACACCAAGTTAAACTACACAGGCTTCCAGAAAATCATCAAAAAACACGATGTAAGTGGCCTTTGAAGTGCCGAGATTTGGCGACTTTGTATTCTGACGAAACTGATTTGTTTCAAGAAACAAACAAAATGGTACCTGAAACCAGTCTTTGCAACCCGTCTCAAGGCAAAGCCGTTTTTCAAGGATAACTACGATGCATTTGTAGTGAAACTTTCCAAACTATACGACCTAGTGAGAACAAAGGGAAATCCCGTCGAGGGAGATAGCTCTGCTGGTGGCAATCAACAGAACTTCGTTCGAGAAACAACCAAGTACTGGGTGCACCCAGACAACATTACAGAACTGAAGCTCATTATCCTAAAGGTCAGTTCACCTCATCTACTTTCTCCGAATTCCATACTAAACGAGTGCAGCATCTTCCTGTCCTGGTCTTCAACCCAACCAAAGAGTTTGAAGAAAAAGACGCCGCAATTTCATCCATCTACTTCGACAACCCTGAAACCTGGGAGCTGTATATGGGCCGACTGAAGAAGACCGAAGGAGCTGAGGCTATCCGACTTCGTTGGTACGGTGGGATGGAAAACGAGCAAATTTTCGTGGAGAGGAAAACTCATCGAGAAGACTGGACCGGGGAAAGTTCCGTCAAGGCTCGTTTTCCGATGAAGGAGAAGCACGTCAATGCGTATCTGTCGGGACAAATGACCGTTGAAGCTGTTTTTGAGAAACTCAGGAAGGAGGGCAAAAAGAGCGAGAAGCAGATTGCAGATTGGGAGCAACTCGCCCGAGAAATCCAATATCGGGTGATCACCAGGAAACTGGCTCCTGTGACCAGAACCTTCTACCATCGAACTGCTTTCCAGCTACCGGGTGATGCGCGTGTTCGAATCTCTCTAGATACCGAGCTTACTATGGTGCGCGAAGATAATCTCGGGGGCCGCCGACGAGCTGGAGATAATTGGAGGAGAATGGATATCGGAATCGATTTCCCGTTTCGTCAACTTCCGGCCGAAGATGCTGAGCGCTTTCCTTATGCCGTTCTAGAGGTCAAACTGCAAACCCAAGCTGGACAAGAACCGCCGCAATGGATTAGGGATCTGATAAAGAGTCACCTGGTAGAGGCTGTTCCCAAATTCAGTAAATTCATTCATGGCACCGCCAACCTATTCCCGGATAAGATTGACCTTCTCCCATTCTGGATGCCACAGATGGATGTGGACATTCGCAAACCGGCCAGACCAGGTTTTGGCATTGCTCGTCCTCCACAGTCTGCTCTCTCTACTAGTGAAGATATGATGGATGATGATGAATCCGACGATGAGGGTCGCGCACGGTTTGTAACTCAAGCCAAAACAAACGGCACCGCCGAAGAGAATGGACAGACAGGGCAAACAGCTGAGGACTCGCAGTTCCAAGCTCCCGGGAACTATATGGATATTGAGGAACGTATAGCAGTTCAGGACTACGATGAAGTTGGCGATGAAGACTATCCACTCTACGACTCGGAGGACGAATCCAATGACCAAGATGATGAGCTCGACGAGGCCGAAAGGGTTGGTGGTATGTACTACTACACCACACTTGCAAAGCACCACCTCCGAAACGCTGGGAAAAGCGTTTTGAACGGAGTAAAGTATATTGTCCCAGCACCCAGGCCCACTTCGCTCCCTGATGGAGCCACTCCTAATCGGATCCGTACGATCATGGGAAATGGACCAATAGAAGCCAAACGATTCAAGGCACCAAAAGGGAAACGTAAGTCCATACATTGAACAATTCATTGCCCGTCCATACAAGTCTCTAACTCTCTACGCAGGCATCCATGTTCCTGTTCGTGTCGAGCCCAAGGTATTCTTCGCCGTTGAACGTACATTCCTCTCGTGGCTCGAATTCTCGATATTCCTCAGCACAATCGCCACCACCTTGCTTAACTTCGGCCATGACATGATCAGCCTCAGCTCGGCATGGGGATTCACGATCATCGCATGTCTTGCGTTGGTTTACAGTTTTCTGCTTTACATGTGGAGAGTCGACAAGATCCGAAAATATCGGGATGTGAAGAATATATACTACGAAAAGTGGGGACCGACGGTACTATGCTTGGGTGTCGTAGTATCTGTGATTTTGAATTTTTCTATACGCATCAAAAACGGCCCGCCAAAGTCGTGAGCATCTTGATTAGTTTGTTTTCCATATATCCATCCGCTATCTCTATTTCAAAATGAAGTCACGCTCTTGACAATTCGGATTTTGAAATTGGCTTGAATGTATCATATATGCGCAATCTCAAGCCCGCTATACTTCAATCTTCTTGAAATGACAAATACTTTATAAAATAATATAAATTTACATTTTGAACCAAAAGTCTTAGGGTAAAAAGGTATTTGATACAGTGTTGCCGACCACCATTTCTATTCACCTTCGTTTAATACTCACATCTATGTTGCTGACAACCCAAGCTACAACAAAGCAGGTCATCAGGCCCACAAATACCGTCAACGGTTTGCGAAGAATTGCTGTGAATGGATATTCATAAGATACCTGTAAGTTATAGTTAGTACCAAGCAAAGCAGAAGTATAATGGAAAATGGCTGCATACAAGGAGACTGGCATCTCGAGCCTGATCGGCGACATTTTCCATAGTTAATTTCAACACTGTCCTTCCGAGAGTGTCCATGAATGTTTTGTGAAATAGAATCTCCGATCGGACGTTATTTGGCAAACCAACACCGTCCACAAGCTCATATTTAACATCGGTGGCACCTTCTGGTAGAATCACACGAAGTTCAACCTTTTCAAACTGGATACCCTCCGGGTTTCTGGGACTGTCGAGAAGTGGTACTTTAAGCAAATAGGTATCGCCCGTGGTAGCTTTGCGTAAGAATGGTGAAAGGGCATCATTCCAGCCAATTCGGAAACTATACTTCCAACCGCCAAAGACAGGGTAGCGGGGGCGGATGTCCAGGACAGCTGGGCGGGTTCCGTGGCCCTGGGTGAAGCGACTCGTTGATACGTTACCAATGTCGTCAGTAAAATAAGGGTCGACAGAGCCTGGTTTGAGACCGAACCTAAGAGCAGGAATGGAACAAGACGGAGCATTCTGTAGAGATTGCATAGACCAAACAACGCGGTTAAATTGTTTAACTAGTTTGGCGCCGTTGTTTTGGATCCAGTATCTGTCTTCTGTTGCAAGATTTCCGCCCCAATGGGACACTTCCAAATCACGCTCTAGGAGAGTCGCCATGATGACAGGCTTTGTAAATTCATATCGAACCGTGATCGGCTCGATGGTACCAGGGGCCACGTATGTTGTCTTATATGGACCATATGTAAAAGTGCTGCCCTGTCTCTCTGGGTCCGACCCAGTGCCGGCCTTTAATCCTGTGGTTGTAGTGTAATCTGGAACTTCGGCGGAAGGAAATTTGATCTTGGTTCGCTGTGCGTCCGTAACGTATGCGGATTCGGAATATGCGGAGAACGTGTATGCGAGGTACTGCTTAGCATTTTGCTCGATAGCTGCTGGAAGAGGTTCAAGAGCGGAAAGGAGGTAGTATGAGATGCTCAGTGGTAAACGAGATGAGGGAGCCAAAGGCTTGGGGAGGTTAATAATGAAGTATTGATTCGAGCTGTGAATTGGTCAGACGAATTTCAAGAAGATCTGGACGAAGTAACTGACCTTTGCGGGAGATGCTGCGTAGTTTCTATTTTGAACTTGCCATCTTTCTCTGCATTCTTTTCCCACGCTTCAAAGCCCCCGACCTTTCCTATCAGCGCATTTGAGAATGGTACAAAGTATTGTGACTGCGGTTTGTCGTCGACGTTCTCTATCAAGACATTGAGCGACTCTCGGACGTAGCCCTTTTCCAGATTGATATTGCGAAGCAAATTTAAGTTCTTGAACACTTGCGGCGGCGCAAAATTGCTCGGTAGGACGCGAGACGTTGAAGATGAATATGTGTGGTTTGAGACTGTAGCTTGGACGCAGCTGGTCAACAGCAGCGCAACGCCGGCGAGAAACCTCATGGCGGCGGTAGTCGCTGCCAGAGGGTCACCTGGATCGGTTCAATCAATGTTCCAGGTTGAAATCAAATCAGAAAGCCACTGATGGAAGAGTGGTGGAATATCCAGCCCGAAAGGTGGTTGTTTGGAAGCTGATAACTTCATAGTAGGTAATCCTTTACCTGGCCAGATCGGAAGCTGGCTCTACGGCGGCCGCAGCGGCCACGAGACGAATTGCGGAGGTGACGTCCCGCAACGTTACAGCATGGATTATCAACAATTTAAACCGGCATGACGGCGGAACATTTACAAATTCTCTGCAATGGGTTTCGGCTCCCGGTAAACGTGTGATTTCCTCCATTATTTCTTCAGCATGCTTCTTATTCGCGCCGTCACCCGACGCGGGACATGGAAGAGCAACGCACAAGCCGCAGCCAGATGTTGCCGCTATAGTCAAAATAATTACGCCCCGTTTCGAGCATCTAATAAGTTCTTGAAGGTATCCGAGGAGGTCCAAGATGCTGTTGCTACCGGAAAACCAGTCGTGGCTCTGGAGACGACTATATATACACATGGTGAGTCTAACAATTGCCCCTATCGGCTATCGACAAGCTACTGAGACTAGTATGCGTGTTGCGACTTAGGCTTTCCCTACCCCGATAATGTGAACCTAGCAAAGCGCCTTGAAGCAATTGTTCGTGAGAATGGAGGCATTCCGGCGACAATTGGCGTTCTGAACGGTATCGCGAGGGTTGGTATGAATGCAGCCGAGCTTACAGAACTTACTTCCGCTTCTCGTGAGAGAAATGTTTTAAAAGTGTCACGACGAGACTTGGGATATATCTGCGGAGTGGTAATACACCGTGCCACAAGACCGTATACTTTTATGGGTACTGAAGCTATGGCTAGGGTTTGAATGGAAAACGCATGCATGGGGGGACTACGATCGCCGGCACCATTGTTCTCGCCCATCTTGCTGGGATCAAAGTCTTTGCAACTGGAGGCCTTGGTATGTCGTTTATTTGACAAATACCGGATGATGTACCTAACATAGTCCATTAGGTGGTGTGCACCGTGGTGGTGAGAGCTCCATGGATATTTCAGGTTAGTCCGGCGGTAATGGCTCCCGCCGTCATCAGGAATTAACATATCCGTAGCCGACCTGACGGAACTTGGACGAAGCCCAGTGGCGGTCATCAGCTCCGGATGCAAGAGTTTTCTTGATGTTCGACGCACCTTAGAGGTTCTAGAAACTCAAGGCGTCGTGGTTGCAACATTCGCGGATGGCCGCGAAGGACCAATCGATTTTCCGGCATTTTTCACCAGAGATAGTGGGATTAAGTCACCAAGAGTTGTACGCGATGCAGCGGATGCCGCTTCAATAATTTGTGAGTTTGGACTGTCACCTTAAATTCTCTCAGATATGCTAATTTGATTGGATAGATGCTCAATCAGGCCTGCGGCTCTCCTCGGGCATTTTGTTTACAAACCCTGTTCCAGAGAAGCACTCGTTCCTCAAGCCAGAAATGGATGCTATCATTGCCAAGGCTGTTGAGCTTTCGCATCTTGAGGGCGTGCATGGAAGTGATAATACTCCGTTTGTTCTGGCAAAGATTAAAGAACTAAGTGGAGGAAGAAGCGTCGAAACTAACAAAGCCTTGGTGGAGTGTAATGTAGAAATAGGCACAAAGGTAGCGGTCGAACTTGCAAAGATGGAATCAGGACGTGGGATAGATGGAAATCGGTGAGATCGTATTCCGGCAGAGAGGAATCTGCATAAAGGAAGCGACGTGGCTGATTGCATAATTATTATGTAGATATATGCCGAGCTCTAATGAATTGAGCCCAATGCCAGCGAAAGCTGATCCAGCCCTGCAAGAAGAAAAAGTCGTTTCTGAAGATACTGTTGTCAAGCCGGAGTCACAAACAACTGAAATGACAGATGTTCTCGTAGCTGGTTCGCTGGCTGTTGACCTAGCCTGCGATTTTGCTCCCACGACCACAGGTAGCAGTGCGAAGGCTCCAGTGCTCCATACATCTAATCCTTCGACAATTAGCCAAAGTCTCGGTGGTGTTGGATATAATGTCGCTTTGGCATCCAGCTACGTGGGTAGCTCTGTTCTCTTCTGCAGCGTTGTTGCCGATGACATTGGTGGCCGCAGTGCCCTTGCCGTGCTCAAAGGGGAAAATGATAATTTGTGCCTGGACGGTGTCCAGACACTCAATGCAACGCCAGATATTCGAACAGCGCAGTATATTGCAATCAACGATACAAGAAAAGAACTTGTCATTGCCATGGCAGACATGAGTATCCTCGAGCTTTCTACAGAGCAGCTCAAGTTTGAAGAGTTTTGGGCACCGATCATCCATCGCAAAAAGCCAAAATGGGCCGTCATTGATACTAACTGGAGTCCCGAAGTCCTTAGCAAATGGATTTCTCTATGCAGAGCTCACAACATCAAAATCGCTATTGAACCGGTGTCAGCGTTGAAGGCAACTCGTTTATTCTCAACGATTGGATGTAGAAGCAACGTATCCAATACATCCACGCCAAACCCGATATTCAAACAGACCGATATTGCGCCCACTAACCATCTTATCAACTTGATCACACCGAACCGTTATGAGCTCGCTTCGATGCACAATGCCGCCCGAGGGGCGGGCCTCTTTGACGGAACCGAGTGGTGGCAGGTTATAGATTCGCTCTCTTTGCCCAGCGTCGGGTCAAGGGACCGTTTTGCCTCCTTAACTTCCGCAGCTATCGTGGATGAAGGAATACCACAACAGAGTATACAACTGTTGCCATATATTCCCTGTATTGTTACGAAATTAGGAAAAGAGGGGGTTTTGCTCACGCAGTTATTGCAAAGCGGAGACTCAAGGCTCACTGACCCGAACCATGCGCCATATATCCTCGGAAGAAGTACTCAGGAGTCTGGAATCGGAGGTGTATACATGCGGCTTTTGCCAGCAGCAGAAAAGTTAAAGGACGAAGATGTGGTGAGTGTAAATGGAGCAGGCGATACGTTGCTTGGAGTGCTTGTATCGGTTCTGGCGAAGGAAGCAAAAGGTAACAGGCCAAAGAACATCTGGGTTGAAAATGTGTTACCACTTGCGCAACAAGCAAGTATTCAAACACTGAAGTCCAAAGGTGGCGTTAGCCCTGGTATTCAAGGCTTACGTCCGTCACTGGACAATTTGTGGAATAACTTTTGATAGAGAGCCCCAGCATGCACTGATGCATGGGCTCCTGGACACATTTAAAGAACCACAGAGGGGAACGATTTAATAAAATTTCAGGATATTGTTCATGCATCGCCAGACGAAATCAAACTATTACTCTCCCATAATTCTGGCTCCAACACTTTTTTGGCACTCTCGCCGCCAAATACGGGTAGTCTTTCCGCTTTGTGCATCCCCTCGGTCGTTTTTATTGGATGAAAGCTGGCTGGAATGTGTTTTGGGTCTAGCAAGCCAATTTGGACTAACACGGAGGCTTGGTCCCAGTAAACATTCTCCTGGCACAGTTTGCCGGCACGAATACCAACCACGCTTACCATTGCCACTTCAACGTATTTGTTCGTTGGGGGAATGCCAGGCAGCATCCAGCGTATTTCCTGGGTATGGTGGAATGATACATATAATTCGTCAACGATATGGTCCACGCCAACAGTCCGGGATATAAGACGGACGTCTAGAGAAGGTGGATTTCCGGGAATGAGATACTCTGAGTAAAATCGACGGAGCTCATCTATACCAACCCCTGCAGCTAGTGAGTATATTATTGATTAGGAAATATACAGTACGCACCTCCGGTCATAGCGGGTACATAGTTAACACATATATCCTCTGCAACTGTGCTGAGCGTCTTCTCAACATCCTTCTCATCGTGTTTGGCTTTTATGTGGTTCTCCAAAATCGGAGCCAGATCCATTTTAATACCAAACCCCTTTCGCAGACAAGCAATGGCTCGGCTCCATGCCAGTTGGGCGTTGACACAGTGGTAAGCAGGTGAATCATGCTCGGCGAAGCCAACATCGGAACGATGATACACGTAGCAGTTCTTCAATCGAGCTGGGAGGTGTTGGGTCTCTGCCACATGAATCTGATAATTTAGTGAAGACGGAAAACAAGCACTTTCAATGGGAATTTTCGTGGGGTAGTAGGCAACAACGGCGCAAAGACGAGGCATCGCGTCTCTACAAGCGTCCAGCACTACCGCAGCGGCCGGACCGTAAGCTAACCGTATGGTCGAGATTAGCGTCCATCGAGCGTTCAGCTCAGTCTGGGCGAATATAAAGGAGCTTCTTTCGCCTTCAGAGAGACGCACCAACGATTGCATATCGATCCCTTTCCTCTAAAAGATCGGCAAACTTCTGCACTTGTTCCTTGTACTGCTTCGGGGGAGTCGCGTGGGGAAGGTATGCTACATCGTAACCCTCCTCTCTGAATCGTCGAAAGGTAATGGGGTCAAAGAAGAAGGCATCCGAGGTAAGAAGCACCTTTGGGCCTCCCGTTTCCTTCCATGACGATTCAGTATTGAGGCTGCGAGACGAAGACCGCCGTCGCCGGTGGGCAAAACGCTCGCGAATCGAGTTTCGTCTTTTGCGGAAAGTCTCATGGAGTCCTTTCATCTTCGCGTGTCGACTTCAATATGGGGTTCATGGTGTATGTTCCCCAGAGACAGCTTCCACAGCATCGTCCCACCTCCACAAGCCTCCGAAATTCACCGACGTCAGCCATGCAAAACTGAGTTCTGCACAGTCCAGCGTAGACTTCCCGAGAAGAGCTTAACTGGTCTGCGTCCCAAAGGCATGATGGTACTACTCCGTAGATATGCTGAAGTCCCAACATCACAATCGAAAGCTGACTGGAGATTGCTGCTGTGTTTGTCTCGCGCCGGAAACACGTTCTCATTGGGGTCTGCCTCTGCAAACACCGCACAGGGGTTCGTCGGCAGGGAAATCCTGAACGCAACGGGCGCTAATCAAGCACAGGGATGGCAGTCTTCAGGGATTGTGTCCAAACATCTGCCAGATGCGCTCGCCAAGCGCCGATCCTGACACGCGTCGGGTTTCACGAGCACTTTTGATGTCATCCTCGCGAGCATCGCGTCGACGAACCACCAGCGATTGCACTGTCGAGTGAAGTCAGCGGCGTTGCGACGCCGTCTAACTTTAGAAGCACCGCTCGCTATTGCTGGTAATTGGATAAGGGGAAGCAGTTCCGCGGCGGGTAAACGAATACAACACACAATGATTTGCTTTCGTTTGTTTAAAGTGGGTCCTGCCAGGAAATTGGGCTGCCAAGTGTAAGGATAGTTAGCCGGTTGTCCAAGTACCCTGCCGCTGTTTTTGGGTGGTGGGTGACTGCGGGACTGTGTTTGCCGGGGGAGGGAAGGGGCCTGATATCATCACTCGGTCTCCAACTGCCATCCACCGGCTTCAACTTCTTTTCAGATCAGGATTTTCTTTCTTTCTTAACGGCCCATTGACGGCCTGGAGCACTGCAAGGGTCTGTGCTTTTTACATTCACATTCTTTTTGGCTGCATCCATTCCTTTTGTTCCTCAGATTATCTTTACTCCATTCACCCAGGCCCCTTTCCTTCCTCCAGTGGCAGATCTCAAGATCAGCATACGTTTTCTACAGATTCGTACCTTTTGTGGCTTGATAGACGATCTGTGAGTGAGCCACAGGATAATGGAAAGATAGCCGTACCTCCCCATGGCCCCGAGTCCGACAGGTTCTGCCAGCGTGGGCGCGGCCCTTGACTCGCAGAGTGGTACCGGCCAACGATCCGTGGGTATATCCATATCCACGTTCATTGCATCGCTAGCTACTGCTCTTATCGTGTTCGCTGTGGAATTCTTCCTATTTTTGCTTCTCAAAGGAAAATTGATTCGCATATAGTAAGTTATCTCCCGCTACTCTTCTACACCATATGATGATGCTCATGCACTCTTTTTCCTAATCTAGTCAACCCCGAACATACCTTGTCCCGGAACGAGAGCGTACGAAGCCCTCTCCACCAGGACTATTCAAATGGATTGTGCCCGTGTTTACGACCTCAAACTCCGAGTTCATCCAAAAATGCGGTTTAGATGCCTACTTCTTTTTGCGATACCTGCGCATGCTCCTCAAGATATTCATACCCTTGTCGCTCCTAATCCTCCCGATCCTCATACCCGTGAACAAAGTTGGTGGCAGGGATAGAAGCCCACAGCTAGGCTCTGGAGGTGCTAGATTCAACGTCTCTGGCCTGGACCAACTTGCCTGGGGAAATGTGAAACCTGAGAACACCCACCGATATTGGGCCCATCTGATACTTGCCGTTATCGTTGTAGTCTATGTTTGTGCTATCTTCTTTGACGAGCTCCGAGGCTACATTAGATTACGACAGGCATATTTAACCTCTCCACAACATCGTCTTCGGGCATCTGCCACCACCGTGTTGGTAACATCTATTCCGGACAAGTGGTTATCGATTGAAGCGTTGGATAACCTCTTCGATGTATTCCCAGGAGGAGTACGGAACATCTGGCTGAACAGAAATTTAGATCAGCTGAGTGACAAGATCAAGGAACGGAATGATATGGCTCTGGCTCTTGAGTCCGCCGAGACTGAACTGATCAAGCAATGCAAGAAAGCGCACCTGAAAATGATGAAAGCGAAAGCCAAAAAGGCTGGCAAGCGATCCAAAGAGGATGTACAGCGTGAAGAGGCCGAAGCGGAACAAAATGCTTCTCGTCTTGCAGAAACTGCCGGTGTGAGCTCAGGGAACCCGCACGAAGTTGCGCATACCATTGAAGATGCTCTTCGCTCGGAAGAGAACACGGGACGTGTCTCTAGACATAGGTCAAAATTGGTTCCTCGGGTTGGCCATACAGTTGGTGCTGTAGGCCACAAAATTGGCCATACGGTATTTGGAGGCTTGAGAAAGGCTGGACACACAGTCGAAGGTCGTGTAACCACCACTGGTGGCCTGGTAATTGAACAACCCGAGGCGGAGGGTGACCCAGCGGCAATCAATGATTCCTCCTTACAATCCTCTGCCGAGCGTCATAATAATGGTGTCGTTGTCGACGAGCACGAACTGGGATCTCATCCAGCTGAACAGCCTTCAGACGAAATTCCGTCTTTTACTTCAAAACTTTGGCGCAAAAAACAACCAGCATTAGCTGATGATGCTGACCGGAACGGAGACGAATTTCCACTAACGGTTCCAAGTCCAACCACCCCTGGACAAGCTCCTGATGACAATGAAAAGCCCAACGACAAAAAGAGTTCCAGTTCTAAGAAAGATGAACACCAGGAAAATGAGGAATATCCGATTGCCTACGATGAATCATTCCAGGAGGATGATTATGGAGAGCCAGTTTGGAAAAGATACATCAAAGAAACGGATCGTGAAACAATGCGCCTCCCAATTTTCAATTGGAGCTGGATGCCCTCTTTACCACTCATTGGAAAGAAGGTAGACAAAATATACCATTGTCGCAAGGAACTTGCTCGCCTAAACCTTGAAATCGAGATCGATCAACAACATCCGGAAAAATTTCCTCTAATGAACTCCGCTTTTGTACAGTTCAATCATCAGGTTGCTGCGCACATGGCCTGCCAGTCTGTGGCCCACCACATCCCCCAGCAGATGGCGCCTAGGCTTGTTGAGATTTCTCCGGACGATGTTATTTGGGATAACATGTCGATAAAATGGTGGGAGAGATATCTAAGGACGTTTGGCGTCATCGTCATTGTGTCGGCTATGGTTATCGGCTGGGCTTTTCCAGTTGCCTTTACTGGTCTTCTCTCGCAGCTTGCATATCTCGAAGGTAATTTCTCGTGGCTGAGATGGCTTTCCAAGCTCCCTCAGTGGCTTCTCTCCGCCATTCAAGGAATCTTGCCTCCCCTCTTCCTTTCGATCTTGATGGCTTTGCTTCCTCTCATTCTCCGGTTCCTTTCGCGGAACCAGGGTGTTCATACAGGTATGGCGATTGAACTCACGGTGCAAAACTATTTCTTCGCTTTCCTCTTTGTTCAACTGTTCCTCGTCGTCTCTATTTCGTCTGGCTTCTCGACGATATTCAACTCTATCAAAAACGTGACCAGCGTACCCGAGCTTCTGGCGACAAACATTCCAAAGGCTAGCAACTACTTTTTCTCCTACATGGTTCTACAAGCCATGTCAGTGAGTGCCGGTGCTCTTGTCCAGATCTTCAGTTTAGTTAGCTGGTTTATTCTTGCACCCATCTTTGATAATACCGCGAGGATGAAATGGGCCAGGACAACAAATCTCAATCAGATGCAATGGGGGACATTCTTTCCGGTATATACAACTCTTGCGTCAATTGGTAAGTTCCTAATATAGACTTGGCTGTTGCGATCCTGATAAATAACTCCTTCCAGGGCTTATATACTGCGTCATATCGCCACTCATCATGGTATTCAACGTCCTTACATTCACGCTGTTCTGGGTGGTCTATCGGTACAACACTCTTTATGTGACCAAATTTCGGTTTGACACGGGCGGATTATTATTCCCTAAGGCAATCAATCAACTCTTTACGGGCGTGTACGTCATGGAAGTTTGCCTTATTGGCATGTTCTTTCTTGTTCGCAACGAGAAAGGAGAGGTTGCCTGCGAAGGCCAGGCTATCTGCATGATTGTTCTGCTCGCTCTCACTGTTCTCTTCCAATATCTGTTGAACCAGGCGTTTAAACCTCTTTTCCGGTACCTTCCGATCACGCTGGAAGATGAGGCAAGTGCACGTGATGAGGAATTTGCTCGTGCGCAGAGTCGCAGACTTGGATTAGAGGAAGAGGAGAATGATGATGATGATGAGCCAGTTGAGGATAATCCTGATCAGAAGAGAGATCAGCAAGACAACGAGATTGAACTGGATAGGATTAACAGCACAAACACCGCTCAAAAGGAGAAAGGCCCGAAAAATGGGCTGAGCCGTCTGATTCCCGCAAAAATGAACTCGATCAGAAGAAAATCGTGGGCGGACCCATCGCGCAATCGAAAATCCCGTTATTTTGGCGGACGATCGGACCCGAACATGCCTACTATACGGCGCATGCGGGAGAAGCTTATGAAAGACGCAGAGGCTCAAGCACCATCGAGCAACGCGATTGGCAACGCGCTATTCGCTGGTATTCACGACGAGCTGGAAGATTTAACTCCGGATGAACGTGATCAATTAGTGCAGAGAGCCTTTCAGCATGAAGCACTTCGTATGAAACGGCCTGTTATCTGGATTCCACGAGATGAAATGGGCGTGAGTGACGACGAAGTCTATCGCACCCAGAGATTTAGCAAGCATATTTGGATTAGTAACGAGTATCAGGCCTTGGATGGACGTTGCCGGGCTATCTTTAGCCGGAGCCCTCCGGACTTTTCGGAAGTTGATTTGATCCAGCTATAGACGCGAAATGTTGATGGACGAAAGAGCTTCTTTCGCTTGACAGATCATGTTCGGGATGCATTAATTTCAGCATGTTTCTCGCGAAAGACTTTGAGCCCTCTAATTTTCAAGTCTTGTGCTGTGGTTTTTGATACTCGCGAACCCTAGTTATGTATTTCTTTACTGCTTTACCCTCCCCCTTTCCTATTGGCATGTTGCATAGCCTGGCGTTATGTCGTGTATTTCCTTCGCGACCCCTTTTCACCTTGCATCTTTGAGCGCTGTAAATGAAGTCTTCGTTTAGCGTACAACATGTACATACATACATACACTGGTCTAGAAAGCACTGCACATAAGGATATCGCATTACGATTCAAAACTTTTCAGCCACACCCTGGAGTCCTTGACCATGTCGGCATCCCCACCTTCACTTTCTTTCATAAAACACACATAATTCTTCCTCGCTAGACTCCGTTTTGCCACTTCACAGTCAATCCGGATATCCTCTATCAGCGCCTCTAGGCTCACATAATCGTACTCCGGGCGAATATAGCCTAGTATCAATAGTTTAAGAGGTGTTCCATAGAAGTCTGGAAAGTGGTGAAAATGGTGGCGAGTATGTGGCTTGTCGCCATTGTCATTTTCTGCCGGAGGGCTAGCAAGTGGAGATGCGGAGGGAGA
Organism: Nannizziopsis arthrosporioides; assembly: GCA_029635245.1. Classification (NCBI taxonomy): domain Eukaryota; kingdom Fungi; phylum Ascomycota; class Eurotiomycetes; order Onygenales; family Nannizziopsiaceae; genus Nannizziopsis; species Nannizziopsis arthrosporioides. Next base: position 3,658,194 of record CP098263.1, on the reverse strand, counting down.
TGACTGAAGAGTAAGATGTGGGAGAATGTGAATTTCCTTGTTGATGACTTTAGATGTGCTGAATATGTAAATGCTAGGGGGATGTACTATACATACCACGGATCTAACTGTGTTCTTGTAGAAAGGGTTGTATCCGATGCTTAGAACACATGGAAATATAGTGCTTTCATGAGTCGGTTGATTTTCGGACTCGTTTACTCTGAATTTGGTAGGATCGAGGGTGGCAACGCCATAGTACACTCCTGACTGAAGCTCCGGATGTGTCGTCGAAAGATCATCCGCCGGGATATTAGCAGTTGGGATGCCGAGCTAGTAGTCAAGGACGATCAGCAATTGAACGAGCATGTTCATCGAAATTGGAGCTTCAGGGGACATAAAGGCTTGAAATTCCCTGAACCGCGAAGATTTCGTGAATCGAGGGACAAATAAGACATGCTCTGTCTGCCTAGACTTTAAAACGCTTGCGGCTGACAATTTTCTTTACAGCGGGTATCACAAAAAGGACCATTGCGCCGATCTTTCAAGTCAACTCAAGCAGTGTTCAGCTACCCACCTCCTTGCTTCCCCTCCCAAATCCTTTGATCACCGGCCCGGACAAGCGAATGGGAAAGGGAGCTTCTGGCCCATTATCAGGGCCAGCCGTCTCATCTCGCGGGGCATCAGGTCGCATGGCGGGGTATCTTGTGTTTTCTCCTGTATATTCGTACACTTGGTAAATGGAATGGGTACTTATGTTTCTGCGAGATCCACTGTTGGTACAGCAAACAGAGAAAAAAGGTGATATATAAGCAGGTAAGCACGAGCTGCAGTGAAGCTGATGGACCGGAAGTTCCCCCATTCGGTCTCGTCGCATATAAAGTTTCGGCAATTCCGAGCCACACACAGCCTTATGTAGCGTTCTGGGAGTCCACACCGACAGCGCCGGTTCTATGGTGTAGCGGTTAGCATAGCGGATTCTGATTATCTTTGGAACATTCCGCTGACCCCGGTTCGATTCCGGGTAGGACCTGATTTGCATTGATTTTTTTCTTCTTCATCAAATTTCTGTATAAACACAAGCGATAACACAGTCGTGGATGGGACATTTTATTGCTTAAATATTAACTAACTCGTACTTCGTAGGCGAAAATCTATCACCCACCGCTCCATCATCCCAGTACGTACCACTTGGGCCGTCGCCCATGCTTCCAAGCCGGCCATCTCCCACCAAGGTCCTCCCTCCCAGGCTCCATCGACGTATAAAATCCTCCATCATCTTCTCTTCATAACCTCCGTCCTTCGTGTATTTCAGAGAATAAGACACATGCTTCCTCCCTTTGGCGTTCACCCAAACAAGAGCGAGGAAACAGTCAGCAGCAGTCGTATTTCATTGGGCCTCCGACGCTTCGCCCACCTTTGGAGGAAACTCTGCTTCGCCAACTTTCGTCTTCGGAGTGCAGGTACACCATTGCTCCTTAGGGATTTCGTTCATTACCGAAGGGATGTGCATGCCGCATCCGAACCAGGTCTTCTTGCCTATTGGAAAGAGAGGGCAGAGGGTCAGCTTGGATAAACCGGACTGGCCAGAAGTGGGCCTGTGAAGTGGGAAAATAACATACTGCAGGTCCCGCAGGTCGCTTCTTTGCACATTTTGATAGGTTGTGAGTGTGTGTCTGATGAGTTCAGCCTCTTTTCTTTGGTGCAGTTTGCTAGAGAAGAGATCAGCACTGCATTTGCAGGAAGTGTCGTTGAATGCACAACGCAGCAACCACTAAACCACTCACGGCAGCAAGGAACGTTGCTCAGGCAGCCTATACTCGAGTCAACCTTAGGTATACTAGGTCGTGCTTGGCTCGTTAGCTTCTATCGCGATTGTGTTGTATACGACGGGCGCCGAACGACGATCGAGTTACAGATTGACCGCAAAAGTGAGGAGTCTTATTCTGCTCGAATTCTAGACCTTTATATTTCCGGGCGGAACTAACGGGTCACAAAGAGTAATTTTTGGGCCCGAGCCACAGCTGAATCACACAAGTCCAGTTGGAAGAAAAGGTCGCCGTTCTTTCGGGCTCCACCACCTGAACCGCGGGGTAAATACTCCGTAAAACTCACACCGGCGGCGACTCCCCTTTAGTCTCCCCGAAGCCGTCAGCATCTCGATCCCGGGCTTTCCAATATCGAACGGCCCGAATTCGTCAGCAAATACGCCTTTCACTAGACACTTATACTCGGGCTCTCAGTCTATCCCGAAGGGGCTTCCCTCACGGTTTCACCAGCCTCATATAGAATCAAGTGTAAAAATGGTATCAATTGAAAATTAGCCCAAAAGCAAGGTATGCCCGCAGTAATATCAGCAGTTTCAGCCCCAAAGTCATACATACATATGCAGGGGTATAGGTATATCCAAAAAATACGTTGCCGTATTCACAATCTGGTGTATCCAAAAAATAAAAATAGATCCCGTTTGTGAGACAATCCATCTCTAACTAAGCTCCTGATATACCCAATTTCCCTTTTTTCGAGCATAGCTTTTTGTAGGTTGCCCTATTACTCCCAATCTTCCAGTTTGTCCCCTTGATATCCCATAACCTAGTTATAAAAACCTTGTATCATCTATCCAAATCCAACACCTGGCTCGCAAGAGAAGATCGAGCCTGTTAAAAAAAGTCGGCAATCTTGGCCCTTCAAATACATGGCAAAAACTAAGATCAATGTCAGCGCGTGCGAACTTCGGCCGTCTGTTCCGGGGAGGCAGCTTACATTCATAACAATCAACATGGGTATATCAAAAACATCCCGTTTTACTGTCCAGCAGTAGCTGCATTCCACTCTTCCATCTTTGAATCCCAGCTGGTTCATACCGGCTTCGCCGGCGATGTTTCCTCTGCTCCACCGTCGCTGGCGCGGTGGGTTCTGCGACAGCGCGTTGCCCGCAGCATCGGTTTTCACATCACCGCCATCTCTCCCGGGACTATTTGTCCCGGTGAGCATGTCCATTTCGGGCTTCAGCTTGTATTTCAGCAGTTTGCACGTTGTCATGACGCTACCTCGCGAATCACCGAACGCAAGCTTGGCAAAGTCCTCGTAGAACTCAACCACGCTTTCTTCGTCCATTAATTCAGCGAGGAACACCGGCTGCGTTCGCCCGGTAGGAATATCCATCCCCCCACGTGGCGTAAAGCTGCGAGAACTAGAGCCCGAGGCGATTCCCGAAGATCCGGCATTGATATTCAAATTGGGCTCTTTGCCCAGCAAAACTTCTTTCCTCCAGCCAGTGAGGATACTGAATTCTTTGCCCACTGCGGCGATTTCGCCGGTTCGTCGACAGACGATGGTGGGCGTACCGCAAGCATTGATAAAGTCTTCATATTCCCATAACGTGCGCTGAAAACATTTTTCCATAAAGATCAGATCGTCTCGGTTCAGTGTCTTGGTTGTAGCGATAAACGAAGGTCGGATAGATGCCAGAGCCTTGGCGATCCTCAGTGTATTCTGCGGTGTGAAACGGCGTTGGATAAAGGCGGTCAGTGAGTGGAACCCAGTGGTGTAAGGATAAGGTTCCTTGACACTTTCATAGACAGCGGAAGGATTGCGTTGCCGACGTTTGCCAATATGCAAGTGTTTTAGTTGTGGTGTGGATACTACGGGCTGCCTCTGGGGTGGTATTGAGTTCATCGTCGATCGTGTAGGGTACGAAGAAACATCGGTGTCATCAAATCCGGAATTATTCGTTAATAGTGGGCTCTCTGTCGAGTTGGGGCTGGTGAAATTCGCCGGTGCGCTCTCAATCGCATAAGCATGTGGCGCTTCATGCATGCTGTTCATGTTCTGGCCGTAGAGATTTTGGGTGTTCACGGAAGAAGACCAGTCTCCTCCCATGGTGGGATCGTTGAAGAGAAACGAGGGCTGTGCGGTGGGACTTTCACCGAAAGTCGATCCTGCTGTGAATGTACCAGAGCCACTTCGAGCTGCGGAGCCGTGCTGCGTAGCGCTATCGCTGGGCGGTGTATCCCCTGCTCCAGTTGCCATGTGGCCAAGCATTCCGAATTCCAAGGCACCGTAATGATTCCCGAAATTCATGCTAGCAAGGTCAAAATTGAAAAGTGCTGGATCACTAGGATCAAAGAATGCAGAGCCAAAGCCATTTTGCGCCTGGTTGGGTGGGTTCCCATTGGAAGAGGAAAGAGATGGGGGCATTTGCTGGTTCGTGGATGGAGTTGCCGAGTTTGGCGCCATGCTGAAGGTTGGAGATACGGGAGACTGCGATTGAAACGTATCGGGCCCACTGGCTTCGTGCATTTGAGGCTGGTTCAAAACTGGCTCGGTCTTGCTAGGATAGAAATTGTTGTAATTGCTATTCTGCTGGGGGTAGAAATTGGTTTTTGAATTGGCTCCATTTCGGGCGAGAGGTAAATTGTTGCGTGCAGCATTTGGCTGGGTATATAATTGACCTGGGACGTGTGGCATCAGGGCCTCGTTTGGCGCATCATGCAGATATTTCGCCTTCTTGCGGACACCATCGTGACACGCATTCTGAATGCCGCGCTTGACACAGCGTTGGCACGGCCTCTCGTCACCTAAACATCTACAATTAGCCAACAACATACACAGCTTTGAAATAGCGTATAAGGGGTATAATGGAGACCGCTATTGAGGTTCACAAGCGGAGCCCGGTTTCAGCATGTGTAAACCCGAGTGAAACAATAATTGAACATGCACTGGAAAGGAAGCCGGTGTAGTAGTAAAACGCCAGATTAGGGCCAAATAATGCATAAAACAAACGATGTGAAGGGGTACGACATATCAGGGCAAAGAGGAATGTTCCAAAATATCAAAGCCGTATGTACATACCGCACGTGAGGTGGGCCCGCTGGCAGGCAAAACAGGCTCGCTTTGCCTTTTTTCTCCGAGGACGCAGAGGGTCCTTCGCATTGGAAGCGGCCATAGGCTTTGTTTGTCCGTTTTGTTGCTTAGTGTTATTGTTATCGTTTTCACTTTGTCCCGGCCGGGCACCTTGCTCGGCCATATTTATATCTAGGGACGAGTCGTTGTGATCTTCGGAACTGGTACGCAGAGCCGGAGTAGGTGGCCCGTTTCTGGCATTGGCCGTCATAATATATAGTTTTTCAGCAGATCAGCTTCGTCACGATGAGCGAGGGAAATACACTTTCTGGGCCTTCCAGTGCTTTTTTTTTTGGTTCGCTATTTTAAGGGGTGGAGAGGGTAGAGGGAAATTACAACGAGGCTCAGGAACGGAGATCGCAGCTGACTGAAGCGGCTAAACGGGATTCACACCCAAGATACGGTCCGGGGAGAGTAAGCACCTCTCTTCTGCTGCCGATCGAAGCCCACGTTTGAAGGTAAAAGAAAAAGGAATTGCCCCTCCGTGCTGCATGTAACCGTCTGCAAGCTATAATAATGGATTCTCGTCTGGAGGAACCGGGAACGGTAACGAACCAGAAATACGGAACGCGAGATCAATGGACGGTGCCAGCTTGGCTAACTTGATAGGACGTGAATAATACGGACAGACAAATGTGAAAGGAGCCAAGGAGTATATAACAAGAGACGTTTCCCAGGTCGCACAGCAGAGTGGATATTGAGCAACAGCGCTGGCGAATACACGGGCGGATTGGACGTCAGGATCACGAGGGGAAGGGGAGGGCGCTCAAGAGGGTTAAGATGGGAGGTATTGGAAGGCGGCGTTCTGTCGTGCAACACAGTGTGAGAAATCGGTTACTTCGGCTGGTGAGGCGCAGGCTAGGAAGATCAGGTTGGCGCTCAATGCCTAGTTATTAAACGCAGCACAGGATTCGAAGAGCGAGCAGAAAAACAAAGTCACAGACTTCGTTTCCTTTTCTTCTGTCCGTGCAGATGACGAGGTAGTCCAACAACGGGGCAATCGAGGAGGATTCAAAAGGCCGGTAAGTGAAGCTGCGGCGGAGGGACAATTGGTAGCGAATGGTATGTGGAGAGATCGATCCTTTCACAGGACAACGGGTACGTGACTGGCAAAGGGCAAGGAGACAGATATCCGAGCACACTCCGCCCAGGGCTCATGAGGAGTATGTTTCTTGTGCAACTGTTTGGGAGGAGCGGGATTTAGGAGAGGGTCGCGCGGGGGGGTTGACGATGAAAGGCGGGCGAGGGAGCTAACGAGGCGTGTGGCAGAGCGAGCGGCGGTATTTTGCTTCTTCCTCCGGTCGGCAACTGAACGACACGCGATCAAGGGTCAGACGGGATGGCTGGAAGACAGGGAAGAGACGAAAAAATCTGTTTGGCTGGCGGAATCTCAGCAGAGCGAACGGAGGAGCGGGAAGTACGGTGAGGAGAAATCTGGCTTCCGGGGAGAGTGGAGATGCGAGCAGAAGCGGACGAGGAGAATGGCAAGTCAGGGCCAAATGCAGTCTCTCTTGAGACTCTGCTGGATGGCTGCGCCGGGCTGGAAGCAACTGGCGGAGGAGGATTGCAGTCGAAGGAGGTCGTCTGAGACGGCGAAGCGAGAAGGTTTTCTGGCGGCTTGCGATCACAAGCAAGACGTTTTGGACGGAGACGCGGGCGGCGGGGAAGCGATGGAGAGAGGAAGCAGACAGAGAGACGAGCAGACGAGCAGAAGCGGTATTATTGTGCGATTAAGCAGAAGTAGTTAGTTCATGCGCATGGATAGTTCGAATTCGAGATCAATGTTTTATTTTTCTCCTTCCCATGCACTCGAATATTTCGATTATTATTAGCATCGAAACTAGCCGGATGCGCTCGCAGGTACTTTTTATACACACGAAGCCGGCAACGACGCCATTGCACGCTCGCACCCGCATCTGCGATGGAGCTCGCTGGCATGTTCCGATCTACAAGTCTACGGCCCTCAGGATTCCCGTCTCACATGTGTGCTGCGCATGGCGGAGGGCCTCTGCGTGCCTGGTTGACCGTCGCTCTCGCCAGCCCTGGTACGTTTGGGCTACGGATGATGGCCGCCATCCCCTGTCGTTTCTGCTCCGACGTCCATTCACACCACAGGGACCAGAATCCACCTGCGATAGGAGGATGTGGCTGCATGGAGCTTGTCGCCAAACAACCCGATATATCTGACATTATTGACTGGATGGCTCTTCCGCCAGATCAGCCGGCATCCAGCGGTCCGCATGCATCTCTCAGCGCCATGACCGCCTTTTCCGCCGAGCTGGCCTGCGTCAAAGCTGCATGACGGTCGTATTCTGGATGTCCAAAACCTGCGAAGAGAATGCACAGCGATGCTGCGTCTCAACACGGTCAATGTGCAGAGATGGCATGGTCTACGGCCAGCTGTATACTCCGTACAACGCTCGCCATCAATATCAGCAATTTTGGCCCCGATTGCCGAGCCGAGGCTCTCTGGATTTATGGAGACTCGCTGCTGGTGAAGTAATCACTCGCTAGTTAGTCGTTTGGTATTAATTCCCCAGGCTGCTCTACTCTGGATCTCGGCGCTCTTGTGCGGATTGCTTGGTCGCGTCCGGGATATTTCAGCAGCCAAGATCAAAGCAGGAATTCGTCAACTCAACTTACGAGGCACCCCGCCTTCTCCCACGGCCGCATAAAATGACTCTTGGGTTTAACTTTGGGGATGAAAATGACACTGGTGGCTCCAGGGAAGAAGAAGTTAGTTAGTTGACTCACTGGCTAATTTAGCTGAAAGTTAGTATCGTGCTCAAGGCTCGACAATGACTCCACGGAGTTGCCGGAGAAATATATGAACAATGAGGAATTTATTCGATCAGACTCGAAAGCTCGAAGAGTATGCAGCTGCTGCTATCGCTGAATAGGAGCTCAATGGCCCTTCGGTGCTAGAATATACATGGTTACTTGCAGGATATTCCGGCTCGCGAGATCGAGGAGCCTGGTAAAAGAAACCAAGCCACCACAATCCCGAAGCCGGAGCCTAGCAAACGGGGCCTGTGCGCCTCACCATGGGATTCACTCGGTGGATATGATTTGTCTCTCTCGTCTGCCATCCCATCTGCCCGTCCGTCTGCTCAGCCCAGGTTGGCTGGAAGCCTGGTCCGTTTCGATAGCCGCTCCTGAGTTTGGGAAATAGGCCACGCGACATCTGTTTCACTCTCAAAAAGCACAGAGAATGATCTCTGAATCTGGAAATCTGTCCCAAGATAGACTCGAACTCTGCTCAATCGAGAAATTGATCTGACCGCGATTTTCAGGGTATCAAAACAGGTACTTCTAAGCGCAATGACTGCAAAAAACGCCCAAACAGTCGCTCCAATTTTCGGACCAACCTGCCATGCAGCCCAATAGCCGATCATCAGGGACTGAATGGATGAGAAACTGGGTAGTCTCCAACAAAAATCCTCATATCCAACAAGTTGCGCACGATTCGCTTCAGATTTCCCACACCGATTTTCTTTCATGCTGCTGCCATCCCAAAGCGTATACCCTTCCAACAGCCTCCCTCTGAATGCCTTCTTATTACTGGTTCGGGGATTGGGCGCGTTTCTCCCCCTTTTGCTTTTGCGCCCTTGCCCTTGCTCCCTTGAATTCCGTTTTATCGGTAACTCCACGGGACTTCGGCAATGACACCCACTCTGCACTTGTCGGGACGTTTGTGTATGATGTATGGACAGCATGCAGAGGTTGCAGATAGCAAATAGAAAATGGCGAGGTGGGTTGCTGTATTATGATAAGCTGCCATTCGGATCCCGCCTGGCCATCCCCTTTTACCTGATACCTCCTTTAAACGCTACAAAAAGAAGGATGCATTTCCAACAGCCGACTTGACAAATCTGCTTGCTGCAGCCCGACCGCACCACTCTCGTGCTGGGGATGGAAATGCACATTGGGCACTCCGGACCGGATGACGGGAGCATTAACGCATGCATGCAAGTTCAGGGCATCGTTGTCAATATGAACAAAGAAAACTCAATTTTGCAGCTCATTATCGGTAATTGAACAACAAATTAATTGTTCACTGGAATCCATGTCAGAGAATCCACAGGGGTTGACCTCTGTACCAGTGACTCAAGGGTGCGTAAGAAAGCTGGCACTTCAAAATGGTACTGAGCAATCTGGATACTCATTACAGTCTAGACTGGAGTGCAGATAACTATTGACTATAGCCCACGGGCCATTCGCGATCTGCACATCAATCGCACAGATACCAGCCCAATCTAAAATTAAACATCGAAGATGGGCGTCATGCCCTGTTATTTTCCACTCGCCATCTATTTCCAAAAAAAAAAAAAAAAAAAAAAGGTTTCGTACAAGAGCAACAAGCCTAAAATATCAAGTTTCACTTTGGCCAACACTAGCTGCCGCTCTCCCAAAACAGTATCAAAATGGAGATGCCTGAGCACCGATTACGCCCGATCATTCCCACCAACCCGCGGCAATGAACTTATCGCCGTGGTTTCCGAAACCGGGGAAGATGCCACACTTCTAAATTAAGCCAGAATCTATAAACAAGGAAACGTGATGAGAGATGATGTTGCTTCATAACCCTGCTCCGGATCAACCCGTTTCAGGTCAGCCTCTAACCCTCGGCATTGCTCTTTTCGGCGCTGCCCGGCAACCCTTGGCATCTAATTCTTGCTTTTCACTTCTAGACTGGAAGGGGCGTGAGGAGGATAAAATACGGGGTGGAAAAGCCACGGGGAGTTCGGAAAATATAGCCACGAGAGCGAAGACACGAACATCTCGTGCAAGGAACGGGTAGCGGCAGGCTGGACCACCATTTTCCAGATGCGAAACAAGATCAATTGCTTTCCATCGGTCAGTTTGCAGCGGTCGCGAATCGACTCATCTTTCTGATGCGTTTTCCGTAGCGGAAAAAGATGTACCTGTAAGCGAAAAGACATAAGTTAGGAAAACTGCATGATGTATTGAAAAAGAAAGTTGTGGAGAAACATTCAAAAGAGACAAATAGTTAACTGATCGGCGCCCAAGTTATTCACGCTCCCCAATAAGGGTCCGCGTCTCGAGGTTGGAACGGGGCGCCATCCCGCCCCCAGGGCTGTTGATTCGTTTTTGCTCAAGAAAAAAGAAGGTTGAATGTGTAACCTTCGCTGCTCTACCTTGATTTCAATCTCTGTCAAAGAGAAGACTGATGGGAACAGGGAACGAACTCGTGGTAGCGAGGTTTGAGTTCCAACGGGCCTGCTAGCACATTGCACCCACAATCCGTCGGCGGTGGGAAGCAGTAAGGCGCGAAGGGCGAGCAGGATTAACGGTCAGATGGCAATTCTCCCGCCACGTGAAGAAACCGTTTTTCATGAAGCAACGGATCGTCGCACAGATTCAAGGTATGGCTGCAAGAAATCAAGCACGATACGAGGGAGAACGTGTGCAGAAATGGGATATTGGGAGGGGCACGGTGTTACCCTGGGGGAGGGACGGTGCAAAATGTATTTATGCCAATGAATGGCTGGTAAAGCGGATAGCAGAATGGAGATCAAGGAGAAAAGAAAAGAAAATGCATGTACATACGGAAAGGGAGCCATGGCAAGGGTAAGGAATGCCAGCAGGCTGGTTGCCCAGTGGTACCCGAGCTTATGATACACTGCGTAAGGAAGAGAAAACCCGTTAGTTAGCAAAGGTGATTCAATATGCAACTTGTACGACGCCTTGTGATCCCCAAGAAGGGCCAGAGCACATTCACGTGGAACAGAAACGATCTCGACCTTCAATACTCAAACAACAGCCATGATATCAACTGCGTTTCAGGAACCGAGATACAGTCACTCGTCCAAGAGGAGCGACGGGCATCAGGACTTCACGTGGGGGTTGCTAAAGAGATATGTTTCTTTCGGATAGCACGGCAAAGGTACAGGCATCGAATAAACATGGCTTCAAAAGCCGATCTTCGACAGGGAGACAACAATAACAACAAGGGGCCACTACTTACTTTGAATACCAAAGAGCGGAAACGCGCCCGCGAAAGTCGAGCGCAGGAAACTGTTGGCGGCCAAAGCACTCGCAGCATACAACGGATATGACTCAACAAGGAAGGTAAAGATCCCAGAATAGACGAGAATCGTTCTGTAGAGAATCCCAGTCTTGTAAGTCATCTGCATGCCATGGGGCTATTCTTGGTAGCAAGTAGGAATCGAGCCATGCCTGCTGATCATCGGGACAAAAGAAATTGGAACGTACCCAAGGCCAAAGATGGCACTGCCAATAATCGGTGCGATCCAATGAACGTCAGGGTATACAGTCCAGGCAAAGATAAAGAGTCCAATTGTGACTAGTGGAGCTCCGGCGATCGCTTTTCGAGTCTTATCAGCTTGTAATTACCTCTCGCATTAGTCGCAATGAGTCACGTACCAGGCGGTAGCCTCCATTCTGGCTCAAACTCCTCCTTTCCAGCCGCTCGCTGATGGTTTCGAATAAGGCGTCCGTAATTTCTGGACCATATTGGGTCACTTGCAGTACCAATCACCATCCCAACCATCAACCCCAGAAAACTGAGACCAATCTGCCAAAGACCAAATCCGTAGATTGTCGAGAACACCAGTTGGAATGCCCCGAAAAACAGATATAGTATACCTAACAGAATAGCGGAGAAGATGCAGAGGTTCAGGCACATGGGCTCAAATATCAATAAGAGCATGGGTCTGTATATGGAGCGGAGAACTGTGCCAGCCAGTGATCGCTCTGATTTTTCCATTGGGGCCATCCATCTGTCGTCTTGGGTCTCCTTCCTCAGCCTAATCGCCTTGCGACGCAGCAAAACGGGATGATACGTTTCGGGCACTAGGAGAAGGATGGAAGCCGCAATTGCACCAGACCAAAATAACAAAATATAGAAGACCCAACGCCTGCGTCTAGTGGTTAATATTTCGATTATAACTACACACGTCCGGTCAAACAGCAGGGAGTGTATCACTAACCAGGTGATATGATCGCAGACAAATCCTCCAATCCTAGGACCGGTCAGCATATCCATGGTCTCCTGAAAGGGCAGTCTTGTCTTACAGAGGGCCAATTTCTGGTCCCAGAAATGGACTCAGTGTATATACCATCATTGGTGCCGCAAGTTGATGCCTCTCAAATAGGTCTCCCACAGTACCTCCTGCGACACTCAGAAATGCACTTCCAGATAGGCCATTGAAGAACCGCGCTACCAACATGGTCTCAATATTCTGAGCAACCGCACAAGGTATCAGCCAGATAATGAAGAAAAAGAAAGAGATGATATATACAATTCTCCTTCCGAAAAACTATGATTAAATGCTTAGAGAATAGAGATCAGATAAGCCTGTCAAGTGGATACGCACCTCCGATAATGGAGCTAGAACGAGAGGGCCGGTTCCTGATCAGTCCGTCAGCACATTTCCGTGAACCGATACGAAGGGGTCAATCTCACCAAGACCCATTATAAAGGTAGTGAGTCCGATGGTCGCAACGAGAGACGAGACATTGAACTCCTTTGTTATTTGCCTATACGTCATTGTATATATGGAGGAAGTACAGGTACTGAAGGATGAGACTCGTCAATTATACATTCAACGAATGATTAGGAGTCTCCCATACACGCAGCTTGACCCCATCGCCATAATGATTACGATTAACCATTTTCGTCCATGCGATATATTGCGTGGATTTTCGGGATCATTGGGGCCATCCCATGATACAATGTAATCAGAGATTGGGGATGCCTCTTCATCTCGTTCGAGACTTTCATCCTCCTCATATATCTGCAGTTGGCCATTTTGTACTCGCGGATCCGTATAGCCATCGCCTAGTGACACTGAGCGCTCAAGAGACCTGTGGCTCCTGGTGCTAATGGAACGCATCAAATCCGGAGAATGTGTTGCAATCCTGGGGCGTTCGGGACCTTTGAATCGTTTTTCGAGATCGATTGTACCAGAGCTCTCTGTCTCGGCCGTGCGAGAGGCGTCTTCCCCATGTTCCACCATGTTGAAGTGGCAGCGCGGTTGGAAAGGATGATGTCAATCGAACGAAAGGATAAGGAGGAGACCGAGAAGCCAAAGAGCTCTCGTACAGATAGAAATTCACGCCATCGCCAGGCATATTTGAAGAGCGGACTTCTCGATGTTATATCTTGCCATCGAAAGCGACCCGGTGGGCCAGTTGATGACGATTTTAGTCATCGGCCCACAGCTGGGGCAAGCTCACGGCGAAAAGCTTAGGAAAAAGCTTGCCGTCGTTATTGACGTGTTCCTCTCGCTCCAAAAGCTCGGGTTTTCACCAGTTATGTTTGCGGTTTCGCGATCAGGGTGCTGGCGCACTGCGAAACTGCAAGTCAGGCAAAAAGCCGGGTTCGGTCTTTCAGTACTCTTCTGCAATTTATCGGAATTTTTCGGGTCAATCATGATCGTATATTTGAGTAGAATGATCTCGGTTTCCGAGTTCTCTCCTCGTAAACGTGGACGCTAGCTCTAAGATAGCTAGTTACCTCACCGGTTTGTGAAGTTGATGGTCGTTCTCCGTTCGATGCTCCGTCAGGCCAACGCAACCAACCCGGAGATAACGGATGGCTTCGGGCTGATCGGCCCGAACCTCCACGTGGCTGTCGTTGCACCACATGGGGAACTGCAGGAACAGACTTTTGGACCTGTCATCTCCGAAATCAATGCATAGCTTGACAATAGGTGCCATACACTCCGTAGGGACGGTGGCCAGGCTTCTAAGTCACATTTTGACAGGTTCAGGGCATCATGCACCCAGAGAGTACAACTATTGGCCTAACACCGAGCGGTCGGAGAATTCGTCTCTGGACATACAATCTTACAATTCTGGACAATTAATATTCCTAAAAATACATTTTGATATTAGAGAAATATAGGTTTGCATGCACGAGGAGAGCGAAGCTTCGACATATCGACCCTTGGGGCTACAGATCATGCGAGGCAGGAGATCATCTGAAGTTCTGTGCGTTACCGGTGATGACCGTTCTCCGCTCCATGCGAGCGTTGATATCTTAAACCTCTTCTTTATTTTCTGTCGTATTGGCCCATTTCATTTCATCGTCGATCTGATGATATGGAGTGTAGAAATGCACATTGGGTCCCTTATTTGGCTTTTCCAATTCAATGAATATCCGCTCCTTCTTGACTGCGTGGCGTTTGTCTCGATGTTTGTGACGATTTGGACGTTCATTTGGGAAATGCTTGCAGTGGCCATAATGATGCTCGTGAAAACGAGGATAGGGTTTCCGCTTACGCCCGTGCAAGACTATGTAGAGGGTATAAACGAGCAAGATAAGATGGAGAATCCTTGATTTATTAGCTGCAGTCGATATCTCAAGCGTGTTTATTTGGCCATTCGATACATACCAAAGTGTTGCCGCGAACACCACCGCACTTAGTTCAAGAGACCCGAGCTTGTACAGCGTAGAAAAACATTCTCTTAATAATTTATTCTCTTCAGTGCAGAGAGGTATTGCTATTCCATCCTTCACTGACGGACGCCAGAATTGAAAATTGGCATGCTGTATCGTGAAGTATAATATTGGAATGAAAGCCACCAAATTGAGCGTTTCCTCAGCTATTGTCAAGATTTGATGAGTAGGCTCGAGTAGATATGCGGGGCGGGTGATGTGAATAAGGTCAAACAAAAAGATAAGTATAAGCTACAGCCGTGTCAGTTATCATAGGTTTTACGAATCGAAACCAAGGGCGGGTGTCATAAAATACAACAATTCTCCTGAATAGGGGTGCAAGTGTAATTGAAAGCCAGGTGTAGGCTTGCACACAATGTGACAATGGTTTCCTACCGAGATAACCGGAGGGACGTCCTGCCATTTGCCCATTTGAGATCCTGTCGCTTCCTCGATGTCCGGGTGCCACCGACTAATAGCCATGGAGAACAGGGTAATGGATATGATCGAAACGATCAAGCTAGCAAAGCGGAAACAGGAAGCAGTTCCCCAGTGAGGATTTCCATTCTCTTGGGGGACGTCAAAACGTCGATGGTTCAGTCTCCATTTCATGATGGTGACTATGGCCACTCTTCGAACAACTCAATGCCAAAGTAGAAAAACCGAGAGTACTGTAGTATGATTATCTTGTTAAAGTCTTGTGCACATGTGAAATTTGCTTATGTAAGATCATTAGAAATCAGAGAATCTTGCCTGCAGATAACTACCAGACATCTTTCATCTAACATACAGTCATGACTATGATGACTATACGGAGTAGTGAACTCGCATTCTTGAGATGTCGTTTCAGGTTCTCCAGAAGACATGCCTTGAAAGTGAGAAACGACACGCAGCAGCCAATTGGCGGCCCAAACACGCGGCTCTCTGGCCAAAGCTGAAACAAAAAGAAGTTAAACGGTGTTTCTTGGCATCTAGACCCATGAATCCGGAAGACTCGAGCATCAGAAGGGAATCAGGTTAGTAGGTATTTCATTCAATTCACTTCAAGTTTATCAAACCCGATTTCCAAACACACTAAAAATTATGAAGACCAATTACAGTAATGCGCCTACCAATAGCTCCTCCAGCCAAAATATTTTTTCAAAGAAATCCAGACAGAGCAAAGCTACCTCGTACGAACGGCACATGTTGGCTGAGCCAGAGCGTAGCAAAATGGTGTGTTAAGAGCTAGGCGGAGGCCGAATTACTATCCAAAACGCGTCCCATTCTCCGCCCAAAAAAAAAAAAAAAAAAAAGAAAAAAAACAATAGAGAATATTGTATCAACCGCTGACGTAGGCATAAGACAATCCATGAACGCGCCAAAAGAAGCGAGAGGGGTCTCTTTACGCGGCGACTTCGGTTTCCTGAGTCGCGATCTCACCGCCAGCTTCCGTTTCAGCCCAAGACCCCCAGAGCGCATGTTTTGCCTTGATTCTCAGTCGACCGCCGATGGTGGCACTGTTTTGTTCAACTTTGACAGCATCCTTAGTTGCCAAAACCAGAACTTCAAAAAACATCTTTGTGGCGTCACTTTTGCTCGTGACCTTCTCCGGGAGAAGGTCTTGGAAGACAACGCTCTTGCTCTTGGTTTGGGAGGGAGCATCAGCTGCGGGTGCAGCTCCAAATTGATCGCGAAGTATATGGACAGCATGTTTAGTTCCCAAGGAGACAGGACCACTGTCAATAGGTTGAATGGTGGTATCGCCTTCTTCGTATTCGTCCCGATGGCCAACGCCCTCCTCATCGCTCCATTCCTCACGATCTGGGTGAGCTTGAACCTCATCCACGCCAGGAAGATGAATCTCGGTAGCATTAACCACACTAGACGAATCGGCCAAGCCGACTCCTTCATCGGCGTGAAAGACAGGCTCTTCATCTTCCAAATCGAGCCGTGGTAATTTAGCTGCGTCAATATCCATATCCGAGATTCCGCTGTCTCTTTTTCTTTTCAATTGTCCGGCTTGCTTTACAAGGTCGATCGAGAGCATATTCCTCAGTTCCGGTGCCCAGCCGTAGAAACTTCCGCCTCCCATCACACTCGACACGAATTCGCCTTTTTGTTGCATAGTCATCAAAGTAAGCAACACGGGGTCGCGCGGGAGAAATGATAGCATTGATTCTGGTTTCAGGATATCCGATCGATCGCCCTGGCGACCTTTAATTTCGTAGGACCTGAAGAAAGTATCCTCATCCGGCATAATCAGTTTTCTTCGTTTAGCTTTCTGGTGTCGCTGACGAGACGTCGCCGCTTCCTCATTCAGGAGGGTTTCCTCGAATTCTCGGACAACACTTGAGCGTGCGGATGACAGAGGAGATAGTGAATCTCGGAAGAAATCATGCTCTCGGTCTGGCATGATAATCGAATCCTCTGCGACAGGAACACCCAGCTCTTCCATTCCTCCCATAGCGACATCTTCATCATGCTGCGCTGCTTTGTTAAGTTCCTCTGAGGCATGGCGAAGGCCCTCTCCTCCAAGCTTAAGTAGAGGCGCATTATCTTCGCCGAGGTCAAGATCGAGATTGTCATCGAACAATCGAGGTTCATCACTGAATAAATCTTCACCAACGGAGCGTGCAGGAGGCGCATTTCTCCCGATTTCAATACTGGTATCGTGTCCAAGAGGAATATCTTCATCCTCACCCAGATCGAGGATAAGACCAGTGTCATCTTCCAAGTGGGGCCTTTCGGTGGCTCTAGCTTTTTCTGGCGAGCTGCTATCCGGGAGTAGCTGGCTGGACCAACCGAGAGACGATGCAGGTTCTTTCTCAGAGTGCGCAATGTGAAGTGGTTGCGAGAATAAAATTGAAGGATCCAAGTTCATGAATAGGTCTGACTCAGTCAGAACATCAGGAAGTGTGATACCACCGGGCGGTAATGCTACGGTGGAGGGAAGGTCATTGTTGTTTGTTAAACGAAAAGCCTAAGAAAGCATATCAGCAATGTGGTTGACTGCAAGTGGGATCTATGACACCGACCATTTTAATCTTCATCAAAGCTTCGTTGCAATCATCCAAAAGGTATCGCGTTTTGCGACTGTAAATGCGGACAACACCCAAAAGAAGCTGGCCGCTGAGTCGCAACGCCATGGGCGCCTGCCCTTGATCCACAATGGCATTGACACTACTTTCGATATCGGACTGAAGGATATGGGCTTTGGACAGTTTGCGCTCGAGATTGGCAGATAACCAAACCCGGGCTAGGGGCCCAGTCTTGGATAATAGGGTTTCGGAATAGAACATCTTGATCACGCGAATATGTACACTCTAAGGCAGGTATGTATATTGATGCTAGCTTCGAGGATAGAGTGTTGAGTTGGGGTAGACGGAGCTCAGTCACCAGCTTGCAGTGACGCGAAGGATAACATTGGCCAGTGGACGGCACCTGTCGCGACGGAAAAGGATGAAGCGGGTGACGTGACAGATTCCTGGTGGACTTGATCCTGCGTAATGAATGCAATAACAGATGCGATTGATTGCGATAACCAAAAGTCGTGTGGTAAGAGATGATGTTGGAGATGGATGGGAGTGGAGGGGGTTGGAGCGCGTTGCGATGGACGGTTTTGGATTTGGTTTCCCAGGAGAGTTAGAAGGCAACAAGGAAGCGAAGCGAGAACAACAAACTTGAAGGTGGCTGGAAGCCAAGCGTACGGGACGCGTAATATCTTACTAGTGCGTATTGAGGGTCACGTGGTATTGCGAGGGAGAATCAATTATCCGGATGCTTAGCTAATTGGCGCCAATGCACCCCCGGAGCCGCGTCACAAAGGATCGTGATTGGCGGCCGAAGGACCACATTGCAATCCCTCCAACTTGCTCTTGTATTTTGGATTTTTGAGACAGACAGCAGTCCTTGGACTCATGAAAATCTCCCCTTTACTGCATATATCTATTCAATCAAAAGGTCAATTAACTACATTATACTCTTAATCTGTTGTTTAGCGAAGCTTCACCATTTCTGTTAATTCACTTGAAGTCAATCCCTTTTTCCGTCTGATAAACGGCCTCTCCACCTGCAGCTTCAGCCTTGTTGCTTGCTGTTCATGCTCTAAACCCTTGTTACCTGGGCTGCCTGCCCGCCTTTGGTTCTTGCTGCGGAATGAAACAAAAACCTAGCAGCACTACCATCCATCATTCCAGCATATCGGAGAGATGACAACGCTCCACCCTCCCGCTTTGCCTCTTCATACTGCCTCCCTTCCTCTCCGAGAAACGCCGCCAATACCATCGCCCGTGAAGCGTTCAACGCAGTCCTCCTCCGTCACGTCAACGTTCTCGAAACTCAGCCCACAAGAGTCTGCAGAACGACTTGGTACAGATTTGACACATGGATTAACTCCGGCCAATGCCGAAGCGCGCTTACTTCGAGATGGCCCGAACGAGTTGCCCCATGAAGAACCGGAGCCATTGTGGCTACGGTTTCTCAAACAATTCAAAGAACCGCTGATTCTGTTACTGCTTGCCTCAGCTTTGATCTCGTTTTTCATGCACAACTTCGACGACGCTCTTAGTATCACGCTAGCGGTCACAATCGTTGTCACCGTGGGATTTGTGCAGGAATATAGGTCAGAAAAGTCTTTGGAAGCACTCAACCGGCTTGTTCCGCACCATGCACATCTGGTTCGAAACATACCTTTGAGGTCGAATGGCAGGTCCACTCCGGGAAGCACGACCAGGAAGGACGAGTATGAAATGCAGGAAATTTCAGATAGCTGCTCGTCCACTACCAGCGATGCTGCCAAGAGCTCCACCACAGTTCTTGCCAGCAAACTAGTTCCTGGTGATCTAGTCCTGTTCTCTACCGGTGATCGGATTCCGGCCGATCTCCGCATCACGCGAGCCACCCACCTCACAATTGACGAATCTAATCTTACAGGAGAGAACGAACCCGTAACAAAGTTCTCGGGGGTGATAGGCAACCAGCTCAAACAGCCTGTTTCGATTCCTGGAACCCCTCTCCGATCGCCTCTTTACGATTCACCAGGAGCCGGTACGGTTGGAACGGATCTTCGCCTTAGTGAGCAACATAATATTGCCTTCATGGGAACATTGGTGCGGTCTGGTCACGGTCAAGGCATCGTAATAGCTACCGGGCCAAGCACTGAGTTCGGTAGTATATCAGCCTCTTTACAAGAGATCGAGAGTCCTCGAACGCCCTTACAATTGTCAATGGATCGCCTTGGCCAGGAGCTTTCCTACATGTCATTTGTCGTTATTGCGGTGATTGTCATTATTGGATTGGTTCAAGGCCGGAAGCTCCTTGAAATGTTTACCATTGGTGTATCGTTAGCCGTTGCCGCTATTCCGGAGGGGCTTCCAATCATTGTGACGGTCACCCTCGCACTCGGTGTTCTTAGAATGGCGAATCGTGGAGCAATCGTGCGCAGGCTACCTAGCGTTGAAACTCTTGGCTCGGTTAATGTCGTTTGCAGCGACAAAACCGGTACATTGACACTGAATCATATGACTGTAACGAAGATGTGGTACTTTGATGCTGAACGCCCATTTGAGATTCAAAAAGATGATACAGCTGTCAATCTCCCTGCCGCAGGCCGATCAATCTTACGCGTTGGAAATATCGCCAACAACAGTCGGCTGTCCCGTGCTCATGCAAATTCACCCGCGACTGCGGCGTCTGCAGCTGTACTATCATCTACTGCCGATCGATCTTCGGGTTCCGTAAGAAGCCGCTGGGTAGGCCAGCCTACTGACGTCGCTCTTTTGGATTTGCTGGATGTCTTGGGCGAAGACGACATTCGACTTCGAATCAGCACACGGTTATCAGAAACACCATTCAGTTCTGAAAGGAAATGGATGGGTGTTGTGGTTACAAATAGTGCTACTGTTGAAAATTCCGATTCCAGCAGGGGTGGCAGCGAAGTAGCGTATATCAAAGGCTCTCTTGAAGAAGTTTTAAAACGATGTGATACGTACCTGACTAAGGATGGCCGAGAAGTGATTTTAGATGAGCGACGGAGACAGGATGCTAGACAGGCAGCTGAACTCATGGCCCAAGAGGGTTTGAGGGTGATCGCTTTCGCCAGCGGGCCTGTAAAGAGTGTACGAGGGGCAACCACCAATCAACATGATCCGCACGGTCACACTCAGTTGCACGGCGAAGAGAGTTATGTTGGTCTCGTTTTCTCTGGAATGGTTGGGATGAATGATCCACCCCGTAAAGACGTGCACAAGTCGATCCGCCGGTTGATTGGTGGAGGAGTGAAAGTGATCATGATTACTGGTGACGCTGAGACCACTGCTGTTGCAATTGCAAAGAAGCTTGGGATGCCTATAAACACCTCGCAGAATGAGAAATCGGTTCTGAGAGGTGATGAAATCGACCATATGAGCACCGAGGAGCTATCGCAAGTGATTACTCGAACTTCGATATTTGCAAGAACAAGTCCAGAGCATAAGATGAAAATCGTGAAGGCTCTGCAATACCGAGGAGATGTCGTTGCGATGACTGGTGACGGAGTAAACGATGCACCAGCTTTGAAGAAAGCAGATATTGGAATTTCGATGGGCCTTCTGGGGACCGACGTCGCTAAAGAAGCGGCAGATATGATTTTAACTGATGACGATTTTTCTACGATTCTCAGGGCTATAGAGCAAGGAAAGGGCATTTTCTACAATATTCAAAATTTCATCACTTTTCAATTGAGCACAAGTGTCGCAGCGTTGAGTTTGGTTCTCCTAAGTACCGGCTTGGGATTCAAAAATCCGCTTAACGCAATGCAGATCTTATGGATTAGTATGTTTCCACTTCACTTCATTTTTGAATGGTATAACTTACTTGTATAGACATTCTTATGGACGGACCACCAGCACAATCTCTTGGTGTGGAACCTGTCGATCCCTCAATCATGGCTCGCCCACCGCGTCCCAAACATGCGCGGGTCCTTACAAAACCACTCATTCGGCGTGTCCTCACCTCTGCAGCATGTATCATGCTAGGTACCATGGCTGTGTATATCCATGAAATGATCGATCACACTGATGAAGAATCCGGTGTGACTTCGCATGTTGTCACCCGCCGCGACACTACCATGACTTTTACCTGCTTCGTACTGTTTGATATGTTCAACGCCCTGACATGCCGAAGTGAGGGCAAGTCCGTACTCCGCGGCGAGCTACCGCTGACTAGCAACAAGATGTTCAATTATGCAGTGCTGGGCTCCTTGATAGGTCAGGCCTGTGTGATTTATCTTCCACTACTACAGGATATCTTCCAAACAGAACCGTTACGGATACGGGACCTGGTTGCTCTCCTGTGTATTTCTAGCTCTGTATTTTGGGTTGACGAATTACGCAAATATCTAATGAGGCGAGGACGAGGATTGGCTGCGTTTGGATATAGTGTAAATGTCTAGAAGGGGAGATACTATCTGAAATTCACGAGTGCCTCCGGCCTCATGCTGTTTGTTGCTTGGTCATTTTTTGGCTTCTGTGTTACTAGTCTTTGAATACCCGTATCTGCGTGTTTATAGTTGAACACGTTGGAAGATGAAGTGGCGAAAACAACTGTCAAGATATAGATATAAAAAAAGCACATATAATACGTTTATTTCATGCCAAGGTCGAGAAAAGGGTCTTCGTGCCCATTAGATTGAGCTAGGACCAGTCTAAATATGCAAGTGGGAAAAGCAAGCTAACAATCCGAACGCTGCATGATGCCCAAACTCGTGAATCATCGCCAAATGACCAAACGCCAAAATCGTTCCCATCTAAAACATGGTACACATCGGGGGTATCTCCGAAGAAGGTAAACACTATGCAAGATTGTAAAGGGGCCGAAAAAATGCATGAAAGCCAAAAAAAAACAACACCAAAACTATGTCGACTTCTCATTTATTTCATAGGCGTCCGGGTCAGGAGGAGCTACTGGTTGACTTCGAGGGCCAGCTGCGGAATGTGATGGCAACGGAGCTTCTGGTATTGAGGGAGTAGAAAGCATCTGTGATGGCTCTGGGGTGGGAGGTCTCTGAACGGAATTTGCTGGTGATATGGCAGGAGCCATTGGAGTGCTTGACTTCGGAGTGCGCTTCTGAAAGACTCGAACTAATCGATTTTTTCGCTCTGGGCTATGCTGTCGGCTAGCCGAACTGGAACCAATCGGAGTATGGGAGCCGGAAGAGTACTCTTTTGCAATATTGTCCGAGCTCTGGGTTGGTGAAATTCTTCCGTTCTGTACCGGCCGCGCCGCCATAGCACTGTGCTCATGAGAGCCATAAAGCTCGGAACGAGGAACATTCGGGTTTTGACTGTTCTGCGGAGTCCAAGCAAGGAAATCACGGCGGACTTCAACGTAGTCATATGCGAACTCTCCAAGTTGATCGTCATCCATGCCGAGAAGTTCCGCCTCTTCCGTTGCACGAAGCTGAAGTCCGGGTACAAAGTTGATAGCATATGCTATTAATGCAGAAACAACAAAGGAGTAACCCATACAGGCAAGAATATACGCGAGCTGGATATAGAGCTGGCGGTAGTTATGAATGAGCCAACCACCCACAGCGGTATGAGTGTGTGGGTTTTTTGCACCGACATTGACCCCATCAAGGCCAACGATAGAATCGCTCGCAAATAATGCGTTGAAAATAAGACCAACAATTCCCGCGACACCATGTTCGGCAAAGATATCCATAGAATCATCGATTTTAAGCCAAAATTTAACTAGAATTAATCAGCATGCAATCGTTTAGGGATAGGACAATAGGCGTACTTTTTGTGCTGTAATTCGATACCACACCAGTCACAATTCCGAGGATGACACTCGCCCATGGGGGAGAAAGCCTGAAGCAGGAGTGGCAGCAACGAGGCCAGAGATGGTACCGGAACACCAACCGACCATCGTCCATTTTCGAGCAAGCCTCCAATCGAGAAGAACCCAAGTGATAGCCGCAAACGCCGCAGTCAAGTTCGAATTCCAGCATGCAATTACAGCACGAAGGTTTGCACCAAAAGCTGAACCACCGTTAAATCCGAGCCATCCGAACCACAGCAACACGGTGCCAAACACGATCAGGGACATGTTATGAGGACGAAAGTTGAGCATCATACGCTCATGTCGACGACCAAGAACCATAGAGTAGGCGAGACCAGACATTCCGGAGACAATTTCGACAGGACCGCCGCCGGCATAATCGATCGCGCCAAATTTCAAAGCCCAGCCATTAGTGTTCCATATCCAGCAGACTATTGGGCAATAAACTAATGTCGCCCAAAAGAATGTGAACACCATGGCAGGAAGGAGGCGTCCTCTCTCGGCTACAGCTCCCATAATGATTGCCGCGGTGACAGCACAGAATTGCATCTGTCGAGTAAGTAAGCACTCATGCAAGACATGTTTCTGGCACACTAGGAAAAAGTACCTGATAGAAAGCAAAAAGCAGCCCTGGGATAAGCGGAGAGCCAGGACTTGGGTCAGCAAGGGTTTTCATAAGCCCAAAGTTTCTCAGATTTCCAATGAATCCATTGGTGGCAGTAGTTGAAAATGCAAGAGAATAGCCCCAAAAATACCACTGGAAGCAGACAATCGACATGGAGCCCATGCAGGCCCAGATCATGCTTAACGCCGATTTTCGACGGGCAAGACCGGAGTATAGAAAAGCAAGGCCAGGCACCATAATCATGACCATGGCTGAGGCAATGATGATATATGCTTGGTCGCCGGATTGAAACCATTTGTTCAGATTTTCGGTTCCTATTTCAAACGTTATTGTTAGTAAAACTGTTGAGCAAAACAGCTTCTGTGCCGTATGGACTAAAGAGCGGGTATACTGACTTGAATCGCCTCCTAAATCTGAATTTGTAGCAAGGGAAAAGTTGGAAGGTGCGCCGGTCCAGTTATAAGAAGCATAATCAGGAGAGAATGGTGCCGCCATTTTGCGGTGGAATGGCTCTTGTTAAAGCTCTTGAAATAGGCACCCAATCAGCACTTCGGCTGAAATTTAGAGATATGAAATAGGTATGGAATAAATGGTATATAGGCCACGATACGTGAATCTGCGATGAGCCATTAGTACGCGGTTCAGACAAATTGGAATATATGTCTGATTCTGGGGAAGCTGCGGTGTGGTTCAGCAGCATGCCACTACTACTTGCCTATTTGGTTCTAATAAGAGTGGAGGACTTATGAATCTCTACTCAGGGAGACTAATGGCAAAGCAAGACCTGCGTTGCGAGTAAAGAAGAGAAGATTTCCCAAGTAAAGTGTAGTTTTTTGCATTTAAAAGATCACACTTTAGAGAGCCAAGGATGAACCGGGCTTGAGATGGAGTAGATAGAGAGAGAAAAATCGAGGAAAACCATTCAAAATTAAAAGTGCTGAGGGGAACCAGGTAGGATATCAAGCTGAAGCGAAGGGAGGACAAGATATTCAGCTGCTCCGGCCAACGGAGTAGAGCAAAACCTATGCTAATTCTGCTTTAGGAAATGTGGCTGCTGGACCGCGGGAAGATCAGGAGGCGAAAAGAAGCACAGTATGTATGGTAGATGGAAAAGATGCAGGCTGTTCCGGTACTTTTTCGTTCTGCTAAAGAAGAGGGTTCGACGAGTATATAGCGTCAGGTATAAGAGGAGGCGGGTTGCTATGAGGGAAATATAGAATAAAGGTAACGACCAAGGCCTCGACTGGACCCGAAATGAGAGCTATTGTTTTCGTCTTCCTCGTACAACTTCCGAAAGCTCATGGCCCAATTGATTGCTGCTAAAGCCGAAGTCGGCACCCAGCATATCACAGGTCAGTGAATCACTAAGTTGCCGGCTCCTCCAAGACCCATCCACGCGACTGGGCGCCCGAACAGGACACTTATGGGTCTGGGTGGATTCATCTTTGTTTACCATTCTGATGGTCTCGAAGCTGGCAGTCTCAGCGCTGTAATTATTCTCTCACCGGGTCTGCTATGATGATACACTCGTCGGTTGCAGGGATCACCAGCGTTCAAGCCAGAAACGGGACTGTAAATTATGAATCCAGGACCTATCAGTGGTCAGTGATCAGCCCTATCATAGTTTCAGCTGGCACAAGACAAAGCTTGAGTCCGCTATCAAGATTCAAGAAAGAATTCAGTGTCCATTGCCCCAGACCCACAAAAGAGCCCGCCCGCATGTTGGAGATTTTCACCGGCCGGTTGGATACTGGCTCTAATTGGCTGATAAGCCGCCTGATAACAATGGTGTCCGAAATCCTCCTAAACTCTACTTCCAAATCAACAAACAAGGTTGATAGAGAAGCTTGGTAGCAGGTGCTGGGAAATTGGATCTAGGCTGCGCTAGAGGCAATGGTAAGCATTGAGCGGGAGGCAATTCCAGAGAGTTGTGGCAAGTATCCCCCGCCTTTATTATTTGAAGTCAGGGCCGCGAGAAGAGGAAGAAGAGAAAGAAAGAAAGGAGCGAGGTTGGGCGGGTGCATTAGATAAGCACTTTAATTAAGCTTTGAGGTATCTTATCCATCCGCCGCGAGAGCTTGCATGTGATTGGCTCAAGAACTAGGCACCGCCACGTGAATTCTTACATAATCATTCCTATCTTGTCGACGGATCTGTGGCCAATAAGAGCTGCTGATAAGCTATCAGCCCGCGGCTTGACTACTGTGGTTATCTTATCTGTCGGACAGAACGGTGAGACAAGCGTCGAGTCTGCGTGTACTCTTCGCTAATTCTTACTCCGCATGATGGAAGGCTATGATAGCCTTCCAAGCTGGGGTTGTTCATGGCTGCCGGTTTCTCTTCTAGTCGGCCATTTCGCGCTCAGAGTGGATAGGTTTGCGTAACTGCACTGTGCCAACATCCCCAAGATGCGTGACACGACATGTCAGCACTTGTAATACTTGCCTAAGCTTTGGAAAGTAGTCCGAGCAGGGCAATGGGGTAGTACGATTATGCATATTCTGTGGCTCGGACCGCAATGGGTCAAATGCCGGAAGCTGACATAGAATTGGCGTAAGCGATATGCCAGCAATCATTGCCATGGTCCAGAGCGGGAATCGAGACCGACAAAAACGATGTACCAGATGCTGCCTAGACAACCATCGCTCTGGCTCTGGTTCGCTCCTCTGCGGACAACTTATCAACCACATCTCCACCACTTCGTTCAATCTCCTCCCACTCTTCTTCTTCCAAACCCATTACCATCACAATCTGGACACACCGTCCAAAGGATTCGCGATATCGATATCGACTTCCACCGCCTCCTACCCCATTTTCTGCCCCGTAGCCATCATTTCCAACATCCACTGCTGCTGATATAACACCCATGACGTCGCGCTCCAAGCGTGTCGCACCAAGAGCATTCACTCTTCCATGATATGCCCAGATTCTCTTTTCCATTAGCCGCGCCAACCACGCAATCGCTAAGCCCAGTAGCCTATCAAACGCTCGGCCCGTCAAAATACGTGAAATAGGCACCAAAAATTCGCGCCACGAGGTTGCAAACCGACGGGAAGCCTTACTTCGACTTGCAGAGCTGTCAATATTACTTGATTCGTCTTCCTCGTCTTGCTCCTGCGCGATACCGCCATCGTGACTACTGGGTTGGTATTCAAGGTCGCGGAATGCATCGGCAAGGATGGGCCGCAATCTATTCTTAATCACGTTGTTAAACACAACCTGAATACCGTCGCCGATCAGGTCCTGGGCCTTGGATTCGAATGATGAGGAGAGGGAGTGGAGTGCTGTTGTGACCGCTTCTGCTTCCCTACCAAGCGGGAACAGGGTAAAAATCCTATTTTCTGGCTCCGCATTCGTGGAACCTTTGGACGTATCATCTGCACCAGATGGGTCGATACATTTTTTGACAATTCGTTGGACATAGTCAATCGCAACATCGAGGTTGTTAATCAAGACAAGGAAAGAAACAATTACGGCTTCCGGCGGCATACCACCAGGTACCACGGCTTTCGGATAGGTTTCATCTCGCATTTTTCGCTGGATCATCCCTATAAAGTCGACGCCTAGGACACGTGCCACGGTAGGCGCAACATTCAAAATAACCGACTTTTGGCCCGTGTTTAATGATTGCTCAAGAACCTTGTTCACAATGTACATAATGTCGTCAACGGCTGATGTGATGTGTGGTGGATTCGATGAAGGGGGCCGTTGTAAGTTTAGGGTCAGGTCCGATGGGCTCTCGTCAATCTGGAATGCCTTCTCAACGGAACGGCGCAGAAAAAATGTTGTCATCAAATTATACGGCGTGACCAAACGGTCATCGAACTTCTGGGCTAGCGATGACTCAAGTAAGAAGTCCGGGAGCAGAAGTTCGTCTAGATCGCTGGCCTAATCATAATATAAGCAACAGTCAGAAGGCCAGGATCGACGTGCAACATACTTTTGATTTACACTTGTCCGCCAAAAAATGGCTGTAAAGCGACCATCTTCCCAGCATAAGGGACATTTCATTCAGAATACCATCAATCTCCTTCATATCCACTCCCTCATCTTCACTGTGTCTTTGTGACGAGGTCTCTTTCATGCCGGGCGAACTTGATCGAGGAGACCCAGCACCACGAGAGTTGGGTAAAAAGCTCTGAACCAGGAAATTGAAGGCGTAAGATTTGATATCAGTAAGTCTGCGATCGACATTTCTTTCCTCGCTCCAAGTTTCCAAGATGATTCCACCCTGCACATCAGCTTCGGCCTGTAATCTTTCTGCAACTCTCGTCATCTTTCCAGAGCCGTAATGGCGCTCTACTAAGCCACCATGACTTTCGACAATCTGTGCAATATGTTCAAATAGTTTCGTAATTGCGGTTGCATAGAAGAATCCATCTTTGGCTTGAGAGCCCCCTGTCCCCGAATTCAAATTCGATCGCGCACGCGCTGCAACTCCTTGGCACACATATCTTCCATAAACATCTAGTCCCACCTCGGATCGATCAATCAACGGGAATAGTTTGAAAAACCTAGTGATTTTCGGCCCATCGTTCTCCTGAACAGCGCGGTCAAATTCACGAAGAAACAAGCCACACAAAGACTCTGCCGCAGCTTCCAAGGTAACGGCTGGGGGATCCGGGACTTCGGCGGTCGGTACTATATCCGCCGCAAATGCGCTATTGATTATTTCTGGAGGGATTTTTGATGCCCGATTCATGTAGGACGCGGCCATTTCCCAGTCTTGAGAGGCACCCATCGAGCCTGCAACACCAAGCACGCAGGATTTGAGCTCTACTACCTGCTCAACCATTTCCAGTGTTGCCTTCACTCGTGACTGCTCGAGGTCCAGGCGGTGAACCGCGCTGGAGATGCGCTGTGCGGTGGCCGCGGTCTCAGAAAGCATTCCGTGACTGATTGTACGGGCATTGCTGGCTTGGGAGCCGATATGTGCTCGGAGTACATCGAGGCGGCCCAATTCACGAGAGAAATTCTTTTGCGAATTTATCAGTGCGTCGAGTCGGGCGGTAACTGAGGCTTCACGGTCATGGAGGGCGGAAAGGGTGGCTCTGATGTCCGCAACAGAGGTAGCATTATAAATATCAGGAAGCTTCTCTTCCTCTACTTCTTCATGCTCAGGCATGCCATTAGCCAATTTGATTTGCTGGCTCATGTTGAGCTGGCGAATCTTTGTGGGGTTCGAAGTGAGTGTAGATGGGAACGATTAAACAGCGGTCAATAGCATCCTGGCTAGAGAGGGTTCAAAAAATAGAAGCCAAAAAACAGAAATTCATTTACACCCATTTAATCCCAGACAGTGACACGGGTATGCTCACTCAATGCCGGGTGATGTTGAGGCCAAAGGTTCAGCAAGGGAGTACATATCTGATGAACCAAATAATCGCTAAGCAAAACAACAGTCTTGGCAACACGCAGCGATCAAACTTCGGAGAAAAGCTCAGCCGTGCCATCCATCCAATCGCAGTCGATCCTACGCTTATATAAGCAGGAATAATTTGGCTGGTATAGATCACGTGCCTCACCCTCACTTTGTTTGCCCTGTTTGCTTTACGCACATTGAAGGTTCCCTTTGTGCGCAAATAATTGTAGGTACCTACCTAGTCGCTGCTTTTCACCACTGATACTACGTAATACCTATAGCTAGCTACCTACTAACATTCACAAGGCTACCAACTCTTACTACATAATCCTCATCTCAGTCATCCCTCACTAGGTATGTAGGTACCTACAGAGTAGTAGGGGTATGAAATGTTAATTTTTTACAGCTGACCCAGGTATCAGGTACTTCACCCAGCCTGCATTCTCAACACAAGGCTTGGTAGCTGGTACCAAGTTCCAGCAAAAAAATTAACATTTCATATGCTGCATACTCTGTAGGTACCTCGACAGATACCACGTGACCAGGTACACTCACGTGATCTGAACACTGACCTAGTCTATTTATGGACTAGTGCTTACATACCACCTGCAACGTCGGGAAGCGCCAAGGACTGCCCTTACTTGGAATCCAAATCAGCACCCGTCTCCCTTATACAACCATCACCCCCGCCCTCAGTGCTTTGCAGTATTCTGATATCTGCACTTTTTCGCGTCGTGCTTGCTCTATTACAGCTCTCTTCTTCTTTCTTTTCCCATAGAAAGCTAAAACACACTTTTGAGCCTGCTATCAGTTTCTTCCAGTGGGTTTGCTAGACGCGCATAGAACATTCTGCTAAGTGGTCAAAACCATCATGGGCAATGAGAACTCTCACATGGTTGGCGATGATGTTCAACCACAAACCCTAAAAGAACGTTCACTTGAGGCAGTTGCGAAGTACATCATCGAGAAAAAGGTCACCCGAATAGTTGTCATGGTAAGCTACAGTTCCTCAGAGTGAGGGTACATTAGTGCCAGCTTAAGAACTACCCGCGTCTCTTGATAGGACGCTTTCATTATCCCTCTGGTTTCCAGCTTTAGACCAGATTTCTTGGCCAAATCATATCAACAATTTCCTTCTAAAGATCAGACATTTTCGCCGTACCTCAAGGCGGTGGACAAGGTTGACAGGGTTTTATCATAGGTCGGAGCTGGCATCAGTACTGCGGCCGGAATTCCAGACTTTCGCTCACCCGGTACAGGTTTATATGCCAATCTTGCTCGTCTCAACCTTCCCACACCTGAGGCTGTCTTTGATATCCAATACTTCCGCAACGACCCGCGACCTTTTTATGCGTTGACTAAAGAAATGCTCCCTGGGAAATGCAAACCTACGCTCACACACACTTTTATCAAGCTTTTATACAGCAAAGGCCGACTGCTCAAGCTTTTCACACAGAACATCGATTGTCTAGAACGCGAGGCTGGGATACCCAAAGAAATGATCGTTGAGGCTCACGGAAGCTTCGCCACGCAAAGCTGCATTGGCTGTAAAAGGCCGTATCCTGACGATTTGATGAAAAAGGCTATTGAGGCCAATGAGATACCACGATGCACTGAGTGCATGCAATTAGTCAAACCAGATGTGGTCTTTTTTGGCGAAGCCCTTCCAGAGAGTTTTGTCATGAATCGTACTCTTCCCGCTGCAGCAGATCTATGTATCATAATGGGGACTAGCCTGACTGTTCATCCATTTGCTAGCTTACCAAGTCTATGCCGGAATGGTGTTCCTAGGGTTCTGCTCAATTTAACCCGGGCGGGCGGAATTGGATCGCGGTCTGATGATGTGTTAGTACTTGGTGAGTGTGACGACGGTGTCATGAAATTTGCGGAAGCACTGGGATGGCGGGAGGAGCTGGAAGAGCTTTGGGCCACGATCAACCCTGAAAAGGCGGCAGCCATGGCGAAAGACACCAGCTCGGTGCCGATGACTCGAGATGAGAAACTCCGAGAGGAGGCTGAAAAGTTGACGGAAGAAGTTGAGCACGCCTTGGAAGCTTCACAGGCACATGAAGAACGCGTTCGTGCTGAGCTACAGGCTCTTGAGGTCGAAGACCACCGTGAAAGTACACCAATCCGGGAGCAGGAGGCTAAAGTGCCAGAGCATAAGGCTCCAGAAACTCGGGAGATCGTAGAATCAGAAGAGAAGACGAGGGATGATAAACCCATAAGTGGCGCGCAAGCAAAAATGCCCAAACAAGACTCGCCGGCTCAAGTCGTTGTCTCAAGTCTGGCCCATTGATTTGACCCTCTTAATCAGCCTCCCCTTCCCTTTCGTTTTTTTGCCTTATTTCCTTTCTCTTTTACTCTTTTCCCTTCTCCTTCTATGGGTGCTTGATGGGATGAATTGCCCCCTTGACTACACCGAAGAGTCCTCGTCTACAAGAGATAGAGCAGCGCTTAACTCCGTTAGTTAGACCTAGGCCTGTAGACATCGCAGATTCTTGTCCTTTTAATTTCCTTCCTCGGGATTGCCAACGCCATCCTGCTTGATGGTGGTACTTCGAATGAGTAAATCGTGAAGATATGAAGACCAATTTCGAGATCTCTCCGTGGAAATGAGGGAACACGCCCAATCCTTCCTACTGGATCCGACCACTATATCGTATGAGGCGCCAAAGGAACAAACTCCGTGCGGTGAATCCGGCTGTTGTTCCTTTGTTGAGTTGCTGGGACAAAGCCCCACGTCGAACTGTTGACACACGGATCATTTTAGCTCGGTGATTGGCTTCCAGGCGAACCAGAGCTAGAGGCCAGTTGGACTTTGTGCATTCTCTTTGTCACATAACATTAGAGCTTTTCTCGACTCACGGCCAATTTCGGTGCCCGAGATACTCGATCGCGTCCTCCGTCTACTCTTTGTACGGAGCATTTTAATCCTGACCGCGCGAAGACCGCAGAGACCGGGGTTGTGAAAGTGACAATGACCGTCGATACCCCGCGCCGAAGGCCTTCCCGGAAGGGTGAGTTTGGCCCTCGAACGCTGTCATTCTTGCGGTTCTTCCTCTGATTGCGCACAATTTGGATAATAACTTTGTGAACAGGATCAATGGCCGATATGCCAGGCGACTTGCTGGAGCAAGTAAAGGAGCTGGAGGAGCTGTTCACGGTCGACCAGAGCCGGTTGAAAAAGATCGTGAACCACTTTGTCAAAGAATTAGAGAAAGGTCCGTACGTATCCTCTTACAGAAGAGATTTTCTCTGTACTGATTTCTTGAAAGGTCTCAGCGTTCAAGGTGGTAATATTGTGAGCTCTGGCCTCTACTTCCTCTCGATTCGGATCATGCGCGACTAACACACAGGCTACCCGAATGCAGCCTATGAATGTGACATGGGTCATGGGATTTCCTACCGGGCATGAACAGGGCACATTTCTCGCTCTCGACATGGGCGGAACTAATCTCCGGGTCTGCGAGATCTTCCTCTGTGAGAACAAAGGAGAGTTTGATATTACCCAATCGAAATATCGGATTCCGGAGGAACTGAAAACTGGTACCTCTGAAGAACTTTGGGAATACATTGCGGACTGCGTTCAACAATTTCTTCAATCCCATCATGAAGGAGAATCTTTAGCAGATATGCCCCTAGGCTTTACCTTCTCGTATCCTGCAACTCAGGAATATATCGACCACGGTGTTCTACAACGATGGACCAAGGGTTTTGATATTGATGGGGTAGAAGGGGAGGATGTGGTTCCAATGTTGGAAAAGGCTCTTGTTAAGAGGGTACCATCCCTGGCTCCATTCATCTTTGCGGTTACTGACATGAAACTAGGGTCTTCCTATTAAAGTTGCCGCTTTGATAAACGATACTACTGGTACCTTGATCGCGTCTGCTTATACTGACCCTGAGATGAAAATTGGATGCATTTTCGGGACGGGAGTTAACGCGGCATATATGGAAAATGCGGGTTCTATTCCAAAGATTGCTAAATACAATCTCCCTCCGGATATGCCCATTGCCATCAATTGTGAATATGGTGCCTTCGATAATGAGCGTGTAGTTCTGCCATTGACTCAGTATGACATGATCATCGACCGCGATTCTCCGCGCCCTGGTCAACAAGCGTTCGAAAAAATGACAGCCGGCTTGTATCTTGGCGAGATCTTCCGCTTGGTTCTCATTGACCTGATTGACAACAAGAACAATCTAATATTCGAGGGACAGGATGTCAGTAGCCTTCGAAAATCGTATTCCTTGGACTCCTCTTTCCTAGCACATATAGAAGAAGACCCCTTCGAAAACTTGTCCGAGACCAGGGATCTTCTCGAGAGAACACTGGGTATCAAAGCCAGCAAGCCGGAACTCGAATTTTGTCGTCGCCTCGCAGAACTCATCGGTACTCGTGCCGCCCGTCTTTCTGCATGCGGCGTTGCGGCTATTTGCACGAAGAAGAACATTAAGTCCTGCCACGTTGGTGCCGACGGGTCAGTGTTCAATAAATACCCTCATTTCAAAGCGCGAGGCGCAAAAGCATTGCGGGAGATACTTGACTGGACCGACGATGAAGAAGATAGAGTCATCATCTGTTCGGCAGAGGACGGATCAGGTGTCGGTGCTGCGTTGATTGCGGCGCTGACATTGGAAAGGGTCAAGCAGGGCAATCTGGCTGGTATTCGAAAGACTGAGACAATGAGAAAACTCTTGTGAGTTTTGACATTGGAATGAAGGGATGGTTTAGGAAGTTTTACTTTTCTTGATTAGTCGGCTTGTTTTAAGACTACTTCGTAGAGATGAGGATTCGTTCCACAACAAGCGACGAATCTAGACCGTATATATAGATCACGAATGCGAATTTTCTTTTCATGAAGCAGGCACAAGCTGAAGGGTAATGGGGTATGGATAGAGGTTCGATTCTCAGAATGTATTTTTAATGAATAAAGGTTTCGAGGCGATATGATTTCATCCGTAAATCTCCCATAGGCGAATTTTTCCTTGCTCGTTGGCAACGGCAAGCATATTGGAAGTGGGAGAAATAGCGACCGCGGAAATGCGCCCGAAAGGCGTGTTGGACGTAGGCCAATTCTTGTAGACTGTACATGACGGAAGATGTACTATACCTCAGTCAGTGGCAGGTCAATGATGGATACAAATTGTGGGAGAAAACTTACCTAGTCTGAGTGCATCCCGCTTCCACCGACTCGACATTGCAAGTAGCTGACCATCATTTGAAAAGACCAAATGGCTCGTGGGTGTCGTCAACTGATCCAACACCCTGACTGGTTTAGGATTGTTAGGAACACCGAGTTGAGTATCATCCGTGTCCGCCGACCCCATGGAAATGTCCCCGTCCTCTAATCTAGCGGCGGCAGCGGCCCATGGCCTGCGATCATAGATATTCACGATCCCACTAGAGCTTCCAATCGCTACCCATCGATCACCACCTAATTGTGACTTGCCGGACTTTCCTCCCAAACTAATCACCGTCGTTCCAACGGCACCCTCATCCACCCATCTCGCGATCACACGCTTTTCTCTGCCATCCCATTCACTGACCTCTCCATTTTTCCCTACAACACACATTCCATTTCCGTCGCTCCACCAAGCAAAGTCTGCAATTCCTCCACGGCTATCAATACGTACTTGTGCAATCCATTGTGTAGTACTTGCATCGAGAATGGTGATGATTCCACCTCCCTTTCTCGTACTTCCCACTAGTCCCATCCACCGGCCGCATGGTGAAAGCTTGAATCGTTCCATAGACTTTTGTTCCTCCTTGCGATCTGCTGTGCCATTAATTTTTTCAACCTTGCCGTTATCTAAATCCCAGACATAAAAATATCGACGACGGCCAGCGAAGAAAATACGGTTACCGTTCGGAGGTAGGAATGCGCTTGTCTGCAGAGGAGTACGTCGGATGTGAAGTGAGGTGATGAGGGGATTGGGCGACGATGACTGGGGAGAAAGGTGGTGGAGGAAGAGAGTCGAGGCTGGACCAGATGAAAGCAGGAGAGGGTATTGTGGATGGAACGATAAAGAGTCAATCGTAGACTGAGAATAATGTCAGAGTTCACCATCAATATAAATTTCAATCAATCAACACTTACCGGCTGTTTTCCGCCAACATCTTTTAACCTCTGGATGTCCAGTACTCCCTGGCGCAGCGTCTTCCTGGAATTGGGCTTTGTCGGACCATCTGTTCTCGTAAGGTTGCCTACGTTCTGTAGTAACCGGGCTAGAGGCTGTTGGTTTATCTCTTCTTCCCCATCAGTATCCATTTCGTCCGCACTACCGTCTGAGGTATCATTCAAAAGATCGGAATCATTTCGAGTCTTTCTTCTCTTGGCAGCTCTAGCAGCTGGCTGAATCGCCCATTCTGGTATAGGCTGAAATTGTTCGAACTGCCTCCGCAAGCGCTTAACGTACTCCTTGCCATTGACCAAATCTTCACCTTCGAACTGCCTCATTTTTCGCATACGCTGATGAGTAGCCAGGGAAATGGTTATGCGGTCATCATCACTGTCCTCCCATGCAGCTGGCGCCTCTTCAGTCTCAAGAGCGCCCTGGTTTAATACTAACTCTTTCGTAGAAGGGAGCTCGATGGCGGGAACCTCTCCGGTACCGGTATCGAACACGAATAACTACCAGGGAGATAAGTCAACTTCTGCAGGCAGGATACCGATATGCAGGCCGAGGGAGTCGCAAGCATCTGAAAACCGGTGGTCAACTCACATCCGCATCATCCAATCCTGCTAGATCACTGAGCGCTTCATCATCGTCATCGACAGGTCCTGTCTCGTCCCGGTACACTTCATCTTCGGAATCCTCTCGATGAGCAAGATCCTTAGATATATTGTGCCCCTTAAGTGCGCTGTGGAATCCCTCAGAGTCTCCGAAGAGTAGCTTTTCAAGCTGCTCCTCAGTTTCGTCCTTGGGTGGGAGTTCTTCGTCGTCGCTTGAGGAGTTTTCCACCTCCAATCGGGGTTCAGAACGCTGCCGAAGGGGAGCTTTCAGTTTACTTGAGGAAGTCATCTGTGGGAGCTGGACGGCTTTGAGCCGAAGAATGTCACAAGTTCTTAGTTGTCTATTTCTCAACTCGCGAGCTGCGTTTCCTCCCAAATTTTTGATACTTTTCTGCCATCCACCACCGCCCTTAAATTAAGGTTTGGATTAACTAGATGATTGGTCCCAGCCAGGCATCCATTCATCGATATTGCATAGCTGAAGATACTCCGTACAAGGTACAGTATAAGTACTTTGATCTCAATCATATGGCGGTTTCTTTGAAGTGGCCCTAGGGTTTATTGTAAAATGAGGTTTACTTTCAGCCAAGTGGGTAATAGAACAAAAGCGTGTGAGAAAAAGATAGAGAAAAATGGTTACTCAACAAAACCTGGGCGCCTAGAGTATGCTCACAGGGAAATAAAGGTACATACATTGGTAAGCTCAAGCGACTATGCTATGCTGTCAACGCCAACGCCAAAAGCAAAAGTATTAAAATTGGTAATTTGAAAGCAACAGATGGTTCACCAGAATGATCAGCTTATTGGTCTTTCAAAGGAGAGTAAAGCAGAAGCCCTACACGCCCCGATTCGAGACTCCTCGGTTGTCTTCAATTCTGCTGGAGATTGGTTTGGGTCCGTTCTCGTCATCCGAGAAGATGGTGGTTTCCTCTTCGTCAGTTTCCTCATCATCTTCTAGTCCGGCGAGCAAAGCGCTTTGGTGATGCGGATCGACATCGGACGAGGCGGTACCGAAACCGTGGGGGTCGGTCACATGCGGTCGACCTTCTGGTATTGCTTTTTTAATGAATATGTCGATGATGTAGTATTGGATAGCATTCATAATGACAGGGAATAAGAGCATGACGAAAATGATTTGAACGGCAGCATTGCCTTCGGTCCACCGTAGCGCCCAATCTCCCACATCGACAATGAAAGGGAGCATATGTATGATAACCACAACGCAAGCCTTCATGCCAACTAGGCCGAAAAAGTATATCAAAGTTTGTTTAAACCACCACACAGCATTGGGTGGGGAGCCATAGTTTCCGGATTCGATAGACTCGGGAGGATTGGCTAGCGGAGTGTACATCGCTGCATGATTCAGAACACGGAGTATTATGATAAGCATGGGAATGCCAAGCGTTGTCTAGTAGTAAAGAATGGAGAGGTTAGTTCCGTTAAAATCATAGCTCAAGGCCGTACTTACATCAATACCCAAGTTCAGGAGATAATAAGAGCAAGGGTTTGTTTCGTGAGCCTTATCAACGGATATTTGGCCGGCCGAGAACATTGAGGCCAATAAATTCGCCAAATGTAAAAGGGCAGAACCAAAGACTTGTTTTGATACGTCGAATGCCCAGACCTTGACGGGTCTTTGTGGCCTTTCTTTCCACCTTTTATACACTAGTACGAGCAGTGCCAAAGCTCCCAAAGCAGCCTGAACGACCAGAGAAAACGATCCCAAGAGCTCGCATTTCTCGTTATTCTCCCCGTTTTTGGGAGACCCAGACGGGGCTGGGGTGGGGGTTAACGCTGCGGTGGAGGAAACAGCAGTCGCAGCTATGCTGGCGACAGTGGGGGTAAAGCCGGCCATGGAGCCAGCAGTATCAATCATCCTAGACCATGCAGAAAGTGTGCAAGCTCAAAATTTGTGTTCTGAATTCAAGAGAAGCTGGACAGGATGCCGCTATGGACAACACCCATGTTCAGGGGCATCAACGGTGGGTCGTTAAGTATGTAGTAGGATTTTGAAAGATGTCTGCACTTGTTCAAAGACCTGGACGACGCACGAAGCTGATGGAATCGAGGAGGTACGTAGAACGAGGTGACGCGGTTTCTTTTTCAATGTTAGAAGAACGGATGATGGCGTACGAAGCAGGCCTCCATGCGCCTCATCCAATCCGATACCTCCGTGATGGTCGCTTCCAGGGGCCTAGGCCTGTTTCAGCTGGTCGGGGTCTGATTATGTCATCATCTGGCTCAGTATCACGTGCTTCGGGGAGACAGTAAGGCCGCTCCGAAACAGTTTCATTCCTTCCAATTTGACGCATGTGGAAATAAAAGCAACAAGACACCTGGCTTCCTCCAGGAAGGCTACCTATTGATCCTTCTAAGAAAATGAACGAGGATTGCAGTTGGTTATTTCCCGATACCACAGCCACCTAGAAGAGAACACTCTCTCTCAAAGACCCTCCAATGATCGATATGCGCCTAGCTATCGAGACCTCTGTAGAGGATCGTGAGATGCTGACTCCTGCTGTCCGGTCTACTTGGGATTCCCTTAGGTGACCTGTATACAGACTTCTATATGTTATGGATTCCGTATCCCGTTAATCTATGCGCATAGAAACGTACTCTGTACTCTGCATTTCGACAGCTGTATGCTAACTAATTCTATAGAGGGCAGACCGATCGATTTGCGCGCTTCCAGCCTGCGGACTCCGAGCGCCAACGGCTGGAAGAAGGTTGACAAGAAGGTTGGCAAGAAGGTTGGAGGCTTTACCCGCGACACCGCATAAGAACTCAGCGGGGAAGTCCGGAAGGGCCATACGCTATGTCGGCTATACCCGCGGCGTCACCCGTAATCCCATACATACATATCCACAAGGTATGCATTTATGTAATACTACAGGTCCCTTTTCACTGTCTAGCTACATCGCCATCTACCCGGCCCCAATCTTGCTGCAAGGAGCTGGCCAACCGTTGCGATTCGGCCGAGTTTCTCCGCCTTCTATCCCGTCGTCCCACTTTTTCTCAAAGAAAAGGATTGTTTTGGTTTAGAGTCGTATCCTTTATGCTGGAATGGTACCGGCTGACATCTAAAGATTCACTCGCTCTGTACGGAGTAGGTATCTTATTATAGTAATCCGGAGTTGGAAGCCGCTACAAATCAAAAATTCCCTCAAAAAAGAAAGAATCATTCATAATCCTTCCGGTTAGTGCTGATGTGGTTTTCACGAAGTGCACCCAATATTCGCCCCTGCAATGTTCCGAATACAGGGTTATCACATACCGAGGTGCTGAAGAGAAACGTGCTCTCTTAGCGTCCGCTTTTCCTTGATTTGAATTATTAAATCAAATGGATGAAGTAATGGACTCTGTCACTAGATATCCTATCAACTTTCTATTCTCGCCAAGGATAGGGACAAGCCTAGTTTTGACTAATTGAAGCCGATCACGATCGCCGGTCACGGCCACTGCCGTTTTGAAGCGGAACGTCTCAAAACGACAGGCTGAGTTAGTGGGAAATGTATGCACTGTATGCTCGGTGCATGCCTCTACAATACTACGTGTACAGAGTACCTTCACAGTGCTTTGTTAGCTGTAGCCAGAAACTCGCGGATAGCCTTATACTCCCCACAAACCCTGAGGAAGATCGGCCATAGCTTTCATTTAACACAGTCTTCAATGACTGTTGTCCAGCTTGAGAGTTCGGCATTGCAATGGGACCCTGCGCCGAACATACTTTAGCCTCTTGATGCCGGCCAAGATGGATGCATGCTGCGTGCATGGCGGGACTCACCGAGCCTCTACTTTGACCATCACCGGTCTTCGCGGCTTTGAAGTCGGTATGGGAGTCTACTCTGCAAACCCATATCCTGGGACATGGGCAAACTACGATCCTCACGAACCGCGGAAATGAATGACATAGTACTCCTCGACGCTGCCATGCACCTGCTCCTTGACTGGTGACATGCTCCCCGGGATTGGTTGCGAAGAGGCTTCCCATTCGGCCCCGGGTACGACCGGCAGGGTGAGATAATTTCAGTATCTTATCATGCCTGATATGCTGCTTAGCATATTGAAACTGGACTCCTATGGGTCTAATACCCTGCGTACTATCGGCAGGGTGCGAGATGAGAATATGGCTGAACTGTTACACACGGAAGAAACCGATAAGAAAGAGAAAATCAAGACCAAACCATAACCCTGACGAAACTCGATGTTCTGGATACATATATAAAGGCTGTTCCTGGCTCTGCGATTCAGTTCTTCCTCTTCACCATCATCACAGCATCACAACATCTCAGGATTGCCTTCTCCTCCAAGCAACCCTTCTCCAATCATCCCTTTTAGACAATCAGTCTTCCCAACAAAGTCACAACTATAGCCATGATTGCCACACCTCTTCTGATTCTCGTGGCCCTCACCGCTCAAGCCTATGGGTATGCGGTGCCTCAGGACCCGGCCGAGGAGCAGCCAGCCGATCCTATCTTTGAGGAGGGACCTCCTCCAGTAGGGCCGCCCTCTCTTCCAACCCTCGATTTAAGCAAGGAGCAGCCGGGTACCACGACTGTCGCCGTCTCCGAGGAGCTTGTTGGATTTTTGAAAGATCCCGCCGGAAACCAAAAGCGAGACATAACAGAAACCGGTGTCGACGCGGACCAGAAAACCCTGTTCCGACAACTTCAGGCAGCTGCACAACAGGCCACAATCGCCGAAGTCAATAGGCCCTACTATGAGCAACAAGTTACAAACATTAAAGGAGACAATTGTTCACCTGAGTATGGCCGTTGCGGTAATGCTCCACTCTGGAAGAGGCATAATTTGTCCGAGATTAAACAGGCCACCATCGAGGTCCATGCCTCAATCGATGTATCTTCCCCAAATGAATCAGCAGATCCGGCAGCTATCGAAATGACGACGTCGACCGCCGTAGCACAGGCCACAACCAAAGGTTGGAAGGTTGGAGGGAAAGTCAGCGGCCCGTTGCGCAAACTTGGACTTGAATTGTCTGCAGAAAGGTCATTCTCGGAAACTGAGACGGTCACTCAAACCATGACATATGTCCGCAAACATACATGCCCTCCCTGGCATGAATGCCGTTTTGAAACAAGAACTTTCTCTGTTTTAGTGGAGGGTATGTGCAAAGAGACGTACGGTGGAGATTGCAAGCCGCGCCAACTACGCCCACGTCGAAAGCTCGAGTTCTGCACGAACGAAGTCAAATTCAGCAAGATATGCAAGGTCTTGCATTCCTGGAAGGCCAAATGCGAAGAGAATAACACCGCACCTTGCAGCTTCAGGGTCCCTCTTGTGGACAAGGATGGAAAACTGGTGAGACAGGTTGCCTTTGTGACAGTCCCCGTCAAGACAACGCAGTGAGTGTAAAGTGGAAACGTTCGAGGTCCACGGGGGCGTTTGATTTAGCATGCGCATTTTCTTTCCATTCAGGCTGTATTTAAAGAAAAACACACTGAGGTGATTATCTTTGAAGATGTCAGGGGCTTTGGAGTTGTCATCTTATGCTGCTGTCTTTTTGTACTACCTGTATCTGCTTTTCCTCCTCGCTTTTCCGGTTTTCCCCTCCTGTTCATATAGCATATTGACCAGTTCACTTTGATAATAGAAATTTGGCCAACATAAATGAGAAAGCCTTTTAACATTTCTCCTAGCACTGAAGTGCCTACTCGTCAGTTTCTGTGCTTGGTCACCGGCAAAGGTTAGGGCTTCTTCCTCATTTCTTCTGTTTTTTTTCCTTCAAAGGATAGGTAGATATATGGAGCTACGGATGATATGAAAACGGGTGAGGCTAGTCGACATTATGCAACATCATCAAGAGCAATGATTGGGGGTGAAGTGCAGGTAGTTGGAGCAGACTGTATGTATATAGCCCTGATAGCAGTTGATACCATTCCGATTATCTTGGAAATGGGCGCCTCTTCTTATATCCATGTTTTGACTTTAATCGTACACTTCAATTGAACAATTTACGAGTACGCCTTTTAGCGCGAGAGAGGGCAGAGGAAGAAAGAGAAAAGAAAGCGAAGTGGGATTGGTAAATGCTAATCTTCCACATTACCGCACCAGTCCTGCTATTCTTCCCAAAGACCATCTTGCAGGTGCCATCCAGCAAAAACTAGAGCAGAGTTAAACACAAAAAGCCAGACCTATCACCTCTAAATTGAGTCCTCGCTCGTCCCTTGACGATCCAACGCCCCTCAAGAAATAAAACAGCGGCCAGAAGAACCGTAACTCGCGGTGTATCGCAGAGCTTGCGGCAGAATATCGGACGAAGACGATGAACGCGGAATGGAAGTGGCGAGACAGCTTATTCAATGCCGTGCTGTTGTTTCAATTTATCGAGGTTTTCTTGTCGTGCTGCAAGATCCTCTTTCGATTTTGCCATCTTTTCAGGCTGATGGTATAGTACTGGAAAGACAAATGAGAATTAGGTATACGTCTAGCATCTGGTATTGGGGCAGCGGAAGCTGATCACGAACCAACAAGATATCGATTTTGAAAATTGAAACCGTTCAACTTGTCGCAAGCCTGTTTTGCATCATGAACATCATCGTAGACCACGAATGCTGTACCTTTTGAGTTCACGGCAATTCCCTGGCGAATTTGGCTGCACTGAATGAGTATTCGCGATACAATTGGATAGCTACTCCAAGAATAGCTTACCGAATAGAGCCAAATTTTCCGAAAAGATCAAATAGCTCGTCTGCGGATACGTTGTAGCTGTGAGTTGGCCGGAATCAGTGGCTGTCGAAGGCATCGCAATGTGAGGCCACAAAGCGGCAATGGTTGTTTATCCATCACATACCTAAGGTTCTTGACGAAAAGGATCCTAATAGCGACAATAGCAAGAAAAAGGGATGAGTTAGCATGGAAGACAAGGCACCACACAGCGTGGGGATCGCGATGGGCGGGGACCGGGGACGTAATGGAAAAAGCAAACAAGGGTGTTCACACGTACCTGTTAGCTTCCGGGGCGAGTTTTGCGCTACGGCTCATAGCTCTGTAGTCTGGGTTTCAAAGAAAGGATTGTTTCGAATACTGCACGTATCAGAAATTCTCGAAGAGATAGAGAAGAAGATCGAAAGGAACCGACGGCCGGCTGCCTGGAATGCGAGGGCGACCGAGTGGATGCGCGCTAGCGGGCACGTGATCTGGGCTGGGCGCACGTGCGGCAGTTCACGAGCGTGCGACTTGGGATGAGAGAGATGATACACAGAGAAGAGGCAGTTTGATATACATCTTATTGTGCTGTCCTTTTGTTGTATGGATGATGCTGGTGGTTGTGTGAATCGGAGCTCACGATAGCTGACTACTGACCAAACGGCTCTTTGTTCTCCAGCATTGTGAGTTATGGAGCTATGATATGCGAGGCCCAGACAGCTCAAGACAATCATGACAGGGTGCAATGGTGATCTCTTCAAGATTGACGTTTCTCTATAAAGAGTCCCATATATAGCAGCAATGACTTCGATAGCCCTCGGATCTCTTGAACTAGCCACAGATTCAGCTACACGCGTCCTAGTCGCATCATGATTTTACATTCGGCAACTTGCCTATAGCATCCCTAGCCTAACTACTTCTACAAATATGCCCGTATGGTGCTCATGGGATTTTGCTTGCTACCAAATCATAGTGTAGAACCAACAAACCACTAGCAATCAGGAGGTGGATGTCTTGAGC
This sequence comes from Nannizziopsis arthrosporioides, assembly GCA_029635245.1. NCBI lineage: Eukaryota > Fungi > Ascomycota > Eurotiomycetes > Onygenales > Nannizziopsiaceae > Nannizziopsis > Nannizziopsis arthrosporioides. Next base: position 3,614,671 of record CP098263.1, on the reverse strand, counting down.
TTCTAATATATACAGAGTACTGTATATGGTTGCCAACAATGTCCAGCCTCACATTCATATTCTGTCAGATTCCACAAGAAACTGACGATGGCTACTGAGGAACACGCCTATTCTATAGGCTCAAATCTATCCAAAAGAATCTGTATTTAAGGTCCAGCAAACCCTTCATCCTCCGGGCCGCCGTCCGCTTGAGGCGCAATCTGATAATGTAATTGAAATACCGTAATATTACACCAACTGGCGGGGGATTAGTAACCTGTTCCGTCCTCCCAATACCACTGCGAATGGATGTCGAAGAAGGTCCCTTCATCGTTGAACCGCAGTCTTCTCTCCCTCTCCCCAAGATTGTCCAGTTGTGATCCCAATCCATGACCTTTCTCCTGTTTCCCGTTGCGAATTCAATAGTTTGAAGCTGATAACCGCGCAATCGCGCAGTCTGCCTATTGCTGTGATCCACCGGCCACTGAACTCCGCACTCCAGCTCGTCGCCGTTCCCTCGCCCTTGTAGAGGTACTCCTCCGTCTTCATCCCCAACCCTATCGATCCTCAACTGTCCTCGCATAGCTTCGTATCTATCTTTCGGCATACCTCGCTTGGGTCTCGAGGTTTTGTCCGCTAGGAATGACTCGCCACGCACCTCCGTCTCTCTGACGATTGCGAACAGCGCGCTTCCTCCAGTCACCTTCCCCACCTTCGCCGCAACCACTCGCTCCGAAATCCTGTCCCATCATCTTTTGATTCCTACCGGAGACACGAATTCTAGTCGCCATGACTATCTCTTTGTCCTTCCGGAGACCCTCCAACAGCCGTCCAGCTCAGTACCGCACTCCCTCCCCGCCCAGACACGCCATCGAACCTCTCTCGCCCCTGGTACCCTCGAGTTATCGTCCGTCCTGGGATACACGGGATCATGGCAAAGGACCAAATGCTATTCAGCAGATAAAGGCACAGCCGGAACCGGTAGGGAGCCAAAATGAATCGATAAAGAGCTCAAGCCACCGAGAAGCACCGTCCACCGCTACTAGACCGGAGCGATGTGGACATTCAAGGTCGGGCTCGAACATCGATACGTTAGCCACAATCGCCCTTGCTACGAGGCCCAGTTTCACGCCCTCTTCTTACAAAACAGTGCCGGGGACTAATACCTCCGCCGACTCTCATGCGCCGTTAAATGTCGAGTCAACAGAAAGGCCTTTGAAGCGCGCTCGGTCGGAGAGGTCACCTTCACCTACTCGGCAGAAGCCCACCGCTCGACCTGCGACGAGTTACCTTTCGTCTTTCGATAGCATGAAGAACGATGCAGAACTACTCCTGAATTTTGCGAGGCCAACCAATTTTCCTCCGCAGCCGCCATTTCAACCGTCCCAAGAACCATCGCATAACAATTTCGAGGCTGGCTTCGTCGAGCCAAAATGGGCCAGTGTACCTCCCTCAAATAGCCCTGGTGGACCCTCTAACATTGCTAACAACAAAATATCTACTGAGTTTTTCGGTACTTCTTCCCCGTCCACTCTTGCAAGAATGCGGTCACGGTCGGACGGTGCAGCGGTCCTTTCGCGACCAGTGATGAATGGATACAGCTCTGGCTCTCCGAGCCAACTACCTTTCACGGGGTCGGTGCTGGAAGATGATCCTGAGAACATAGAAACACCACCAGAGCGCGAGTTCCAGGACAATGCCAATCAAGTCGAAGTACCACAACGAAGAAGGGCGTCTAAGTCAAAAGCTCGTCGACGATCAGACGGTGTTCGGAAAACTGAAAACGATGAAAGTGACTCAGCAAACCAAACCTCCTGTGCAGCTTGTAACCTAGTCCGGGGACCTGTGAACAGTGGCGATGACGCGGATGTCACTTGGGTCAATTGTGACGGCTGCAATAGATGGTTCCATATAGTTTGCGCGGGGTTCAAAACGGACCGTGAAATTCGGACTGTGGATAAGTTCATCTGCAAAGAGTGTCGACCGATTCATGGACCAACCACATTTGTTCGCAAGTCCTCAAGACCGAAGACCTCTATCGATTATGCTGGGCTCAACCAAGGCTACGTTAAGCCATCCGCAGAAGCCCCAGATCACCACTACATTCAGCCAATTAAGGAAGGGAAATTGACCTTTCTCCCGGACAATTTTGCCCGGCTTCCAGCTGAGCTCGTGACTGCGGATTATTTCGAGCATGGTCTGGGAATGACAGAACCAGTTGTTATTCCTGCCCATCTTAATCCTCATACTCCTTCATCCGCACTCGGCTCAACAACTCTCTCACACCATTTCGCAGAAGCAAACAGCCAAGAGGAATTTGATGCTATTATCGAATCACTTTCCGACAATGAAGATAGCGATGAGGTCATCGATTATTGCCAGGACCTGCTTGGAATGGTAATCCCTGATAATCTCACTGTTAAGGCGGTTGGCGACCTATACGGGTTAGAAGAGCGGATAGAGGTGATCGATGTGAAATCGCAGCAAGGCCAAGATAAAAGGTGGAACATGCAAAAATGGGTTGACTATTATTATGATCCCAGCTCCTCGAAAACGATTCGCAATGTCATTAGCCTCGAAGTTTCTCAGAGCCCTCTTGGAAGATTGATTCGCCGGCCTCAAATCGTTCGCGATCTTGACTTGCAGGATGCCGTTTGGCCGCCTGAACTAAATGCGATTGGTGACTACCCGAAGGTCCAGTTCTACTGCTTGATGTCGGTTGCAGATTGCTATACTGATTTTCATATCGATTTCGGCGGTTCATCTGTTTACTACCACATCATAAAGGGGAAGAAAACGTTTTTCTTCATTCCTCCGAAGGAGAAACACCTGAAAAAGTACGAGGAGTGGTGTAATTCAGCCGCCCAAGATACGACGTTTCTGGGGGACCAGACAAAAGAGTGCTATCGGGTTGACCTATCTGAAGGGGATACTATGCTGATTCCATCAGGCTGGATTCACGCCGTCTGGACACCAGAAGATAGTCTTGTCATCGGAGGAAACTTTCTTACAAGAATGAATTATGGGATGCAAATAAAAGTTGCCCAGATTGAGAAAGACACCAAAGTTCCGAGGAAGTTTCGATATCCATTCTTTCAAAAGATTATGTGGTATGCAGCATTCAGATACCTAGATGATGATCCAATTCCCCCAAGTATCTTCGAATCTTTCGCGCGCGACGAGAACTTCCGTTTTTATCGAGAATATCCCGTGTACTACGAGTTCGGGGAACACGCGAATAAGGCAGAAACAGGATCCGACAATTACAACTCACGCTTTTACTCGCAGGCTGAACTTGATGGCCTTCCTGAGCTTGCCAAATATCTATTGAGAACCGCACTAATCGCTGGCGGTTATATGGTTGACGGAGTGACTAAAGAGACAAGGAATGCCGTGAGTCGATCCATCCCTAAGGGCCAAGGAGATCCCATAGAAGTAGTCGTCAGATTTGGTATCTGGGTTGCGTGGAAACGAGGAAACGAGCCTGCCGCCCAATGGACTCGGCCCGGAGCTATTTCTCTTGATACAAAAGTGGACATTTCAGACAAAAAGCGAACGGCGCGTCCAACAAGGCGATCCGAGAGAAATACAAATACTGAGCAACGCCGGGCTAGTATGGTATCCGATTATTCAAAACCAATGCAAGGCCAGGGCCTCGATGATGGGCTAACAGCTGCAAAATCCGTTTCCATTTCAAACACAGACAGCCCAGCTCCCGCAAACCGAAAACTATCGACACAGGAAATCAAGCTAGAGGATGATAGTCGTACGCCCAAGTCGACTTCCAGAAGTACAAATCTTGGTCCTAAAAGAGTCGCTTGTGAACCATGCCGCAAGCGTCGTATACGATGCCGGCACAAGGCGGACGCAAATGGCCTACCAATTTTGGATAAATCTCTAGATGCCAATGGTTCAGACAGCAGACGAGCTTCCGATGTCAACAACGCCATTGCCACGGATGACGACATGGTTGCTAACACGGTAGAATTGCCTCAAGAAGGTGGACTCCCCGGTTTAACGACGCAAGGTTTGATGCCCGGAGTCAATAGCGGCGGCCTTACTTTCCTGAACTCTGTGAAAAAGGGACGAAACAAGGCTTGTGATGAGTGCAGAAAAAGCAAGGTTTGTATTGACAGCTGTGTCCCATTATCTTGACGCGTATCTGACTTCGTTAGCGTCGCTGTATCCATGATGAAACAGGTAAAATAGACCCTGTCAAAGCCCAGGAGCGGGCCAAACCGAGGACGGGTTTCACAAAGCGCCCACGTACTAGCGATGAATATCCTTTGTCTAAGAGATATAAAATCGGCGAAAATATGGATGAGCCACCCGATGGATCATCTTGGGAAAACAGGATGGAAGACTACAGAATTACACAGGAGGTTTCCCATAAGGTATATCGCTCGGATGGGGAGTTAACTGAGAGTATCATGAAGTCGGATCTGGAGAAAGGGTCACCAAAATCCGTAGAAGCGGCAGCAAAGATGAAGGCTGAACAAATGTTGTATGTATCTCCGCCGGCTAACAATGCCGAGCCGGATGCGCCTTCTCAAGCTAGAGCTGTGTTAGGACCCCCTCCGCCGACTGATAGCCTCGTTTCGCCCCCTACTTCCTTGCTCGATGACCTGGACAGTGTTCTGAATGCAGACGCGCAAGCCGAGAAGGGTTTATCATGCCCAACCGAGCAGGCTCCAGGCTTTTCACTTGATGTGAATACTCCGGCATCCACCTCACCCAAGACTCCTCACCCGACCCTCGAGACAACTTCCACCAGCCCTACAAGCGACCGTCTGGACCGAACCTTTTCGAGAGCAGCCAACAAGCACGATGTTTCAGCTCTAACAGAAGCTCCGGCGAGATCTACGAAATCGTCCTCTCGGCCATCATCGTCACACAAGTCGAAACAATTTTCGAGCAAAGAGCCTAAACAGATTCAAACTACATCGGGCAAAGAATCACCTACTAGTGCACGGCATATCAGCCCTACCTCTTCACATAAGCAGCCTAAGTCCTCCAAACGTGACCATGCCACCTTCATGGAGGTTGAAGCGGATGAAGAGAGCATGAAATTAATCAAAGAACTACAAGAACAGGAATTTGGACTTCGGAAACGCTCTACTCGCGGCTAATACTGCTTTTCCTCCCTCTTACCCTTCTATTTTTTTTATGGCAACCTTTTAGACACCCGGATCCAGGTATTTTTAATTCGATTTTTCACTTTTTTGCATTGGTCCAAGTGGTTTTGTCATTCACACTCTTTTATCATGTACGGATTACTCTGGCCTTGACATCTTTTTCGAATGGGCGTTGTGGACATGGGATACGTGGGCTCCAAAACTCGCGTTAAATCGGCAAACAGTGCCCAAGGGTTTTCACTTTTTCAATTCTTACCTTCATACTTCCTATCTTTATGGTGTTGGCAGGCAGCGTACTAATATTTTCTTCCTTTGGCGTTGACGTTGCGTACGGCGAAGATTTGTACCTAGGGCCTTGGGTCTCTAGTTTATTTCATTTGGCGGCGTGTGGATAATAGGGAAGACCGCGTTTCTAGTTACAACCTTCACTTGGCTTTTCTAGTCACCATTTCCATTAGTTACTGTGTCAGTATTTTCCTTTTATCCCTGGCATGGCCATTTTCAAATTGGAAACCAAGACAACCTTTTTACGAGGACTATCAATCTTGACGACATTTGATATCCGAAACGCTAGGGTTTCTAGCTGAATTGTATAGAAATTGCTGCCATTTCGTGATAATAGTTAATACAGTCCTATGAAATAGAGAAAGGCAAGAACACCTCGAGCACATCTGCTCCGGAACCTGAAGGCCAGCAAGTAGGCGAGAACTGGGTGAGATCTCGCCGTTAAGAAAGTCAAAAGACAAAGACAGGGCCGTTGTTATTCTGATCTTCCACGGGAGAAAAGGAAAATGGAAGCAAATAGCACTGTAAAAACAAAATGAAAGAACATCCAGAGCCTACAACACCCGAGATGATTTAAAATGTAAACCCAATTGAACCCGTAAATGTGTGTAGTGTATTGAGACGTCGGTACTCACGCGCTAGCCTCGAGAGTAAGGATGAAATCCGCGATGACCCCCTCGTCCACCGCCGCGGTAATTGGCACCGGGTTTCCCAGCATTCCGCGGTCCTGTGGGAGCGTTTGCTGGAGGAGCGCTCTGGGGTTGTGGAGTTGGGACCTTTTGCGGTTGCTTGCCAACAACTCCTGGACTTGGAGACATTCCGGCCCGCTCCATGCCCTGAGGCCCAGTTGGGATGTTTGCTTGTTGCGGTGGTTGTTGTTGCTGTTGCTGTTGCTCGTCATATCCATTTTCCCAGTTACTAGGAGAGCCTTGCTGGTAGCCATACTGCCGCGGATCCATTGCTCGACGGGCTTGTTGCTGCTCGTATTTTTGCTGTTCGAAAGCAAGTTGCTCCTGAGCATTGTAACCTGGGCCTCCTCTGGGTCCGCTGTAGTTACCTGCGTTCATTCCGCCAGGACCACCTTGCATGTTTTGGGGCATATTTCCAGGCTTTGTACCCCCCATTGGAGATCCCATACTGGAGCCTGGTCCACCGAATCCGGGTCCTCCTTGGGGTTGGTTTTGCATTTGTTGCATCTGCTGTAATTGATTCATTTGCTGCATCTGCTGCATTTGCTGGAGCATCATTGGATTCATCATTCCTTGCATGCCTTGCGGCCCGGCGCCCTGTGGTTGCTGGTTCATGGCAGGTCCTTGTTGTTGAGCCCCGGCCATAGGGTTCATCTGCTGCATCTGTTTCATTTGCTGCATTTGTTGCATCATCGCGGGATTCATTCCACCCATCGCTGCAGCAGCCGGCATTCCCTGGCCTTGAGCAGTTGCAAGCGCCATTTGTTGTTGCATCATAGCTAGATATTGCTGCATACGTTGCCAATACTGAGCCATCATCTGAGGTGTCATGGTATTGGCGGCATTTGCTTGGGCCTGGGTACTTTGTTGAGTAGCGTCTGTAGAGCCCGGCTTATCCTCCCGAAATCGTTCATTTCGACCACGAGATCCACGGTCCGCTTCATCTCTCAAATTTCCGCGAGGCTGGGCCTTCTTCACTTCTATAGGCTTTCCGAGTATCTCCAGCGGCTGTGAAAGACATGCCTCAACAGCAGCTTCGCTATCAAATGTAACAAACCCAAAGCCTCGAGGGCGCCCAGTATCCTTGTCAATCATAAGAGTTGCATCCACAACCCGCCCAAACTGCATGAAAAATCTCTTGAAGTCCTGCTCTGTTGCGTCTTGGCTAACTCCGCCCACAAATATTTTACTGGTCCGTTCTTGCTCATCACGAGGAATTGCGCGCTTAGGGTCAATCTAAACCAATATAAGCATATGCTGAAGGGAAATATTTTCAGTTAAGCCAATAGTTGCACTTACGATCTTGCCATCCAAGTAGTGCTCTTTGACCATGACAGTATTAACCGTCTTTGGATCCTTGAACGTGAGAAAGCCAAAACCCCTGGATCTACCAGTGGCGCTATCACGCATTACAGTACATTCTTGCACTTCACCAAATTGTGAGAAATAATCCTTGAGAGATTCTTGGAAAGGAGTTAGTCGCTAATGCTCAGAAGGCACCCTAGATTGTCAACGTACGATCAGTCGTCTCCCAATTAAGACCTCCAATAAACATTTTACTACGAAAGATCGGTTAGCACAAAGTCTATGTCGATAAATTGCATCATCTGGGACAAAACAGGCGCTGTGGGCGGTGCAAAATGTTGATATTTGGGCATTTCAGCAGCAAGGTAGTCCGCAGTTGGCTTATTATTCATATGGCTGAGATGGCGAGGTCACAGCACTTAAATTGTCGATTGAAAGATTGAGAACATCGATCCAGGAGGCCGTAATCCCGCCTTAAGTTTTTAGAAGGCGACTCAGGCTTCTCCACCACTTCAGGGCCCATCTGACCTGGTCAACGATATCCATCTGCAAGCCTCCACCTAAGGACTTTACGCGTATCCGGACGAACTTGAAGTAGCAGGGCGATCGAAGCTGCACAAATAGAGGAATTGAATATGAATCTCGGCAGATCATAATTGAGACAATTGAATTTTGTTTCTCTGTTTTTGTCTTTTGTCCGACCTTCCTGCCAGCTTTCTAAGATTTCGAAGCTAGGTAATGCTCGATTGTCCACTTTGAAAAGAGCCGAAGTATCTGAGCTTCTTGCCCTGATCTATCAACGTATATCGACAGAGTTATATAGTATCTGTTGTACTATAGTCGCTTTCAAAGCGGATCGTTCAACTCTAAAGCCCGTCACTTTATTCATATCGACAATCCGTGTACACAGGACTCGAATTTATTCAGTTGACACCATATTTATGCTATCAACCTTGCTTCCTTGAGCGACTTCTGTATGACTGCTGATAATACGCAACCATCCATATCTCTTCATCCCATACGCCCAGCGCATAACCCCAAACAGATTCCCAAAGATAAGCGGACGGATTCGGAAGTCTTTTGCCACCCAAACTGAATCTGGACCTTTTGATCATTGCTTCCTTGAATTGAGGCGCTTCGACGTTGGATTGTGGATGCAGGAAGATTTGGCACGGGTGTGTCATCGAGGCGTCTCCATCTTTGGAGAAGTTGAGAGTCCATTAAAAGGCGATAGCCAAATTCAACCCACTTCTAAATCTTCGCCAACCATGACCCCGCCGTGACCCAGTTGCAATGCCTTGTCCCAGTCCCACAATAATCAAGACAATGAATGAGAAAAAACTTACCCATCTTCTTTAATCCCGGTGCCTTGGGTTTCAGTTTGTGCGTTTGAGCTATCGCCAGGCATTGATGAGCCATATGGCGTAATGCCGCTTTGATTCTCAAACCCCGACAGAGGCTCATGTGTTGCCACATCGGAATACCCATTATAATTTTCTGTGTCTAGAGCCTGGGGTGGTGCTTGGGGCGGAGCTTGGAAAGATGCAGGAGCTGGCTGCGCCTGTGCTGCAGATGTGGCTATAGGAGGTGGCGCCGATGATTCCACGGCTGCAGCAGGCGGAGCTGCGGTCTGGGCTGATTCATCTGCATCATACCTGGATCTCAAATTAGCAAGCTGAGAATAAAAATCAAGGAGCGAGCGAATGCAGGTCTAATGAGAGACTCACAAATCAGCGAAGAGATCTTCTTCGACATCTTCTGGTTCAGTCATGATGGTAAAATGGAGGAATGATGGATGCTAGTTAGTGTTTACGCGGTTGAGATGGACTCAGACCCAGCTCTGATACTGCAATGAGCGAGAAGGTATAGAGCCGGCCAGGAAAGAGTGGTGGAAGATGACAAGAGGCCGCTGGCAGATAAACGAGGAAGAAGCGGTGATGAGGAGGAAGAAACGAAGAGGAAAGACTGAAGTGAAAGAGCAGAGAACCTTAACCTCGAGGGTCTTGGCGTGAAGCGACTGCCAGCCACAGACTAAACCCAATTAGTCAACTCCCACCTCCGTCATCGCCCCCATGATTGTGAGCCGATGTGTCTTTTGATGCGAGAGTGGAGTTAGTAGTGGTTGCGACACCAATTATCTTCCTAGTGCTGCTAGTTCGTGTTTTTCTTTATATCTAAGGGCGATGGCAAGAAAGGGGCTGCCGCAGAAGGCACCCCAGCAGCAGGTACGGCAGCATACGCATCCATTCAGCGTCTAAGCTTGGTCGCTAACTTGAGAACAAAGGAGATGGTCCAGGTCGGTCCGTACCTCATGCTATTGTTGCGACTTAGCAGGACATTTGCAGCTGTTTGGCTGGAATTTAGGAGCACTAGCTAACATTATCTACTGATATATCGTAGATCAGATTGAGTACGTTCTCTAGCCGTTTTTCTATCTACGTGGGGCTGCTTAACAAAAGATAGTAGAACTGGGCCATCGTTATGGAGAAGCCAGTCGTCGTCACAGCGGCAGAGTCCTAATCGAATATTTGATCCCAACATTGTTGTTGGAGCGTCATATTCTCATGCAGATCTGCTAAAGTTCGTACCTCATTTCAAGTAGAACCCGAACTTCTACTCTACTAACCTAACTGGCTACTAGGACCATGTCACCACATTCGAGACCACATACCCCAAAATCGCCTATACCCACACGGGGCCATCGCGTAGTGAGCGATCCGAAGCTAGCAGGCCCGAATATAACATCTCCCCTAAAACCCTACCATAATTTACTTCCCCAGTCAGGAGAAACGTGGAGGGATAACCGTGGTCATGAGGATGACTATGATGACGGTGATAATGATGATGAGTTAGCCTATGATGATGATGAAGATGAGTTTGGGCTCCCCAGTGTTACCAGCTTGAGGAAGTCGAAGTTTCGAAGTCGACATCCAATGCAAGCGAGAAGCGGCAATTATGACGGTCAAGCAGGAAGTTATAGTAAAGGCTCTTCGGAATTGGCCCCCGATGCAGGCGGTAGGCGCCTGCGCGCCAATAGCTCAGATATTGCAGAAGAGCGGGGCCCAGCATACCCTAATGCAAAAGCACCCGAAGGAAAAATACTCAGACCGCAATACAAGGAAATTTTGAACGGTTAGTGCTCTTCATTAACATATATATTCCCAGCTTTCTAAATAGTCAAAAGATCCGGCGAATTCGCTACATATGATCAACCATTCACCACCACCCTTGGGTGCTACTTCAAAGGAACAAGAGGCGCACTCTGCTCGAATAGGTCGGATCAATAAATTCAAACGCATTCTCCAGTCAAGCACCGTATCTTTACTTGAACTGAGAGATCTAGCCTGGTCAGGCATACCCGAAGAAGTGCGAGCAATGACATGGCAACTCCTTCTCGGCTATTTACCGACCAATAGCGACCGCCGAATCAGCACTCTAGAACGAAAGCGAAAGGAGTACCTAGATGGGGTTCAGCAGGCTTTCGAACGAGGTCCATCTGTTACCAAAAATAGCTCCTCAGTATCCACATCAGGGACTCGAGGCTTGGATGAAGCAATTTGGCACCAAATTAGTATTGATATTCCTCGGACCAACCCACACATTCCATTGTATGGTTTTGAAGCTACCCAGCGCTCGCTTGAAAGAATCCTGTACGTTTGGGCCATTCGACATCCTGCCAGCGGATACGTTCAGGGTATAAATGACCTGGTCACGCCATTCTGGCAAGTATTCCTCAGTTCGTATATTACAGATTTCGATATAGAGCAGGGCATGGATCCAGGCCAGCTTCCAAAACAAGTTATCAATGCTGTCGAAGCAGACTCCTTTTGGTGTTTGACGAAACTTTTGGACGGCATACAAGACAACTATATTTATGCCCAGCCTGGTATTCATCGGCAGGTCAACGCATTGCACGATCTCACAAGACGCATCGACGTAACCCTGGCGAAACACCTTGAAAAGGAGGGTATTGAGTTTATGCAATTTAGTTTTCGGTGGATGAATTGCTTGCTGATGCGGGAAATCAGCATCAAAAACACCATCAGAATGTGGGACACGTATATGGTATGATTTCCCAAATCATTTCCATAATTCCGCTGACCTAGTCCAGGCCGAGGAGCAGGGATTTTCTCGATTTCATCTGTACGTGTGTGCGGCGTTTTTGGTGAAGTGGTCCGACCAGTTGCTCAAGATGGATTTTCAGGTTCGTTCGTCGGGTGATCTGAATAAATTATCCTTTTTCTAACCTTTAAACAGGAAATCATGATGTTCCTTCAAGCGTTACCAACCCGAGAATGGACGGAAAAGGACATCGAGTTGCTTTTGAGCGAGGCATTTATTTGGCAAAGCCTTTTTCAAGACTCCAGTGCGCATCTTCGGTCGAGTACGGCGACTACAGCATGATTGAAAATATCATGATGGCGCATAGAAGCCCAAACGATCAGTTGAAATGGATGCCACTCTGATTGAATGCCCAAAGGAGTTTCAAGAAGTCTCCTTCATCACACATTCTAGCTCTCTTTTCGGCAAGCTCCGTATCGACTTCAAGCACTTGTCGAACTTTTTCACGAACGATTCTGGCCACCTTTCCACGTTTTTTAGTCGGTTTTGTTTTTGTGGGCACTGTGGGAGTTTCTTTAAAAAACTCGGGTATATCGTTCTCGTCATCTACGTCCATAAATTCGTCCACGGCATTCTCCTCTTCAACCTCATCTATACCCATGCTCTCATCTTCGTCATCACCATCATCAGCACCGATCTCAACTGGGATGTTGTTCTGTGCACACCACGTGGTATAGTTGCTTTCCAGCATGGCGAGGACACTAGATGTTCCAAGAAAACTCGATCTCAGTGTTTTATTTTTCCGTACGAAAGCGATTCGTAACAATCCATCCCACTCATCGTAACTGATGTCTGGTCGCGGATTTTTTGGCACTATCCGGACAACGCTTGATTCGACGGCCGGTGGTGGTTTGAAGTTGTTCTTTCCTACTTTCATGATGTGGTCGATTTTAGCCCACATTTGCGCATTGACGGATAATCGACTATAGAGTTTATCCCCGGGCTTTGCAAAGAGTCGCAAAGCAAATTCTCGCTGGAACATGAGAATGCAAACTCGAGGCGCGGGTGTGGTGGCTAGGAGTTTGAAGGTCAAAGGAGAAGAAATCTATAAATATTAGCACGGCGGTCTCTGATATAATATAGATCCATACCTGATACGGTGTATTGCTTATACAAACATCGAAATATGGCAATTCCGTCTTCATCACGTCTCCTAGTAAAACTTCTAGCCGTTTCTGTTCGGGTTTGCCTTGTACACGTTTTGTAACTTCCGCAGCCATTCGCGGATCCAGCTCCACCGCAATACACTTCTTGGCCTTCTCTAGGATCTTTACTGTTAGATTCCCGGAACCGGGACCGACTTCGAGGACGACCTGCGTAGTCAAACGAAAATTAGCATATGAGCTTGCAGAACTTTTTCTTCAGAAGCTACCCTACATCACTTTGTTTTAAGTCGGCTTTGTCGACGATGGCTTGGGCAACACCTGGATTTTTTAAGACGTGCTGACCAATATCAGTGTTCATGCGGAATATACTGTTAGCTGCATTCGCTTTGGCGGCGCTTCGAGCGTAAGGCCCAGCCTTCGCCGCGCCATTGCGCTTTTTCTGTGGACCTTTCGGCATAGCTCCCAGACGAGATAGGAAGAATTCAGAGTCCAGGATCGCCGAGAAGAATGATCTTCACATCGTTGAGATCCAAACTTTGTGCGAATTTTTGAGTTATCAGAACGATGACATAATAGTCTCGGAGATACAATATTCCGATGATATATGCCGCTGCAACTCTAAATGATCTGGCAGGCGATCAACTTCGGGAATGAAGCTCTTAAAACATTAACAAAGCAACCAGCAAAATGTCAGGGCGGAAGGATTTTCTTAACCAGCCAGCGCCCGAAAATTACGTTGCCGGACTAGGTAGAGGTGCTACTGGTTTTACAACCCGTTCCGATCTTGGTCCTGCTCGTGAAGGTCCTACGCCTGAGCAGATCCAAGAAGCTCTCGCAAAGCGCGCAGCCCTCCTTGGAGCGGCTCCTCCAACAGCTTATGGTGCTACCGCAAGAGGCGAACGCGGTGGAAAGCATAAAGAGGAAGAAGACGATGATGATGAGCGGTTTCAGGATCCCGAAAACGAAGTCGGCCTCTTCGCATACGGCCAGTACGATCGTGATGACGATGAAGCTGACCAGATTTACCAACAAATAGACGAGAGGATGGAAAAGAGGCGCAAACTACGAAGGTTCGTACCCACCGTCCCATTTTCTCCCCCCTTTTTTTAAGGCCGTTGTTTATGGTGTCTTTGTCAAGATACCCCGAGCAGATCACCGACATCCATCTCGTCTCAATTATAGGGAAACTCGAGAACGACAAGAGCGAGAAGAATATGAACGAAATAACCCTAAAATCCAGCAACAATTCGCCGATTTGAAAAGATCCTTGGCAACAGTTACAGACGAGGACTGGGCAAATATCCCCGAGGTCGGAGATCTTACCGGAAAGAATCGACGGGCTAGACAAAATTTACGGCAGAGATTCTACGCGGTCCCGGACAGCGTTATAGCTGGTGCAAGAGACTCGACGGAGTTCACTACCACAGTCGCCGAGGATGGCGTACAAACTTCGGTCAACATCAGAGATCAAGCCGACGGCACGGTAACGAACTTTGCCGATATTGGTGCCGCAAAGAATAAAGTACTTCAAGCCAAATTAGATCGAGCTGCGACGGCCGACGCTGCATCCGGGAGCGCGACCAGTGTCGACCCCAAAGGATTACTGGCTAGTTTGACAAAATCCGAAATGAAAGCAGGAGAAGGCGAGATTGGCGATATCAAAAGAGTTCGAGTACTGCTAGAATCAGTCACTAAAACAAACCCAAAGCATGCGCCAGGCTGGATCGCTCTCGCGAGGTTAGAAGAATTAGCTGGGAAGATTGTGGCGGCAAGGAAATATATCGCGAAAGGGTGCGAACTATGCCCAAAAAGCGAGGACGCCTGGCTTGAAAATATCCGACTTAATGATAACCACAATGCTAAGATCATTGCCGCAAATGCAATTCAGCACAATGATCGCTCGACCAAACTCTGGATTGAAGCCATGAAACTAGAATCGGAACCGCGAGCTAAGAAAAACATTCTTAGGCAAGCTATTATCAATGTCCCACAATCCGTCACAATTTGGAAAGAGGCAGTGAAGCTAGAAGAAGATGCGGCTGATGCTCGA